>JADLSH010000393.1:11757500-12080000 GCA_016169945.1 Trachythela sp. YZ-2020
AGGTAAAAGTTTTTATGCAGGGCCAGGAAATATATTTTATAATAAACAATACAAATTATACGAGTCTACGAGTGAAGTAATGCAATTTTTTTGAAATAGGCAAATAGCACAAAATTCGTTTAAGATGATTTGTTTGACTGTCAGTAATACTTGTTTTTAGAAAGCGAAAATAAACGGGGCTTCTTCCGGAAATATACTACAACGGGGAATAAATCTGATTGGCTGCTATTCCAAGAGAAGCGTATGTCGTTTCAAGGGGGCGGAAAGCTCAAAAGCGGCCTTTTGTGTCAGGCTTTCCTTTCCCCTTCAGAAAGCCTGATACTACGGCTATCGGGTATGCAGCCCGCCTGTTAAACTAAAACCGTAAATAAACTAAAACCGTAAATAAACTAAAACCGTAAATAAACTAAAACCGTAAATAAACTAAAACCGTAAATAAACTAAAACCGTAAATAAACTAAAACCGTAAATAAACTAAAACCGTAAATAAACTAAAACCGTAAATAAACTAAAACCGTAAATAAACTAAAACCGTAAATAAACTAAAACCGTGAAACGCCTCTGCGGAGGAGAGAGGCAAAGCTCCTACGTCACAGATTACGTCTGCGTTCAGTAGCCCCTTTTTCCGCTTCAAAATGTGGGGCTGCTAGCGAGCTAACCGCTACTGACCCATTCTCTTTAAAGAGAAGTTGTTATTTTTTCTCAACATAGTTCTTCGGGACATTTTATCTTCGGAACCTCGCAGGCGGGTTTACCCAACTTTTAACAATTTGCTTTTTTGAATTATTCTACTTTTCTAGGAGTAATTTCTTGGCTGCAAATATCTTTTTCCAACGATTCAGGGAAACCAAAATTGAAGAAAGTTTAAGCTACGGGGTTGGTATTTGTTTGTTGCAGCTATTGTATTTGCAAGTGAAGAAATTCTATGAGTTGGTGGGTTTTTAATTAGCCTTATGATGCATGGTGGTCATCCTTAGAAGACGTGTGGACACTTGTAGGAAGAAAAATAGAATTATATACTCTATTTGATTTGCTACCAATTATAGGCGACTTCTACTTATAATGAAACGAAATAACATGAGTCATTATTTTCTATTCTATTGACAGTGTTTATGATATAATACATTGCGCACACATGGAACATATTTTATTTTACAATCAAATTACGATCCAAATTCCCAAAGGAAAAAAAATCGTGCAAAAACGTTTAGTAACGCTGTTTCTCTTATTTTTTTCAGACTGCAAATCTGCTGGCAGATATCGGCGGTCAGATTGGTCTTTGGGCAGGCCTGAGCATTCTATCGATGTGTGAACTACTTGAGCTATTTGCTCTACTCTTTCGAGACTTTTTTCAAAGGCAGAGACAGTAAGAAAGAGAGACAGGAGCAATCATAATTCTGAAGTTGCATGTGAACGCCAAGCAGGCTGCCATGCATGTTGGAGAAACGTCAATAAAAATATCTTATTGCACTAACATTTTCCTTGAACAAGGCCAGCGTATCCTGGTCTTATAAATTTCAAGGATAAGGGATTGATTGCAACCATTAATACAGTAGAAGTAATGGTAATTAAATTTATAAGCCAAGGGCGAAGATCCATAGTGTATGTGTGTATTATGTTACACTGAAGAACTTCTATTATTTAAACTTGAGTAGTGCAAGTTTGTATATCAGTTGAATCAAAGTTCACACGGAGCATTATAAAATTTGACTGACTTTCCCTTCCAAAGGTCTGGTTTTCTGATATTTCGTTTCCTGCAATGCAGAGTAATTCGTTGTTGACATCAGTTCTCTCTATTGTCTTTCTACAACATTTTGTCAAATATAAGTGAACTTCTTGCCGGAATCTATCATGAAATATATAATACAGCAAGGGATTGCACGCACTGTTAGCAAAGATAAATATATTCAGTGAAGCTAACAAATGCCAGAAATATGGAGATATTTCATCTGCATTACCAAAATCCAGCCACAACCACATTATTTGACTTGGTAGATTACAAAGCGCGAAGACCACCGTTATTTTAATCAGCAAACTGACTACTTTCTTTGTTTCTTCATTTCGAACATCATTCAAAGCAGTATTATGATAGTCTCTTTTCTTTTTCTGTTCCAGCACGATCGTTGTGTAGGCAAATATGACAATAGTTAAAGGAACAACATAGAAACAAACAAATAACAATGTTGTGTAAATTTTTCTATACGTTAAGTGCGGCCATTCCTCATCACAAGTGTTTCCTTTCATCTTCAATGTGACGATGTGAGGAATCACGAGCAAGGTGGAAAATGTCCAAATTCCAAACAACATGTGTTTCACGTAACCATGGGATATTTGACGTTTTAGGGGATGGATTATTGCTCTATATCTTATCATACTAACGGCTGTTAAGGAAAATATTGATACAGAGACCGCAATAGTTTGAACTGGAGTGTAAAGTTTGCAAAAGAAGGAGATATATGGCCATTTGTAATCATCAAGGATAAGTGGGAACTCTAGAGGAATTGATCCAGCAAAAATCAAATCTGAAATAGCAAGATTGAGAATGAATAGGTTCGTGACAGTTCTCAGTTTCTTTCGTTGATGCATTACGAAACAAACCGTAGCGTTCCCTAAGATACCAAGGATAAATATCAAGCTATATATGACGCAAAGAACTATTTTGAACCAACGCTTTTCTGCATATGAATCAACGTTGCTTTCTTCAGTCGTTGATGCATTAATTGTTAGGCTGTCGTTTTCCATTGCAGTTCGAGGATGTATAGATTTTACTGCCAAAGGAAATACTGAATCGTAGCTGCGACTTATAATACTTGATCAAGAATCTATATATGAAAAGTATTTATTTAGTAAAAATATATGAACTGCATGTGTCTGTGATGTGCATGCAGACAGTGCAGTATAAACTGATTTTCACCAGACGAGGGGGCGATATAGAGCGGATTTATACTGATTAAAATTTAAGGAGTTTTCACTGATACCATGTAAGTGATTATATATATATTAATAGGGACGATTTCATCACGTCCCTCGTACGTGTATGCTAAAACAAACGATTAACATGAATGAAATTGTGTTCGACCAATTATTTTTCAAAATTTTTAAACAACTTATGTATATGTATACAACAATAAGCATGCATAAACTCCAATCCCTCTTCTTTCAATTGTTGTCTACTCAGTATATATAGACTTCAATCAAGGGAAAGCAACAGCCCAGCATTCAAATAATACGACCCAACCATATCGCTTTAGCTACAGTACTCAGTCCCTCAGTAGCTCCAGCCGGCTCACGTACAAAAAAGTACAAGGTGCATGTAAAGAACTCAGTGGTCTGGTCGCAGCCGATAATAGGTACAGTCTTAACATTTAGGCAACGCGAAGAAGACGAGTTTAACAAAGACGAGTATTATGAACATAAGAAATCGCAAAAACTTTCACTTTTAATCTTCTTAAAATTGTATTAAATTTATTCAGTATGTAATGCGTACACGACAAGTTTTGCATACGATAATATTATATTTTAATGAGTTCTTGTAGCAAACTATGACGAGTTGACCGCACGTCCATCCAGGGCATAAAAATGACCGCATTAAGTTTTAGAAACATTTATTTAATAGGAGATATAATTGCTCACCCAATTACATATAGCTGATAGGTCTGTGCAAAAATAGAAATTTCTAATGAGAACTAATTCAGAAAATGCCTTGAAAAATGACTATTTTATATCAAGATTTTTATACCAAGATTTTTGATCTCCGAAAACACTCAGGTATATATGTTTCCCTACATGCATGCAAATGTATTTCTTTATGCTTTATAATATTGTAAACACATGTTCCACGCACGATAAAGAGAAATATATATATTTATTATATGGATATGGGTGTTTTACCGGAAACTAAAACACTCATATTTTCCATATTTCACTAGTGAAATATGAAAAAAAATATGTAATGCGTGTGTTTCCTCGCGCGACCGTTTCCTCGCGCGGTTGTCAAATAAAGACTGTTCTTTAATATTGAGTTTCTTTTCATTTTTGTCCATATAATAAAAAGAACATTACACGGCGGCTCGAAGTAATATATACAAACCGCACAAGAGGTCTTTATCAGATTTAAAACATCGAGGCGCAGCCGAGTGTTTTAGATCTGATAAAGGCCGAACTGTAAGGTTTGTATATGACTTCTAAAATGACTCGTTTTGTACGCTCACTGGCGTTGGAATTTTGAAGATTGATGTTATCTACGCTGTAAAAATTGAAGGAGAAAATTTGAGCAAGTCTATATCAAATATATAGATCCGCTACGGGTCATGAGTTTCCTTTGTATTTTGCCTATGAATAATTAATGAATTTTAGAAGATATGAATATTATTTTCTCGTGTTAAAAACAATATTTTACTCACTCGCTGCGCTCGTTCGTAAAATATTGTTTTTACCACTCGAAAATAATATTCATATCTTCTCGCCACCATGTAATATCCTCTATATATATTCAAGACGTACCCGAAACATGATGAGTTACCGAGTTCTTTCCCAGCTCTATATTTTTGCGATATAGCATTCACCCCTCGGGCGCTTTAATACGAATAATATATATGAACATCGAGACAGGTGTCAGGTGATTGTATTTTTATTGCATTTATAATTTTTTTTAAATACAGACAGTAAAATTTCATGGCAGAATTGTTTCAGTGAATTTCAACATTGAATGATTCTATATATAAAATGTATCTGCTCATGCGTATTTGCATAATTGTATAAACTTAATAGCGTGATTGAAGAGTTGTAACTTTTCCCCATGGGTCAATTACTGCACGAGGTCTATGAGTGTATGAACTTAATTTTATATTGCTTTTAAGAAACTGTGCACAGAGGGATGAGGGATAACGTTTTGGTCTTTTTAAGCCCTTTTTCTTTCTTTTTATTAGCCAAATATGACTTGAAACTTTCCTTCGATATAAAGGTTGTAAGGTTGTTATAGGGTCTGATTTTGTTTAATATTTAATCTCACAAGTCGTGTATTTTTAGTGAATTTTCACTCGGACGTTCGTCGTTTAGTAAACAAGAAGTCACCGCGAAAGTCGAATGAAGCCACCTAAATGCTCACGAACGCTCTTAAATTTCGCTAAAAACTTTCCTATTTCACACATGCAGCTTGAAATATACTGGTAGGTTTATACTAGCTTGGCATGCACAAATGACCCCTCGTGAGAAAGAAAAGGGCAACTCAGGACTAGGTATATAGGCCGGTATATAGACTCTGCTTTTTATAAACCTTTCACACTATATAAGAGAATTAGGAAGTACTATACTACGGCACCTTTTGTCAGTTTTCCGAATTGAAACCGTTACTTTATCTCCAATGTTCAACGTACAGACTATAGTATCATCTTACCTTAACTTTGGAACCAGTATTCAGTAAGACGTAGCCACGTAGGAGTCCTTCCGCGGTTATCCAGAACTAAAATGAGCACTGAGGCGTGATTTAGCAGAATTTATTATCATCATTATGCAAATATTGTATGCATAGCTGTAGCAATGTTGACAAAACACTCAGGAGCGATCTCAGAGGGCGTAGATATACGTCAAATATGAAGAGTTTGTTAAAAACATGTACCTACGTGACGCTTTGTTTCTTGTGATGGGAACAGTGTGTATAGCCGCGTAGCCGTAGGCGACAACTTGATGAAATTATTAATGAATTCAAACGGACACCTGCTGGCAGCAATAAAAAGTGATTGAAAATGTTTAAAAACTAGTAAAGAATGGAGTATAAACGTACCCTTGCATCCAAATGAAACCTAATAATTGTTTTGGTTTTATGGAAAACCCTAGCTGATCGTAAGTCCTACGCTAGCTTATACTGTATATCTTGCATGATTACAGTGCATGCAAGGAAACATATACATAATTATATTGAAAATATTCAGTACGGTTTGACAGCTGACCAAATATTTGATTTGTAACAAAGCAAGTACCGCTTGAAAAACACGATTTAAACAAATGTTTTCTGGTAAATATTTATCAACATGACTTAGGGAAAATTCAGTTCTCGGAATTGTCTGGAGGCAAGAGTGCATGAAGATATCATAAAATAAAATGCAGATAAGGAGAACGCTGTGCATATTAAGCATGAGTTAAAATATTTTCAAGGGCAAAGTGAAAGGCAACAGCCAACACTTTTCATCAGTATATTTCTGAAGACAGTATAGGCGTAGCAGTGTACGTCAATAAGACAACCTATATATTAAATTATATGAAATTAATATATTAAATTCAATATATGAAATTTATGCTGGGTCAAGTGAATAAAAAGTTGTTCTTTCTATATTGTTGACAAATGGCTTTATATAAAGCTATCGAGAATGTTGCATAAAGTTTCATATTTAATAAAATTATAATTATTGTCACGCGCCGGATTAGACATCACCGGTCAATATTAATATTATGTAAGCCAAAAATCGGTAGGAAAGGATTCACGTCAACATATCTACTGTGATACTTGTCCACCTGCATAACAGTTTGTCTTTTTGTGTTTGCGTAGAGGTGGGTGTTATTTGAAGTGGGTGTTTTTTGAAGTGGGTGTATGGCAACACTTTAAATTATTAACGACATTAGTCATTAACAACAAATTACATTACGTCATTAGACATGGCTATAGCTACTTCAGGCTAAATATGCGCTGTTATTGGCGGATACGCTGGTCCATTAGGCAATATTCCGTCAGCAAACTGAATATTAAAAGAGATTAAAAGCAAAACTCTGTTAAATGCGTCGATATCATTATGGTTTAAAAACTAGGGCGAACGAAAACAATGGAGAAAGAAGCCATTGACGTCTGAACCGGAGTCAAAACCGCCCAGTTTAAAGGACATGCATTGCATGGAAGTTAGACTGTTATTTATAAAGTAGATAACTTTATTTAAACACGCTTACATTTACAACGTCAACAAAAGCTGGTTTCCACGAAGGTCGTGTACAATATTAAAATACAATAATGTAAAGTACTATTTAAAATACGAGCAGGAGTGTTTTATCAGATATAAAACGCGAGGCGAAGCCGAGTGTTTTATATCTGATAAAACACGTTCTGCGAGTGTTTTGAATAGCTTAAAAAACGATCACCAATTGGTAAGTTCGTTGGCGTAGTAATTTTGAAAAATAACGTTGTCTATAAGCCGAGAAAATCGAAGCTAAAGTTTATGTGATGATTTTTCTTTGTGTTTTCCTCATGAATTATTAAAGTTTTTTTAAGGATATATAGTAGAGTTCTCGGTAATGTTATATACAGCAGTAAGATATAGAGAATAATACATGGGTGCGCGGAAATACGTGTTGAACATGATATCTCACACGTTCGCGCTCACTCGGCGTGAGATATCATGTTCAACACTCGAAATAAATCTGGTATTTCCAAGCATCCATGTATTTTTCTGTTTATTATATAAAGGACAGTCTTTTCAAACAAAATAAAATATTCATTTTCATAAACTTCAAAAGCGATAATTCTAAATAAATAATAATAATAATAAATCTGGACAGTCTTTTCAAACAAAATAAAATATCCATTTTCATAAACTTCAAAAGCGATAATTTTCACATGTGAGATTATCATAAATAATCTCACATGTGAGATTATCAGTTTTATCAGTGCTCGAAATCTCTATAAAGCACTATACTTTATATAATAAATAGAGAATAATACATGGGTGCGCGGAAATACCAGATTTATTTCGGGTTGGGATAAAACACGGATACGGATGGCACGGATACGGATACGGATGAGGGGATAAAACACGGATATGGGGATAAAACACGGATGAGGGGATAAAACACGGATATGGGGATAAAACACGGATGAGGGGATAAAACACGGATGAGGGGATAAAACACGGATGGGGGGATAAAACACGGATGAGGGGATAAAACACGGATATGGGGATAAAACACGGATGAGGGGATAAAACACGGAGGAGGGGATAAAACACGGATGGGGGGATAAAACACGGATGAGGGGGTAAAACACGGATATGGGGATAAAATACGGATGAGGGGATAAAACACAGATGAGGGGATAAAACACGGATGAGGGGATAAAACACGGATGGGGGGATAAAACACGGATGAGGGGATAAAACACGGATGAGGGGATAAAACACGGATATGGGGATAAAACACGGATGAGGGGATAAAACACGGATGGGGGGATAAAACACGGATGACGGGAAAAAACACGGATGAGGGGATAAAACACGGATGGGGGGTAAAACACGGATGGGGGGATAAAACACGGATGAGGTGGTAAAACACGGATATGGGGATAAAAAACGGATGAGGCACAGAATAGGAAGTTTCCTAGTCTGTGGATGAGATAATAATTGCCCAACATTTTTTAGTATTTAAATGTACTGACAAGTAAAACGTTGATACTCTCTTCTCAGTAAAACTGGAACCCGTAGACTAGCATAGAACTAGAGTTTCTAAAGGCTGATATACGTCACTGCGCATTCAATAAGTGCGAACTTCTGCGCGCATTTGTTGGAAGAAGATAAGGTAATACTTTTTATTTAATATACTTTTGAGAATACCAGATAACCGATGGAGATTTGTTGCTTGTCAGAGGAGTTTCCATTTACGCGGATCTGATTATAATTAACTCGCAGTGCAAGACGCCGGCAGATTACAAGGCGAATTTATAGTTTGATAACCACAAAAAGTACGCGTTTGTCATTTAATTTATGTTACCGGGATGTTTTCTTTTAAAAATAGTTTAATATCTATGACAAGATACTTTGTAATGAATTTTGATACAAATCTTAAAATAAGGTAATTTTGAATAAATGCCAAAACATGGGAAGCGACATGACAAGGCTTCTTATGTAGATTTCAAGACGAATTTATAGTTTGATAACCACAAAAAGTACGCGTTGTTATATATTGTTTCTTTGTATACAGTCTACGACAAGATATTTTATATATTTGATACAAATCATAGCCAGAATAAGGTGATTTTGAATAAATGCCAAAACATGGGAGTGTTGCAAAGGCTTCTCATTAGGCTTTGGCCCATTGTGCTAAAAAAATTGGCATATTATGCTAATAGCACTGCTCTCAATTTTGCCTAATTATGCTAAAAATTATGCTAGAATTCACAAATTATGCTCGATATTCTCACATAAATGCTCGATATTCTCACAGATTCTTACATTAATTCAACAACTCAAAAAATGTTTAACATTGAAAGTCAAGGCAGTAACTTAAGTCAAAGGCTCAAAGTCAAGCATCAAGGGGTCAAAATAACGGATATATAATATAAATAGCAAGACATCATTAGAATACTAGATCATCGATTATTGTACTGCAGCATTACGCTTGCTTGCAGGTAGTCACTAAGTGCATGATCTTGCTGATCACTGAATGAAGCTGATAGGATGGAGAATGCTCGCTCGGCTGCTGCAGAGGAAGGCTGCACCAGTAGGACGCGTTTGACTGCCGACGACCAACAGGGAAGACGTTCTGCATGCTGATGCCACCACTTCACTTTTTCTTCTTCAGTAGTAACCTGCACGTCCTGTGCTGCAGCTAAATAGTTCGGCAGCTCCGCATTGAGACCAGCGATGATTAACTCACTGTCCAGGAAAGGAAAGATACGAAGAGTCGAAACGTTGACTGCTGTAGGTTTCAACCACTGCACTGCAACTGGACACATCAATCGTGCAGCCTTGAATGCTGCTACAAGATCATAAAGCTGAACATTGAACTTCTGTAAAAACCACTGAATTGCTGGGTCAATGCATGCTCTAGCATTCCGTACCAAGGAGGCAACGTTTTGTGTTGGATCTTTTGCAGTGATTGCAGCAGAAACGGCACGAACATTGGGTAGGTCGGGTGCTCGACATGCCACAGCAATAGCTTGGAGTTTCTCATAGCATGAGAATACAAGTGGCCCATCTCCTTCTAGGTAGTATGTGGCCTTGACAAAATGTTGACCAATATCAACAATGGCAGCTAGTTCTAGCTGAAGGCTGATGCTATTTTCTTCATCAGCTAGCATTGCCTTGATCTGTGGCAAGAGTTTTGGGCCGAGGTTAGCTGCTTCGGCCTCTTGCAAAAAGCTCTCCACAAAACCAAACTGAACCATCAGCTGCTCAAACACCTCCCATTTTGACCACCATCTGGTTTCGCTGTAGGACTTTGGGTTTCGTCCTGTCAGTTCCCGCCAGATGAGCTTCGCTTTATGGCTGTGTTTGAAGAGGCGCATCCATAAACTTCCAAACGCAAGGAGATTTGGAACATTAAAATGGTTTCCCACATTATCTAGTGTGTGAGAAAAGCACACAACACTAAATAACTTAGGGAATACAAATTTGATTTGATTCAAGGCCGCTTGGTTAACACTTGCACCGTCCTTCATCGCTGCAAGTAAAGAGTTACCTCGTACTTGATAATCGACAGACAGGCATTCGTTGAGAACACGAGCCAGCTCTTGTGCGTTGAGGGACTTGGCGCAGATGTCAATTCGAATCAGTCGTTGCGTAATTGACCAGTTGTCGTCAACAAAACGGACAATTATCACGATAGCTTCACCAAGTCTGGTACTTCCATCGAAGATTACGGAGAGATCTCTAGTAGAATGAACACCGTCAGTCGAGTGGACAGTTATTTCTTCTTTCAGTCGCTCAATCTCTTGTTTCAAAATAAGAGGGATGTGCTGACGCAAGTGGGAGCTATCGGTCAACCTGTGTTCACTGCTTTCAAGAAGATTGCGAAGCTTGTCAATCTTGAATAGCGGAATTCCAGCTTTCAAAAAATTTTCCACCACCTCCACACGAAACGCACGTTCTTTTAATGGCAGTGTGCTTGACTTTAATCGGTTCCCACCTTCATCTTGATTCTTTAAGGCTTCAATTATAGTAATTTCTTTCTTCTTGGACTTAAGGAGCCTTTCTTTCGCTCGGATGTGTTTCACTGACTTACAGTGACTGAGTATGATGCTCTTCTTTGATGATATAATTTCGTGGCAAGCATTGCAGAACAACTGCCCCCCTCTTATAGACAATTGTTCACCAGTAAACGCTTGCAATCGATCGTGTAAACTCATTTTCTTCACGTCGCCCTTCCCCTTCGGCCATATTTCCTTCTATCAGCTTCATAGACCGTTCCTAGAAATTAGAGCTCTCTGTGGTGTCACTTGTTCGGCTGGGCCTGGATTTCCTTCTAAATTTGATGTATCTGTGCTACTGCTACTTGAGTCACTTGACGCCATTTTGGCAGTAGTGTTTACAACCTCGTGGCTCGTTCCCAGGCTTTTTGCTCGGCAGTTCAGGTGTACAGTGTACTGCAGTGCACAGTCTGCACTACTACTGCCCACAATGAAAGTGAAACTATGAAAGCGGTCTTGTAACAAGTTTCTGACTTTCTAGACTACCAAATGAGTAATATTACCTTTTATGCTTAAAAAAGTGCTAAAATTTTAGGATTATGCTCGAGCAGTGCTCGTTTTAGAAATTATGCTTTTTTGCTCCCATTATGCTAAAAATTATGCTGGCACAATGGGCCAAAGCCTACTTCTCATGTGAAGTGTTAGTGCAAAGGCTTCTCATGACACATGTTGCAAAGGCTTCTCATGACAAGTGTTGCAAATTAAAGGCTTCTCATATTCTACCTGACAAGTTGTTTTGTTGCCCTTGATTTAATAAATTTAAACAATGCATTTTTAGCTAAGATTTTAACATAATTTTTGCTAACATTTGCATAACATTTGTAGTGCTGTTGAGTTATACGATCTATGGGTATAGATAGACTTTATTAACCTTGTCAAAGTATGTAGCTAATATATATGAACTTTAATAATATTGTTATTTAGTTAATAAAGGGTGCTTTCCAGTGCTGCGTTTTTCAAAGTATGTCTACACAAGAAAGTCTAAATCGAATTTGTTTTGACATTTATTTGATATTACATATTCAGGTATTGCAAACGTTAAAGTTATGTGAAAATTTATTTAACCCGGTAACATAAATTAAATGACAAACGCGTACTTTTTGTGGTTATGAAACTATAAATTCGCCTTGTGATCTGCCGGCGTGTTATGGCGTAGATTATTATGTTGTATATATAAGCGTGGGAATACAACCTCATGAGGGTGTGGCAAGTTTAATTTTAAGGTTAACTAAAAAGTGTTATCCTTATACAAGCAAAATTCATGTTGCATTATAAAAATAATCTACCGCTTAAACAGTGGAAACAAAGCACTTCGTAGTTATAATCAGATCCGCGTAAATGGAAACTCCTCTGACAAGAAACAAATGTCCATCGGTTATCTGGTATTCTCAAAAGTATATTAAATAAAAAGTATTACCTTATCTTCTTCCAACAAATGCGCGCAGAAGTTCGCACTTATTGAATGCGCAGTCTACGTATATCAGCCTTTAGAAACTTTACTTCTATGCTAGTCTACGGGTTCCAGTTTTAGAAGAGAGTATCAACGTTTTATTTGTCAGTACATTTAAATACTAAAAAATGTTGGGCAATTATTATCTCATCCGCGTATTTTATCCCCATATCCGTGTTTTACCCCCTCATCCGTGTTTTATCCCCCAATCCGTGTTTTATCCCCTCATCCGTGTTTTATCCCCTCATCCGTGTTTTATCCCCCCATCCGTGTTTTATCCCCTCATCCGTGTTTTATCCCCTCATCCGTGTTTTATCCCCATCCGTGTTTTATCCTCATCCGTGTTTTATCCTCATCCGTGTTTTATCCTCATCCGTGTTTTATCCCCATATCCGTGTTTTATCCCCATATCCGTGTTTTATCCTCATCCGTTTTTTATCCCCAAATCCGTGTTTTATCCCCCCATCCGTGTTTTATCCCCTCATCCGTGTTTTATCCCCTCATCCGTGTTTTATCCCCATATCCGTGTTTTATCCCCCCATCCGTGTTTTATCCCCCCATCCGTGTTTTATCCCCTCATCCGTGTTTTATCCCCTCATCCGTGTTTTATCCCCATATCCGTGTTTTATCCCCTCATCCGTATCCGTGCCATCCGTATCCGTGTTTTATCCCAACCCATTTATTTCGAGTGTTGAACATGATACCCCACGAGGGGTTGGGATAAAACACGGATACGGATGGCACGGATACGGATACGGATGAGGGGATAAAACACGGATGTGGGGATAAAACACGGATGAGGGGATAAAACACGGATGAGGGGATAAAACACGGATGAGGGGATAAAACACGGATGGGGGGATAAAACACGGATGGGGGGATAAAACACGGATGAGGGGGTAAAACACGGATATGGGGATAAAATACGGATGAGGCACAGAATAGGAAGTTTCCTATTCTGTGGATGAGATAATAATTGCCCAACATTTTTTAATATTTAAATGTACTGACAAGTAAAACGTTGATACTCTCTTCTCAGTAAAACTGGAACCCGTAGACTAGCATAGAACTAGAGTTTCTAAAGGCTGATATACGTCACTGCGCATTCAATAAGTGCGAACTTCTGCGCGCATTTGTTGGAAGAAGATAAGGTAATACTTTTTATTTAATATACTTTTGAGAATACCAGATAACCGATGGAGATTTGTTGCTTGTCAGAGGAGTTTCCATTTACGCGGATCTGATTATAATTAACTCGCAGTGCAAGACGCCGGCAGATTACAAGGCGAATTTATAGTTTGATAACCACAAAAAGTACGCGTTTGTCATTTAATTTATGTTACCGGGATGTTTTCTTTTAAAAATAGTTTAATATCTATGACAAGATATTTTGTAATGAATTTTGATACAAATCTTAAAATAAGGTAATTTTGAATAAATGCCAAAACATGGGAAGCGACATGACAAGGCTTCTTATGTAGATTTCAAGACGAATTTATAGTTTGATAACCACAAAAAGTACGCGTTGTTATTTATTGTTTCTTTGTATACAGTCTACGACAAGATATTTTATATATTTGATACAAATCATAGCCAGAATAAGGTGATTTTGAATAAATGCCAAAACATGGGAGTGTTGCAAAGGCTTCTCATGTGAAGTGTTAGTGCAAAGGCTTCTCATGACACATGTTGCAAAGGCTTCTCATGACAAGTGTTGCAAATTAAAGGCTTCTCATGTTCTACCTGACAAGTTGTTTTGTTGCCCTTGATTTAATAAATTTAAACAATGCATTTTTAGCTAAGATTTTAACATAAGTTTTGCTAACATTTGCATAACATTTGTAGTGCTGTTGAGTTATACGATCTATGGGTATAGACTTTATTAACCTTGTCAAAGTATGTAGCTAATATATATGAACTTTAATAATATTGTTATTTAGTTAATAAAGGGTGCTTTCCAGTGCTGCGTTTTTCAAAGTATGTCTACACAAGAAAGTCTAAATCGAATTTGTTTTGACATTTATTTGATATTACATATTCAGGTATTGCAAACGTTAAAGTTATGTGAAAATTTATTTACCCGGTAACATAAATTAAATGACAAACGCGTACTTTTTGTGGTTATGAAACTATAAATTCGCCTTGTGATCTGCCGGCGTGTTATGGCGTAGATTATTATGTTGTATATATAAGCGTGGGAATACAACCTCATGAGGGTGTGGCAAGTTTAATTTTAAGGTTAACTAAAAAGTGTTATCCTTATACAAGCAAAATTCATGTTGCATTATAAAAATAATCTACCGCTTAAACAGTGGAAACAAAGCACTTCGCAGTTATAATCAGATCCGCGTAAATGGAAACTCCTCTGACAAGAAACAAATGTCCATCGGTTATCTGATATTCTCAAAAGTATATTAAACAAAAAGTATTACCTTATCTTCTTCCAACAAATGCGCGCAGAAGTTCGCACTTATTGAATGCGCAGTCTACGTATATCAGCCTTTAGAAACTTTACTTCTATGCTAGTCTACGGGTTCCAGTTTTAGAAGAGAGTATCAACGTTTTATTTGTCAGTACATTTAAATACTAAAAAATGTTGGGCAATTATTATCTCATCCGCGTATTTTATCCCCATATCCGTGTTTTACCCCCTCATCCGTGTTTTATCCCCCAATCCGTGTTTTATCCCCTCATCCGTGTTTTATCCCCTCATCCGTGTTTTATCCCCCCATCCGTGTTTTATCCCCATCCGTGTTTTATCCCCTCATCCGTGTTTTATCCCCCCATCCGTGTTTTATCCCCTCATCCGTGTTTTATCCCCTCATCCGTGTTTTATCCCCTCATCCGTGTTTTATCCCCTCATCCGTGTTTTATCCCCATATCCGTGTTTTATCCCCATATCCGTGTTTTATCCCCTCATCCGTGTTTTATCCCCCCATCCGTGTTTTATCCCCCCATCCGTGTTTTATCCCCTCATCCGTGTTTTATCCCCTCATCCGTGTTTTATCCCCATATCCGTGTTTTATCCCCTCATCCGTGTTTTATCCCCCCATCCGTGTTTTATCCCCCCATCCGTGTTTTATCCCCTCATCCGTGTTTTATCCCCTCATCCGTGTTTTATCCCCATATCCGTGTTTTATCCCCTCATCCGTATCCGTATCCGTGCCATCCGTATCCGTGTTTTATCCCAACCCGATGAGCGATACCACCAGTATCGGATTCGATACGATACCGATTACTTTTTCGTAAAGGTATCGAGGTATCGATTACCCAAACGATTACTTCCTCCAATTTTCAACATAATAAATGTAAGTCACTTAATAAAGAGGCAAAGAGCAGACTGTTATTTCCCGCCTTTTTCATAATTTATTCTGTCGGGGAGGTCAGGAATATTAATAAGGGAAGTGGATAGAATGTCAAACAAAGTAAAGGAAGTTTGATTAAATTGATAAATGCAGCAAAATACAAAAAAGTACGTAAATTTTATTGGAAATAACCATGAAAACTACAGGATTATAATAAATGTCTAATTTTAAAAGTAATCAAAACACTTTTTCGATACCGTGCAGTATCGACTACTTCCGGTTTGGGCCTGGTATCGGGTGGTATCGATACCAAGTAATCGGTAATCGCCCATCACGGCATCACTACTATAAACACTTCACATGAGAAGCCTTTGCAATACTTCCCATGTTTTGGCATTTATTCAAAATCACCTTATTCTGGCTATGATTTGTATCAAATATATAAAATATCTTGTCGTAGATATTAAACTGTATGCAAAAAACCATAAATGACAACGCGTACTTTTTGTGGTTATCAAACTACAAATTCGCCTTGAAATCTACATGAGAAGCCTTGTTATGTCGCTTCCCATGTTTTGGCATTTATTCAAAATTTGTATCAAAATTCATTACAAAATATCTTGTCATAGATATTAAACTATTTGTAAAAGAAAACATTTAACCCGGTAACATAAATGGAAACTCCTCTGACAAGCAACAAATCTCCATCGGTTATCTGGTATTCTCAAAAGTATATTAAATAAAAAGTATTACCTTATCTTCTTCCAACAAATGCGCGCAGAAGTTCGCATTTATTGAATGCGCAGTCTACGTATATCAGCCTTTAGAAACTTTAGTTCTATGCTAGTCTACGGGTTCCAGTTTTACTGAGAAGAGAGTATCAACGTTTTATTTGTCAGTACATTTAAATACTAAAAAATGTTGGGCAATTATTATCTCATCCACAGAATAGGAAACTCCCTATTCTGTGCTCATCCGTATTTTACCCCATATCCGTGTTTTACCCCCTCATCCGTGTTTTATCCCCCAATCCGTGTTTTATCCCCTCATTCGTGTTTTACCCCCCCCATCCGTGTTTTATCCCCCCATCCGTGTTTTATCCCCCCATCCGTGTTTTATCCCCTTATCCGTGTTTTATCCCCTCATCCGTGTTTTATCCCCCCATCCGTGTTTTATCCCCTCACCCGTGTTTTATTCCCCCGTCCGTGTTTTATCCCCTCATCCGTGTTTTATCCCCCATATCCGTGTTTTATCCCGCCATCCGTGTTTTATCCCCCCATCCGTGTTTTTATCCCCTCATCCGTGTTTTATCCCCATATCCGTGTTTTATCCCCTCATCCGTATCCGTATCCGTGCCATCCGTATCCGTATCCGTGCCATCCGTTTTATCCCAACCCATCTCACGAGTGAGCGCAGCGAACGAGTGAGATATCATGTTCAACACGAGGAATAAATCTGGTATTTCCAAGCATCCATGTATTTTTCTGTTTATTATATAAAGGACAGTCTTTTCAAAGAAAATAAACTTCAAAAGCGATAATTTTGATGATGATGATGATGATAACTTTATTTAACCACGCTAACATTGTCAGCTAAAGCTGGTTTCCACAATGGGCGTGTAAAATATCAACAAATAGTTACAGGTAAATAAAAAAATAAAAAAATATCATGCAGTTACAAATATACAAATATTAAGTATCTATTTACATTAAGAATCATGTGATTTTATAAGTTAAGAGTAGCGATTTTTCTTTTAAAACTTGAGATTGATTTAATTTCTCTTATATTTTCTGGTAGGGAGTTCCATATGGAAGCTCCATCGTACATGAAACTTTTCTTCATGTTGTTCGTATTTGGCTTTGGCAAGCGTATTGAACTTGAGCTGTCACGAAGACTGTGATCTAATATTTCCGTTTTGAAAGTAAATAATTCTCTTAGCGAGTTTGGCCCCATGTTATTGAGCGTTTTAAACATTATTTTTGCCTTGGCTTTCACTCTTTGTTCTTTGAGTGGTTCCCATCCTAATATATTCAGTACAGTTTGTTGACCTACCTCATTTGGCACATGTGCTATAATACGAGCAGCTCTGTTGTGAAGTTTTTGCAGACGTGTTGATTGAGTTTCACCAAATACATTCCAAACTTCACAACAGTAGCTGAAATAGGGTTGAATTATAGCATTGTACACAGAAATGAGTGTTTTTTTATCAACATACTCTTTAATGCGTTTGAGAGCATAAATGCCAGATGAAATCTTTTTACAAATAGTGTCTGTATTACTTTTCCAACACAGATTTTCATTATCATAAATAATCTCACATGTGTGATCATCAGTTTTATCAGTGCTCGAAATCTCTATGAAGCACTATACTTTATATAGTAAATACAGATATTAACTATATTATCTTTATTTATTACTTAATGTAGTTTAATATGTTGGAATCAAATCATAGAGTTTTTAACAACTGGCAACTTAGCGAAAGAACAACAAACACGACGACGCATTTTGTGGCATATATTTTGGGCAAGGAAGTGCTCGAACGGTCTAGAGGCTCTAACGAACCTACGTTTTTACCTAGAGGAGACGGAGGTCCTCTAGATGTGCAGAGGGTTGAGCCAGCTCTGGCATGTTGTTCAGCGAGTTGAGACCTGATGGTCTAGAGACCACCATTAGTTATACTGAGACAGTAAGGGCACTCAAGACCTGACAGAGCATGCAAAAACTGTAGGTTATTCTAGAGGAGACGGTGGGCCTCTAGATAACGGGGGGGACGGCGGCCCCCCGTTCAGGTCAGTCAGTTCGTTGAAATTGAGTCCTAGTTGGACTTGGTGACCAACTATTGGTGCAGGGTACTCAACTATGTATGACTGACCCATCGAGTCTCTAGGTCAGGTCATTAGGTCGAATTTTCGACCTGAATGACCTGTAAAATGCACTTCACGTGGCGAAGTGTTGTCCCAAAGGACAGCACTTCCCTGCCATTAATGACAATCTGTACAGAGGACAGATTGAAATTTCCGCCACGGGAAGCAGCGCCGATTGGACGTTCGAAAGAGCAATAACATGATGGTAAATCGCTGGAGAAATGGGTCTGTCTGGGTGAAGGCTGTAGGGGGAGAATGTTGCTGTTGGTTTTTGTGGTTTTCTTATATATATTTCTAAGGAAGTTTAATTTGTTGTGTTTTTAAGTTCTGTTTTGATCAGTGACGCAATGTTCCATGCGTAGATTTGTTAACTTTGAAAAATAGAAATTTCAAGCCACATACATTTAGTAGTGGAAGTGATATGGCATCCCTACATTTTTTTATTTTTTTTGGCTCGCATGAAATTATCTGAGTTCCCATGCTGACTGGATATTTTCTAAAAACACATTTTTGTAGATGGAAATTGACAGCGTGGCAGTATAACCAGCGTGGCAGTGTGTGTGGTTTGTTTTTAGGGGAAGGCCCATTTCAAAGGTAGAACCAGCCCTTATTGCTCTTTCTTTAACTGCTGTCAACAATATGTTCAGAATATGTGCGGCTTATGTGGACCATTGACGCATATTCAGGTGTACCGCATAGTCACATCGGTATATAAACGTGATCGGATAATGATGGTAAACGATATGAACTAGACGAAAATGATCCACATAGCCACACTTTGGAGACGCTAAAATTTGAGCTATACTGCTATAGTGTTAATGTATATATATATATATCATTGATAGAAAAACTAGTAATGAATTTGTTTAACGCTTTGTACTTGCGGTCAGTTTATGTGAAACAGAAACTAACACATCCTTTGGAGTTCTAATGTATCTTTCATAACAGTCTGAAGACCAACGTCCCAGTGTTTTAATGAGCCAAGAAGGTAGTCCTGCGGAACCAGCGGCCGTGGCAGCTCCGATCCTGAAACTATGCGAGGCATAAAGCTTTTCATCTAGACCTTGACCTTGAAGTAGACTACGTAAATGTGATGTTAGTGTTATACGGGTAAGTGGAACACCAGACTCAAATTCGAAAAGCGGCCGAGTTGTTTGGACAGACGATGACTGGAGCAGATAGGTTTTCATAGCCCGGACAGGACAAAGTTTATTAAGCGATGATCCAATTGTTAAACGACATCCACGGCGAAAAGGGTCGGTTTTAGAGCGTTTAATAACTACATCATAATATTCCGCATGCAAAATGTTCGGGTGGAAAATAATGTCAGTTCGTGAAAGGTGGCAAGCGGGATCAAATGAGGAATTACACGTAAATTCACTACACCGGAGGAAACCAAAGAAGGCCAATGTAAAGGCAGCCCAAAGCATCACATTGTCCAAGGAGTCTGTAAACTGAGGACGTAGTGCGGAATAAAGGCACTCGAGTTCGTTCACGGTAATAGGCCGCCGATCCCTCACCTTTTCACCCTTGAGGCGTTTCAGACCTTTTAGACACTTTTCTAACAATTGCATGCTTCCCATATCAAATGGAACTTGAAAAATTACGTGAAGGTAAGACACGCTAGCTAGGTACGTTTTTACCGTTGCATAGCAAACTGATTTTGATAAATGACCAACAAAGTAAAGTAGAGTAATTTCAGTGGCAGGCAGTAAAGGTGAACAGGGTGTCACGATACCTTTTGCGAGACAAAAAGAAATGAACTGTTTAATACCCGCAGCATATGTTTGTTTTGTTGATGTTGCCCAAGAATGTTGGATAAGTTCATAAACACGATTCAAATTTGAATCATGGATACCGGGATGACGCAAGCCAGAGGAGAGGCCAATGGCGCTAATTGTTTGAAGCGGTCCATCTGAAAACGAGAGAGCGAGTCAGCAATGCCATTGTCAAGTCCGCGTACATGCTTGGCCGTAAACGTAAAATTATTTTGCAATGTGCAAAGAACTATCGGTCGTACTAGATCCATTATCTTCGGGCTTTTTGACGTCTTCTGGTTGAGGATTTGAACGACGGACTCGTTGTCGCAGAAAAACACAATGCGTTTAGCTGTCCACTGGGAACCCCAGAGACAACAGGCAAGATAAATTGGATAAAGCTCTTGCCATGCTATCGAAATACCGGTTTTTTTATTAATATTTTGGTCAGGCAGCCAGCGGCCTTGAAACCATTGTCCTGCTAAATAACCACCAAAACCTATTGAACCTGCTGCATCGGTATAATCTTAGCCTTAGCATTTTTTCGTTGTATACTTGAAGTGTTTGCCATCCTAGCTCATTGCTGCGCCGGCCGTAGGCCCGGTGGAGCTTTAAAATGCTAATTATCTGTTTTTGTCGTTTTATTTTGGGTGTCAAAAAATGAACATTCCACAGTAACCCAAATCTGAACGTAAACCTATGTTTCCTTACGTACATCTATGGATAATTGCGACTATTTATGGGGGTACGTATTTTATGGATAATATGGGTGAAGTTCGCGAGTATACTTCAGTGACCTATATAGTTCTGTGTGCAATCAGTTTCAAAATGGCGGTTCCGTGACGAGTGGGTATATCTATATTTCTCAGAATTTCGTTAAATTTTCACCGAATTGTGCCGTGTTTTTTATGTCGCCCTTGGCTGGAGTGCACGCCTGATCCGGCGTCTTTTGAAACTGTCCTATTAATCACGTAAGGTTTTAACATGGTGACCAACCCTTGTGAACCTCCTGTATTGCACCGCCCTGAGTAGGCATCTTGTTTAACATAATTTCGTGGTCAACTTTATTTTTCGTGTTTGTTACAATTCTAGCAGGCTCTGTTGTGAAGTTTTTGTAATCGCGTTGACTGCATTTTGCCATGCAAACACATTCCAAACTTCACAGCAATAGTTAAAATAAGGCAGCACAATAGCATCGTATACGGAGAGAAGAGAGTCTCTGTCTAAATACCCCTTTAAACGTCTGATAGCACCTACCGTAAATGCTCGTTTTAGCGCATTTACGCTAAAACGAGCGAATAAAATTTTTTATTAAATTTTTCTGATCCTGAGTGCTGTAGTGTTTATCGTTTATGCGTAAGCAATCACGTTAGCCAGCGGTGTATAGCATGAGTGTGTACGTCCGCAGAAAATGCGTTCAGCGGAGTATCCGTGAGGACGTTCTTTGTACGTTTTGAAGCGACCATATTGTTTTGAGATAAATCTATATTTTCATTGTATTCTACGCGTGTTTTATTATTACAAAAGGACTTTATATTGGCGACGAGGATTAAAAACTCGCACGTAAAGCAACACGATGGCTCAAAGCGACCATGCCGAGTCAGGGCCATCAGTAGAAGCGACTCAAAATGTCGAAAATACAGCTTCAAATCATGGGCCTCGAGATATTAAAATGCACGCCTTTGCTCCCGATGTCGACCCCGATGAGAAAGGGCAACGATGGAGGAAATGGGAGAAGGAATTGACGACAAGATTCAGGTATTTTCGTATTACAAATACACAGGATCGTGTAGATGCAATTAATATTTATGGAGGTGAAATAATAAGGGAACTGATCGATACATTACAAGATGTTCCTACACCAAGTATGGAAGAACCAGATGGATATGATAAGATAATCGCAAAGCTTCATAATCATTTTACACCAATGGTAAACAAGGACAGTGCTCGCAGTAAGTTCGAAAAGATGCATCAAAATGAAGGTGAGTCAGTAGCTCAATATTATGTACGATTGAGAAAGCAAGCTTTAAAATGCCAATTTCCTGAAACGGATGATGCAATAAGAAGCAAACTCTTACAAACGATGAGAGATAACAAACTGCGCCGCGAAGCGATGGTAAAGAATTACACTCTTACAGATTTACTTAAGCATGCTTCGAGCAAAGAGGATGTGGATAGGCAAGCTTCATCGATTGAGGAATCTCTAAAGGTTAAAGAGACCAATCGGGTTTATGAAAAGAAACCACCATACCGTGGCCGTTCAAACAGAGGCCGGGGGTTTAAAAGAAACCCAAAAGAGGATGACAGCGCAGCTTTCCGCACAAAAGGCCAAGCGTGTTCGTACTGTGGCAAAAATCATAAAGGGCCTAGAACATCCTGTCCAGCGTATGGGAAAGTGTGTCGATCTTGTGACAAGACAGGTAATTTCGAACGAGTGTGTCGACAGAAGGCGAAAGAGAGTCTTCATTCTAAAGCTAACCATACTGTGGGACAAAGCGAAACACCAAGTTCAAACGACTCGGAATTTGTATTCCAGGTAAGCTCAAAGGATAGTGAACCACCTACAGTGGAAGTCAAAATCAACGGTGTCAAAGGAAAGATGGAAGCTGATTCATGTTCGTCAGCAAACGTTATCGATGAAAGCAGATTCGATAAATTGCAAAACAGGTTAATAGTGGACAAAATAACTTTAAAACCAACAGAAACTAAGTTGTTTGCATATGCGCAGACAAAGCCTGTACCCCTCATCGGTTGTTTTAATGCCAAGATCGAAAGCCTTAGCACCACTCCTAAGTTTGGAAACATGCAGTAAGCTGGGTATATTGCACATAACAAATATGACCCAAACCGAACCGGTCTTGCCCGAGAAGCAAACTGTGAACAAAACAGCAAAGCTAGGACGAGCAAGCGACTCGGTCGCAAACAAACTAATAAAGGAGTACGATGATGTGTTCACCGGTCTAGGGAAACATACTAAGATCAAAGCCAAGCTGATAGTAGATGAAAGTGTAACACCACCTGTAATCCACAAGCAGCGCAAGATACCATACAACCTAGAGAAGAAGGCCAAGAACGAAGAGCGACGATTGATAGAGCTCGGGGTGATTGAAGAGGTCCCAGACAATCAACCCACCACATGGTGTACAAACCCTGTGATCGCACCCAAACCCCACAACCCCGAAGCAATACGGTATTGCTCGGACATGAGAATGCCAAATACGGCCATTAAACGACCAGTTACTGAGGCAATGACGGTTGAAGATATAAAATTTAAGCTCGAAGGGGCTACCGTGTTTAGCGTCCTAGATATGAATGAAGGTTATCATCAGTTGGACCATATCAGATACCATTGAAGGTTTGGACGGTGTACTACACATCAGGGATGACTTCATCGTGTATGGTAAAGATAACAAGTCACATGACGAGGCATTGGAATGTTTACTACAACGATTTAGAGAGTGTGACCTTACATTCAACCCGAGGAAGTGCAAGTTTTGCAAGCAAGAGATCGAGTATTTTGGTTTTGTGTTTACCAAAGACGGAATCAAACCATCTCCAAGCAAAGTTCGAGCGTTGAACGAAATGGATCCACCGAAGAATGTCACTGAAGTCAGATCCTTACTAGGGATGGCCCAGTACTCATCTCGTTTTATCCCCAATTTCTCAGAGTTGACAATGCCACTACGTTGTCTCACCCACCATGGAGCAAAATGGAAATGGACAGAGCAGAGAGCATTTGAACAGCTGAAGACCGCCTTATCAAGTGATGCAGTGCTGACCTATTACGAGGTTGGTTTGGAGACAAAGCTACAAGTGGACGCGGGCCCAAATGGTCTCGGTCTCATCCTACTGCAGAAGAAACAGCAGGGATGGCAACCGGTTTCATGCGCTAGTAAAAGTTTAACCGAGGTGGAGAAAAGATACTCACAAACCGACAGAGAAGCATTGGCCATCCGATGGGCATGCGAAAAGTGCTACATGTATCTCATTGGTAGTAAGTTCACCGTAGAAACAGATCATCAACCGCTGTTACCAATTTTCAACAGCAGACCCCCAATGAGAATCGAGCGATGGCTACTCTACCTCCAACAGTTCGATTTCGAGTTGAAATTCTGTCCTGGAAAGAGTAACCCAGCAGATTACCTGTCGAGGCACACAGTATCGTTAACTGACGAAGATGAGAAAACTGCAAACGCCAGGGACTTGGTGATTCTCAGTATTATCCAAGATGCAACGCCAATTGCAATCCGGCGAGAGGAAATTGTGGCGGAAACCCACAAGGACAGTGAGCTAAAGAAACTGTCTAACCACATTCAATCAAGCAACCTTAGAGCATGTAAATCCGACAAAGATTTAAAGCAGTACTCACAAGTTTTCGGAGAGCTAAGTTACCTCGAAGGGCTGATAATGCGAGGCAACCAAATTGTCATCCCAAAGAAACTACACAACCGAGTAGTTGATCTCTGTCACGAAGGACACCTAGGAATCGTGAAAACGAAACAACTACTCAGATCAAAGGTATGGTTTCCGGGAATAGACAAACTCGTAGAAAAAAAATCACTAGCTGCCTAGCCTGCCAGGCTTATGTCAACACATCGAAGCGAGAACCGTTGAAAATGTCCCCCACGCCTAACGGACCATGGTTACACACGTCGGCATACTTCTGTGGACCGTTCCCAACAGGGGAAATGGCTCTGGTAGTTCTTGACGCCTATTCCAAGTATCCAGAAGTGGAACTATTATCAAGTACGTCAGCCGCAGCCACTCTTCCAGCTCTCGAGAGAATCTTCTCAATTCACGGAATACCAGAAGTGATGAAAACGGATAATGGTCCACCTTTTAACAGCCAGGATTTCAAAGATTTCGCAGAAGAGAAAGGTTTCATTCACCGGAAAATAACCCCATTATGGCCGGAAGCAAACGGACATGTGGAAAACTTCATGAAGAACCTGGGCAAAGTAGCAAAGACCGCAAAATCGGAGGGAAAAGACTGGAAGAAAGAATTGTATGTATTCTTGGGAAACTATCGAGCAACACCCCATCCCAGCACCGGTAAAAGCCCCCATCTACTTCTAATGAACAGAGACGTGAATATGAAACTCCCATCAGCTACCCAAAGCATACCCGACAACGAAGTTGTTCAACGAGACCAGAACGCCAAGGCGAAAATGAAGACATACGCCGACAAAGCAAGAAACACACAGCCGCATAACTTCAAAGTTGGAGAAGCAGTTCTGGTAAAACAGAAAAAGATGAACAAAGCAAGTTCAGCATTCGAACCGACTCGATACACCATTGAGAGCATTAACGGATCCATGATATCGGCAAGAAGGGCAACAGACGAAAGATTAATTACTCGGAACAGTTCGTTTTTCAAACGAATTGGAAAACCCCCGGAGATTCCAACACAGGAACAGTTAGACCTCTTATCTGACGACGAAGAACCAGCGAAGGTAAACCTTAAAACCTTACCGGACGGAAACCGAGACGAACCAAATCAATTACCACCTATCGTACCAGGAAACCCACCAGTACAAGCGAACCTGGAACCAACACCTGTTTAAATATCTATTAAACATAAAACTTTAGGAACGAACAGGACTCAAAGTAGTTATCATTGACATTGATATTTGTTATGTTAGGATGCAATCCAAGGAAGGGAGGATTGTAGTGTTTATCGTTTATGCGTAAGCAATCACGTTAGCCAGCGGTGTATAGCATGAGTGTGTACGTCCGCAGAAAATGCGTTCAGCGGAGTATCCGTGAGGACGTTCTTTGTACGTTTTGAAGCGACCATATTGTTTTGAGATAAATCTATATTTTCATTGTATTCTACGCGTGTTTTATTATTACAAAAGGACTTTATAAGTGCGGCGCTTAATCGGGAGCGGCGCTTAACCGGGAGTGGCGCTTATTAAATAATTTTCGACTAAAGGATTTGAACCAGTAAAGCATATAAACAATTTCCACTTATGTATTAAAGAAAACAATTCCTGTTATGTATTAAAGACTATTCAAATATTCGTTTGTACTTGGGACCCTTTCATTGCTAGTCAATACATTTACTGTCTATGGTCAATAGTACGGTATAGCAAACTGTATGACTAAGACTCAGTTTTCAAACTCTGAAAATTTCTGCATGATGACGATAATGTTTGCATGATGCAATTGCCTCTACTAACGTCAAACAGCAAAACTGAAACGGCTTATTTAGTGCAATAATTTGTGTATCCTGTCAAGTTAACGCCGCGCTGCCCGATTGCGGTAAACGTCAAGTTTAAACTATTTATTACCATAGATATAGGAGACATAGATTGCTGACTCGTAATACGTCACTATATTGACAAATGCGCCAAAATTCAAACAAAATTTGACCGGTTGAGCAGCCATTTTGTTTTATTTTTGCCCTTTGGAGCAATACAATACAATACAATACAATACAATAAAAATTTATTTTAACACGGTAAAAATCTTCAGTATAACATAATTTACAAAACAAAGCATGCATGACAAAAAAAATTAGGATCTACTGGTTTACAAGATTGCCGTGTGGGAGTTCATTTAAATTAGTATAATATTTATCTACAGCTTTTCGGAACTGTGCAAATGATTGAAGCATTCGTATATTTTCAGGGAGACTATTCCACAATTGTGCTCCACTATATTGAAAACTTCGTTTTAGATAATTAGTTCGTGGCTTAGGCAGATTTAACTTCATTTCGAAGTTCCTGAAATTGTACTCTGAGCCACGAACTGAAAAAAGATTTTGTAGATAGGTAGGTGTTAGTTAGTTAGTTAGTGAACTTTATTTAGTCACGGTGGACTCATCAGGATTTTACACACTTATGATAAAGTAACAAAGGAAATTAGCTATATGATAAATTATACTATACATATTTACAAAACTACCTGTTTTTCATGAGTGCCGTGCATTAAATTGATTAAAATTAGATAAAATATTTAAAAATTATTGAATAAAGTTGCTACAGTCAGACTTAAATTTATGTAAAGTACTAGCCTGTCTTAACTCAGTAGGAAGAGAATTCCACAGTACTGCACCGCTATAACTAAAGCTATTTTTCAAGTAATTAGTACGCGGTAGTGGCAAAGCTAGTTTGTTACTGGTGTCTCTCAATGCATAATTTGTGATACTATTGCGATCAACAAACATATTAGAAAGATAATCTGGAGCAAGACCATTCAAGGATTTATACACCATGATAGCCTTGGAAAGCCTACGCTGAGATACAAGATTTTTCCATCCAAGACTTTCGAAAAGATAATCGGCATTTGTATCATAACTAGAAGATGTTAATACCATGGCAGCACGATTTTGTAATTTTTGCAATTTGTTAACTAGATAACTACTGCAACTGTCCCAGACAGCAGAGCAGTAGTCGAAATATGGTTGAACTAAGCACTTGTAAATAAGTTGCATTGTGGTAAAAGGAACATAAGGTCTAATGCGTTTTAGTGCACCAATACCGGAAGCAACTTTTTTACTCAGTTTCTCAATATGAACATTCCAGGATAAGTTCTCATCAATGTGTATGCCGAGTGATTTTGTATGAGAGACTTGTTTAACTGGAACGTTATTTATTACTAATAAAGGAGTAGATTGAAAAGTATTTATTCTTTGGCGAGAGCCAATTAGCATAAATTCAGTTTTAGTCTGGTTTAAAGTAAGTTTGTTTGCTGATAACCATTCACTGACACTAGCAAGATCCTCGTTAAGATTATGATTAATTTCATGTATGTTATTACTTGCATATGTCAAATTAGTGTCATCAGCAAACATTCGTGCCCGAGAGTGTATTAGACAATTAGGAAGATCATTAATATAGATTAAAAATAAAAGCGGGCCTAATATAGTTCCTGAGGAACCCACATTGTAGTAATCGATTCGAGGAGAAATGACCGTTAACAAAACACTTTTGATTACGTTCATTTAGATACGATCTTAACCAGTTACCCGCAGTTCCCTTGATTCCATATGCATTAAGTTTGTTCAGCAATATTTCATGATCTACAGTGTCGAACGCTTTTTTAAGATCAAGAAACATTACAGCATTTACATTACCACTGTCAATATTATAAGCCCATTCGTTGGTAGCCTCAAGAAGAGAGGTGACAGTAGAATGTAGGCCTCGAAATCCTGATTGATAATTAGTTAATAATTCATTTTCAGCTATAAATGTATATAGCTGATCATAAATTACCCTTTCAAAAACCTTAGCCACAATAGGAACAATAGAAATGGGACGATAGTTATCAACGCAATTGCGTTTGCCTTGTTTGTATATAGGAATAACTTTAGCACATTTCCATTCGTTTGGGAATATGCCTGTAGTGATAGAACGATTAAAAATAAGACAGAGGATTCTGCAATTAAGTCAGAGCATTCTCTAATTAACCTAGAAGATATTTTGTCTAAACCTGTTGCTTTAGAAGTGTTTAACGTGGACAGTAATGCGTAAACGGTTGGAATACTTATTTCTCTCAGTTGAAAAATAGCATTATTTTGGTTAGGTAAATAATCAAGATAAGACCGATTGCTATAATTAAGATTAATTTTATCTGCAAGGTCTGGTCCGATGTTTGAAAAGTGATCGTTAAACGCATCAGCAATTTTGCTAGGGTCATTAATTAATACGCCATTCAAATCAACCTCGCCAATGTGAGGGCTTTTCCTATTCTTAGAAGTAAGTTCATTAATGATCTTCCAGGTCTTATTAGGATTGTCTTTATTATCATTGAAAGAATTTTTGAAATAGGCTTGCTTTGCGTAGAAGATTTCAGAATTAACAAAATTACGCATTTTCTTAAAAGAAAGCCAATCTTGAGTATCGTTGGAACGAATTGCTTTAATTTTTAGGACATCTCGCCTATGCATTTTATCTTTCAAAAGAGATGTGATCCAAGGCGATTTAATAGCCTTAACGCGCTTAGTTCGAATTGGGGCGTGCTTATCTGCGACAGAATTGAATGTGGCTTTCCAAGCATGCCACATGTCATTAGGGTTTTCGTACTGATTGATATAGTTCCAACTCTGTTGACTAATATCATTACGAAATTTAGTAGAATCAAAGTTTTTAAACTTTCTGTAGTTTATTGAAGAATGTACCCCGTCGATGTACCCACAGAAAGTTTGCGAAAGGCGTAAATAAGACTATGATCGCTTATACTCACATGAGAAACACCAGAGCAAACAACCTTGTCAGGAGTATTTGTGAAAATATGATCTAACAATGTTGAGGAGGAGTCTGTGATTCGAGTAGGTTCATTTATAAGCTGAGAAAGATTATATAAATCGGCAATATCCATGAGTGACTTCGAATCATGATCTAAGACTGTAGAGCTCAAATCACAGTTGAAGTCGCCCATGAGGTAATACTCGATATTTTCGGAATCGAGCATACCTAGAAGAATTTCAAAATAATTAAACATTGCTACAGGCGAATTAGGAGGCCTGTACCAAGTGGTAATAAGAAAAGGCTTGGCTCTAGGTTTATTAACTGAAATACACAGGTTTTCCAATTGCTCAAAAGATAGATCATGCCGAACTGAAAAATTTATACAGCTACGAATATAAAAACAAACCCCACCGCCAAATCTACCATTGGAATCTCTATCTCGCCTAACAATTTCGTATCCAGGTATATGTACTTCGTTGTCACCAACCATAGAGTCAAGCCTTGTCTCATTAATAGCCAGTACATCAATCACATTATTTGATAGATAGATTCTAAGCTCATCAATATGTTTGACCAAACTGGTAATATTAAGTGAGGCAAGTTTAAAGCCACTCCTGTTTGGCAAGAGCAGGTTTTGAATGTTAGAAGTAGTTTGCATAGTCTTAGATTGAACATTATTTACTGAATTAGCAACTCTAGACAACGTAATATCATGTCAATTTTCTAAGTTATTTAAAACTCTTTGAAATTGTTTTGGAGGGATATACTGCCTAATTTATTTAAATGGAGACCTCTACTGTTGAGGTGACTAGTGTTAATATTAGCGTTTTTAAGGAAGGGAATATTGTTCATATGACAAAGATTTTCTAAGGTGGAGTTGACTTGATTAACCTTGGTGGCTAATATCGGGCAATCATTTCTGATTAACAACGCAGAAACACCTACCATGGAGTTAGGAGAATCCTCTTTGATTTGGGTTATCAGATTCAAAATAGAATCGGTAATAACTTTCGGCGTAGAATTTTTCAGATCATTAGTGCCAACATGGAGGATAATTTTGTCCGGTGACTTGCGGGTTGTAGGTTTGATAAAATCCTCCATGTCGGAAATAGTTGCGCCAGAAAAGATTTAACAACGTAGAGGTGGTCTGCGTCAGATTTGCTCATAGATGGTCCAACTACATTCTTTACTATTGAGTCGCCAGCGATTACCACTACTGGCTTACGGTTACCGGTCGAAGTTGATGGATTACCAGCAGCTTTATTTACAATTTCTTTAGGTGGGTCAACCCCTGACTGTGACGTTGACTCATTTACATTTCTCTTCTTCTTTTTTCTCAGTTTCTTTTCCTTTTCTTTAGACGAAGTTGAAGGGATATCCGACTCTTTCGTATGTCGTGGGTTTACATATACATCTGATTCACTTGAGACGTTGGTAGAATTCTCTTCGTTTTGATTTAACAATTGTCTACTTAGCATTTCGACTGTTTTGATTAGGGTTGAATTATCGCGTTGAAGGCGGGAAATTTGCATATCCATGCTTGACTTGTCAGCTTTGTCTCCTTCGCGATAAACAAATTTTTTAAGACAAGTAATTTCTGTTTTTAGATTGTCAATTTCCCATCTTTGCTTGATACAATCGGCACAGCAAGGACCACCGCTCGTAGCATCAGGGTCTTGCATGTGTACTGTTTCCGATTCACGTAAACCCCGATGAGCATAACTATGTTTTTTATACTCGCACTGCCTAAACACATCACGCCGTTCGTCTGTGTGTTGAATGAGAGGGGATAATTGATTCTCGCCTGTACCAGATTTAGAATTTGCCATTTCAAATTCAGGATTACTGGGGTTTTCATCACAATTGATATCTTTGCTATTTAGGCAGGATACATTACTGACTTGCAGTAAAGAAGTATGTAATCTAGGCGATTCGTTCAAATTAATATTGCACGCTTCGACGCTCGCGTCAGCTATGAAGGATTCTAATGACTTGTTAAGGTCGCTGTTTTGATCTTTATTTTGATAATCAGATTTTAAAAGGACACTATGAATTTGATCACATAAATCATTGGCTTTGGCTCCATCAAAGGATATAGATTCGCTCTTTGAGTGCCACTCAACTTTTAGCTGCTCGCTATTGAAGCACCACTTTCCGCCGCTAGGTGAATGCCATTTCGAATTTTGGGCTGCTTGCTCATCAATTATCGTCAGAACGAAAGCTTTAAGATCACCAAGTGTTCCTGTCCAAATTAATTTGTTTTTCTTTCGGCCAAAGAAGCCGAACAAGGTGTTAATACCTTTGAGCGTTTTAAACATCAAACCAGCCTTAAACTTTTTGCGTCTTAATGACAGGTTATCCAAGCACAAAGTATCAAGAAGCACTCCAGCGTTAGCATCGTAGCTGGACCTCGTAATGACTCTAGTCGCCCGGTTTTGCAATTTTTGTAGTTTGGAACTTAGCGTTTCGCCAAGACCATCCCAGACCGAACAACAGTAGTCAAAGTGCGGTTGAATCAATGCTTGATATACTTGGATGGCCGTATTCATTGAAATACAGGATCTTATACGTTTTAAAGCTCCTATGGCTGAAGCGATTTTTTTACATAGTTTATCAATATGTACGGACCACATAAGATGATTATCCAGGTGGACCCCCAAGGATTTGACCGAGGCAACTTGCTTGACCAAGTTCCCATTTATCTCAATATCTATTTCTTTATCCAAAGTTTTTATTCTCTGCCTAGATCCAATAACCATAAATTCTGTTTTTACAAGATTTAAGCTCAGTTTATTTGCAACAAGCCATTCACTAAGACCTTTTAGTTCAGAATTGATGACATTTTGGAGCTCTTCGGCTGAATCAGTCGCATAACTGATACTAGTGTCATCTGCAAACATTCTTGGGATTGTATGATTGGGATTGTACAATTTGGTAGATCATTAATATAGATGAGAAATAGTAGTGGCCCTAGACTACTGCCTTGAGGAACACCACAAGTCACTGGCATAGAATCCGACAATTGATCATTTACCCGGCATTTTTGAGTTCTGTCATTGAGATATGATTGAAACCAGGTAAGACTATTTTCGTCAATTCCGTAGTTTTTAAGTTTTTGCAATACAATTTGATGATCGATCGTATCAAAAGCTTTCTTTAAATCAATAAAAACAGCTCCGTTAATTAAGCCATTGTCAATATTCATAGACCAGTCGGTTGTGGCTTCTAGCAAAGCTGTTAAGGTACTATGGAATGTTCTAAATCCAGATTGGCAACTATGTAGCAAATTATTTGAGTCGAAATACCCATATAGTTGATCAAAAACGATGTCTAATAGAAAGTTGAAAGAGTTATTCCTGGATTATTTCTAAACAAAATAAAGTGGATTCAGGGCGACAAACTTGTGTATTACGAGCTGGCGGCCTAAATATTTGATTTCGCCGAACTTAAATCAGCATGAGTCGAAGGTAATTTGTATTATTTTCCCTGTCAAATTGATGTGTTTATACGTCCAAAAGGGCAATAAACATATTAAAAGAAGTATCTTTTCGTGAACGTTGCTGAAAGCGACGTACGTTGACTAGGTCACTTGATGTTTTGACCGGTTCAGCCGCCATTTTGAATTCTTCATGTTGGCGCGTGCCGTGACCTCGAGTCAGCAATCTATGTCTCCTATATCTATGTTTATTACCCCCGATTAAGCGCCGCACTATAGTTAGACAGGAGCGGCGCTTAATCGGAAGCGGCGCTTATTAAATTATTTTAATCCTAGGTGCGGCGCTTAACCGGGAGCGGCGCTTAACCGGTAGAGGCGCTAAAACGAAAATTTACGGTAACCGGAATAATACCGGATGTAATTTTCCTGCATACATTCTCTGTATTGCTTTTCCAGCAAAGTTACTCCTTTGTTCAACATAGTCATAGTTCTCCAATTTGCACAGATTTCCAATATTCATGTTCGGTGACGTAAGTATATATATATATATATCAACAAACGACTTTCAGGAATATCCTCCAACGAAGAAGTATTTAACGACGCAGCGCCTGCCTACCAGAAAGCCTTAGACGACAATGGATATAACTACAAGCTAAATTACGAGAAACCCGATCAACCGAAAGCAAAGAGAAAACGCAACATTGTTTGGTACAACCCCCCTTACGATCAAAACGTCAAAACAAACATCGGCAATAAATTTCTGAATATAATAGATAAATGTTTCCCGACTAATAATAAACTCCACAAGATTTTTAATCGGAATACCATCAAGATTTCGTACAGCTGCATGCCGAACGTGGGAGCAATAATTGAGGGAAACAATAAGAAACTGTTGCGGAACAGCGTAGACCACGAGCTCGAGAAGAAATGCAACTGCCCGAAAAATGCAAAGTGCCCCCTGGACGGTAAATGTCTCTCCAAAGACATTGTTTACCGTGCTACAGTAACCTGCGGCAATGCAACTGAAACGTACGTTGGACTGACCGCAACCAGTTTCAAATCCAGATACGCAAACCACAAGGCCTCGTTCAAAACGGAAGCAGAACGAAACGCAACAGAACTGAGCAAACATATCTGGTACCTAAAAGACAACAATTTGAACTATGCTATCAAATGGAACATTTTATGCCGTGCTCCCCACTATTCGAATATCACGAAACGATGTAATTTATGTATAGAAGAGAAGTTTTATATTTTATGCAAACCGGAGAACGCAACTTTGAATAAACGGAACGAACTAGTTAGTAAGTGTAGACATAAAGCGAAATTCCTGCTAAGGAGTTTCTCTACGAGATAAACACGCAAAGAACCAATTAAGTATATAATTTCATAATATTATAAGATAGGCCAAACTGAAACTAATCGGAAATGTAATATGACGCTTGTGGTGCTGTAGATATTTTTATAAGTCACATTTAGTCTGGCACTGATGAGTGCAGGTTCGCCTGTACGAAACAGAACTGTATGCAATAAACTAATGTCAAAAGTGTAACCGTGTCCAGTTATTTTATATATATATATATATATATAGACCAGGGCATTTTTTAAGGAATTACAACTACTGGGGTAAAATTAGACTTGCTCCAAGTCTGTCTCTTAAAGGGGTTTTTATTCGTGCGCCCTTTATAACTTCGTGCGCCTTTTATAACTCCCCAATCCTTAATAACTCCCCAATAAAAACCCCTTTAAGAGACAGACTTGGAGCAAGTCTAGGGTAAAGTCTGTGTGAGGGCCTTTTCCTTTGTAGTTTACCCTAAATATATAGGAAGACCATTATTTTCTGACTTTCATTGCAAACTAGTGAGTAAAACACAGGCAAATAGCAACATTTGTAAAATATGAAGATGTCGAAAGCCTAGTGACAGATTTTACAGATATAAAAATAGGATGAAAAACTGTCAGTAGTGAATTGAATTTTAAATGTCAAATTTGAGATACGTGGCAAAAGTTATCTTATTTATTGTAATTTAAGAAGTATTCGAGGTATATATGATAGAGTTTTTCAACAGCTTTCTTTTGTTGTTAACAATTAACAGGTAATTAGTGTCAAATAGTTTTTTATAGGAGTCGCATTTTAGTTCCATTTCAGTGAAAAAGACAGCATTTTTGAGCCAAGGAAAATGAAAACTTACGCTAATGGTCAGTCAGTTTATGTCTGCAAAAGGACTATATTTTAGATCTTCAATGATTACTTCATATTGATAAATTGCCTGGTTGCAAATTCTCTACATGCTTTACCCTAGAATTCGTAAAAAATGCCCCAGTAGTTATATAGTTAAAAAATCCCCGGATATAGACACATAAAATAATATTCAATCGCGTGCAGCAATGTACGGTACCAAACACGTCAAAGAATAATTTTAAGAATGTTTAGCTGCGTACCTTCGTAATTTCGTATATATTTTCAAATGTGTCGTATATATAAGCAAACAAATATTGTTAAATCGAGTGAATACATACAAGATACCATATACATCAAGAATAATTTTAAAAATCTAGCTTCGTAACTTCGATCAACACTGTACTATAGCATGCAGTTCCCAATTTACATACATGTGTATTTTCAATATTCATGTTCTGTGACGTAGTTATATATATTGCTAAATCGCATTCAATGTACGATACCAGACAGGTCAAAGAATAATTTTAAAAAGTCAAGATTCCGAATTATGGTCAATATTTGCGTTTGTACATATTTCCAATATTCATGTTATATGCTTACATATGAGACCAGACATAAAGAATAATTTTAAAAAGTCTATAGCTCCTAACACTATTTTCAATTCTTGTAAAGACCTCTCCATGTTTTATCAAAATCGTCTTTAGTTATGTCCGCTAGCGTTTCTAAGGTTTTCCAAACTCTCCCTGCATTATATAGGTAATATTCAGCATTATCTGGACACACCTCGCTGGAATCTGCGCCCAAACAACCACTCTGGCACAACCTGGCTTGAATACAGTAAAGAATGACATCACTTTCGTCTTGTGTTAGTGGACATTTCTCATGAAAGCCAGCGACTGTGCATGCACCAGTTTTAATTACGTCATCTTTGGCTACGGTCATCATGTACGCTGCGGCGATGGCAATATCAAAAACTCGACAACTATAATTAACATCTCCAAAATCAATTAAACCAGAAACTTCAAACTCTTCCGTATCAGGAGTTTTCTGGACAATTATATTCGCATCGCTGAAATCACCATGGATACATTGCTTTGGAAGAACATCAAATCGAGGCTTCACAAACTTTTGGAATGAATTTTCTACACCTTTTACCAACTCTTTTTGTTTTAACGTGATAGAACCACGACCTCGTAATAGCGTATCGAAGTAATACAGATCCCATTCAAGTTTTCTTTTCTTCAAGACAGGACATTTCAAATCCTAAATAAGATATTGAATTTCAATAGACACTTCCCGAATTTGCTTGAGTGTACACGAAACAATAGCTTGAAATCGAGGCGGGCAATGTAATTCATTGTAAATAGGCAGTTTTTCATTGCCAGCCAGTAAATTCGGGAAGTGTCTAAGTTATCCCCGAGCCGGCGCGAAGCGCCGTGCGAGGGTACTAATTCCGCTCGGATATTTACACCCGGGTATGTGACAGCATAGCGGAATGCAAAGTTGTCCGCCATTATGCAATGGACGGTTTTCTACGTTATGCGCATGCGCGAGTTCAGGGCGAGAGAAAACTGTTTTGTACTCGGGAGTCGGGGCATAAACAGACAAACAAAGTCTCTAAAACGAGATAAATGAAAATTATTTAGAGGAACAGAAGGAAAAAACAGTTAAAAGACCGAAGAAAGACAAGATTTTCGAGTTTTAAAGAGTTTTAAACGCGTAAGTGTCTATTTTGTATACTTGCTTTTGCCGTATTGGCATGCAGTATATTATAGTTTTGTGGATTTGAAAATGCGTATGTCATCCTGTGTGGTCAACACAACATTGATTAATCTTAAAAGGTATTTTAGTATTAATTCAAATACGTTATAGAATAAGAAACAACATATTAAATCTCAAAAACAAGTGCGAAAAGAAGTATAAAAGTTTTGTGAAAATTTCGAAATGTTTTGTGAGACTTCTCACTTCTAAGGTTGAATTTTACAGGAAATCAAAGCTAAAAGAGTACGTAATAACATACCTACTTTATATAGTTGGGCAATTGATAATTTTATAGATTTTTTTGCACTTCACTTGGTTGAACTAGAATACTGAGTTTGGTGGATAATCCAAGTGAGTAGATACATACACAATTTAAGACCTGACCAGGAATGGTTGCGAAAAATGCAACACTAGGTCCTCTGGCAGGAATTGAACCCACGGCCCTGCGATTAGGTGCAGCGCTCTAACCAACTGAGCTACAGAGGCCAGTTGCTGAGCTGTAACCGTAAGTTCTGTATATATAGGTTTATCTGGTGTGCGGGTTGTGATAAGGTAAACTTCAAAGATTTTTTTGCACTTCACTTGGTTGAACTAGAATACTGAGTTTGGTGGATAATCCAAGTGAGTAGATATATACACAATTTAAGACCTGACCAGGAACGGTTGCGAAAAATGCAACACTAGGTCCTCTGGCAGGAATTGAACCCACGGTGTACTATTTTGTACAAAATAATAGAAATATTCAGTGTTACCATGGTTACATTGATCGATTCAGTACTTCATGTTACAATAACTTTTGGGGGAGTAAATAAGTAAATTGTTTGGTTCGAATGGGCGAGGGGATTCTGCATGCATGTATTTCTAGTCTTTAAATATTACGCGATATGTTTTAAGTTCCTTGAGTTGTATGTTTGCATGGTGAGAAATTAGGTACGCTATAGCGTACATGCGTCTACTGGAATTGTAGTTTGAGGACTTGTCCCGCGCGCTCTTCACGTAACCGTGTAACAAGCAAAGCGCCTGGGTACGAGGCTGGTTTGAGGACAGAGTCATAGAAAGATGCTGAATGCGGATAAAAAGCATGAAATCAAACTTGATTCATATTTGAAATATTTGAATCAAGATAAGGCTATTTCAAATATTACACAATTACAGTGTATATATGTTTCTGAATACTTCAATCATTAATAGATTAATAGCTTCCGTATCAGTTTTCAGATAGACAACGTAGAGGATGTCCTTGCTTGATACGTGATATATCACCAAACAGGAATAGTACCAATATGCCTCTATTTATTATGAACTCTGTCTATATGTCGCGGTCTGACTTAAAGGATCTTGGTTATAACCGCTTATATTGATATACAGACTATGACCAGTGACCAGTCTAGGATAATTTGTTTGGATATTATACAGTATATAGCGATGTCTGCGGTTGAACCACACACTTGGGTGTATAGTGATTGTTTACTAACTCCAAATCTTGCATATGCGCATCGATTTCGATGCTCAGTTAAAATGCTTCTGTTAAAGGTAATAAATTTGAATTTGAATTTAATAACTTGAACACTTTTTTGTAACCTAAAAGGTTAAATTACAAAGGTTCTAACAATATATAGATACTATAAGGTGATTACACGATAAAAATGTACTGAGCTAAAAATTGTGTTACTATTATGTACAAATTATGATAGGCTAAACTTATTTTGTTTTAAAATCATTTGGGGTAAAAAGGAGTTTTTAAATCGATCCGTTTTACACGCATACTTATTATATTTGTCCACAGATCTCAAATCGTAGTTTATTAACTTAAGTTCAGGGAATAGTTCAATCAAGTGGTCACTATTCTTATTCTTCTGAAAGAATTGTTCACATAATTTTTCACGGCGTTCATGAAGTGAAGCGAGGTTCGTAAGTTAAAACTCGTTTTTGGACTCTCTCAATGTCATCTAGTAAATAATCTTGAATATTATGCCATGCCTGGCAGGCATATTCTAATATTGGCCTGATCACTGTTATGTAAATAGTTATAAGCAAAAAAGGGCCGCTTGTGTCATAACTAGTTCAAACTACGAAATAAGGTCAAAAACAATCTTTCGGATTTTAGGATGGACTCCAATTGAGTTTGGGTTTTGGTCGAGGGTGGAAGGTCGAGGTCGAGGGTGGAAGGTCGAGGTCGAGGGTGGAAGGTCGAGGTCGAGGGTGGAAGGTCGAGGTCGAGGGTCGAAAGTCGAGGTCGAGGGTCGAAAGTCGAGGTCGAAAAATTGATTTCAATTTAACAAGAATTATAAAATCTAAATTTAGTATCATTAATTTAACTTACTAATCAATATTTCGTGTTAATATTTACGAAAAGAAGCTCTGTAAAGCTCTATAGTTTTTAAAAGTTTTTACACCATTCAGCATTCTACTCAAATTAAACATATGAGTCACGATTTAGGAACAGTTACTATTTTTAGACTTTTAGGGTTAGGGTTAGGATCAGGGTTAGGATTAAGGTTAGGATTAAGGTTTGGGTTGGGATTAGGGTTAGGATTAGGGTTAAAATACAAAAGAATACAAAATTACAAGTCTAAAAATAGTAACTCTTCCTAAAACGTGCAGGTATAAAATTCAACAGTACCAATGAAATCAATTTTTCGACCTCGAGTTTCGACCCTCGACCATTGAAATACATTCATGCAGAACCCCCTCGCCCATTTAATTGAACCAAGCAATTAAACTCTCCAAAAGTTATTGTGACATGAAGTACTGAGTTGATCACTGTAACCATGGTAACACGCAACTGGCCGTATACAGTAATATATGGAAGGCTGACTTCTAACTACGACGTAATCAAAAAGTGAAGCCAAACATGGCGGAATTATTGAAGGAATTCTTGTGCGTCATTTTCAGTCCCCTACGCGCGCGGTCAATCCTTTTTGATGGCGGGAAGTTGGCGGGGAGTGATGTTTTCGCGATTTTCAGATCCTGTTTCTGTTCATTTTATAAAGGACAATGGCTATGCAATTTCATATTGTTTTGTATTTTTATTTAATATTTCTTAAGTGACGTTCAACTGTGGTTTCTAGCTAGAAATATAGGTCAAATATCGCAGTAGTCTATGGTTACTATGGTCACGAGTGATCTACCCGTGGTGGTAGCACAAAATACCAGTGATCTACCCGTGGTGGTAGCACAAAATGTCAGTGATCTACCCGTGGTGGTAGCACAAAATACCAGTGATCTACCCGTGGTGGTAGCACAAAATATGAGTGATCTACCCGTGGTGGTAGCACAAAATATGAGTGATCTACCCGTGGTGGTAGCACAAAATACCTAATTGTACTCGCCATCGCATGATAACCTATACTAATTAATTGAGATTATGAAAAAAAACAAATTATTAAAGAAGTACACACAGACTGACCACCGTGTTTTTGTTTTCCAATGATCAAAATGACCGGGCAAATATTTTCTGAAGCGACAATTATGTTTTTTGTCAATGATTTTGTGTTTTTATGTATAGATTTATAAAATATAATGGATCCAGACTATTTCACATTGATGTCTGTGATTTGTTCACGACAATTATATAAGCAATAATTTGTAAGATGTTATTTTCCCTCTTGAATTTAACAGTTGCAAATGTTTATGACCGGAAGAAATTTGTACTTGATCGCCGCGTAATTAGATTTTTCCTGGTCATCATGACGGTCAATTTGCTGAAAATTATTTGCAGCGCTGTTTTGAACTTTTACACTAGCAGGAATATTTTAAAAGTAACTAGCTAGCTGTAAATAAGTCAGTTGAATGTGCCACACAGAATCTTGTGAGATAGAAGAAATAGGCTGAAGAGTAATGAGCACAATTCTTGCATGCAAATACGATTATTCTTCAATAAAACTTCTATTACCTTGAAATAGACAACCTCCATTGGTATTTACTCGTTCCCAGATCTATTAGACCAGTTACGCATACTCATAATATGTCTTCATCCCGTCATATTGTCTTCATCCCGTCCCCAGGGGCCACAAAAAATTGTGTTAAAATATTCAAAATTATATTTAAAATTCCAAAGGTGCCGTTCGCCTTAACTCTTAATAACTCACTACACATCCCCTTATGCTCAACCACAACAGGACAGAGAAGTTTCAGATATAGAGCTGTGAAGTTATGGAATAGTTTAGATAAAGAATTGAAAAAACTTCCGTTAATAACATTTAAAACAAAATTAAAGCGTAAGTAGCTTAACCCCTACATCCACCGCCGGAAGTAATTAGTATTCAAAATGGCGTCGCGTGCGCACGATAGTAATTAGTATTCAAAATGGCGTCGCAATGTGCGCACGAAGAGGAAAATGAGCAAATTGTTTTCAAATTTTTATTGTCAACATAGAACTGTTGTAAACATACTTTAGAATAACAAAAGTTTTTTAAATATATAAATGTTCTTCAAATGTATGTAAATACTAAAAATATAAATACTAAAAATCCATATTAATGTTAAAAAGGTCTTCCATATATTTATCGCATGGAAATAAATCCTTAGAGATACAACTGAACAGCTTGTTTATCTCATCATCGAATGTGCGCCCTAAAATGTTGTTCTGAGGCAGTCCAGTGGCGACTTGAGGCAGTTCTGGAGGAAAAACATTGATTTGAGGCGAATTGTTCTCAAATGGTTCACTTGCAACTTGAAGTTTTGCCATAACTTCAAATGTTGTTGTTGTTGTGGTTTGAGGTGCGTTGCTGTTCGGATATTGTGCTTCGAAATTTCTTAACAGGTCGGGGTTTTCCTTTATTAAGTACTGACGAAGTGCCCTTAGTTCTGCTAACTCGTCTTTTTTCTTCTGGCGACTATTCTTTGCACGTTGTGCTTCGCGTTGAGCATATGTTAATTTTTCCATGATTTAAAAAACTTGCCCAAACTTGCCCAAATTTAAGGTGGAGGTCAAAACGTTTATTTATTTATATAAAAAAGCCAATTTATACTCTCAGCTCGTTCATGTTCAGACACGGCCAACCAATCAAAACCGTAACATAAAGCGCTGCGTTACGTTTAAATACTAATAGCGTTGCGTAACGTTCAAATACTAATAGCGTTGCGTAACGTTTAAATACTAATAGCGTTGCGTAACATAAAGCGTTGCGTAACATAAAGCGTTGCGTAACATCCATACCGAGAGTATAAAGCGGTGAGGATATAGATGCTACTCGGTATATTGTTCACGGCTTTCACAGAGAGAACATTGTTGGATATATTTCTTGTGAAAAGACTAGCTTTGATATATTGTTCATAGAGAAAACTTTACTGGACTGCTTTGAATTTTGAAAGACCTGATTTTAAAGGTAAATACCTATACGTCTGTTAATTTATGTAAACTTTCTTGGTCGTGGTAGACAGTAAATGAACTTAAAACACTTTTTGTTTAGACATGGATACGAAAATATCCGAGTGCCAAACGATTGCGGAACTCGCTGAGCTGGAAAACCAACATGTGTTGAATGAGCTTGAAAAACGGCTTATGTTTGAGAAGAAAATGGATATTTTTCATCGTATAAGGGAATGGCGAATGGAAAACGAGCGGCTAGGGCTTGTGGCTGACTTTACGGATACCTGGACACCCGAACAGCGCGAAGCGTTTATGTCTGATTGGCAGAACGACGAACCCGTGTTACAGAAAGGCCAGAAGAGAGCTTATGATAATATGAACGACGAGATAAACAACGAGCCTATGGTACAAGTCGGTTGTGGCCAGAAAAGATCTTTTGATGAAGTAAACGATGGCGCAAGTACATCTGACGAGGTTAGCGATAACTTTTTTACTGTCAAAGATGTTAAACAAGTAAAAGTGAAGAAGTTTAAGACTACCGGTACGGATTATGCTATTCAATTTACGGACATGTTCGCACATTTGGAACTTTCCCAATTCCATAATCGGCTTCATGAAATATTCGAGAATTTGTTGAATACCATCGCCCAAGATATTCCTCCCCATGATCAAGTCCGTTTTGTATTACGATCACCGGTGCTTGATCCCCCCATTTCTCTTCCTTTCATGCCCCGTCAACGTTTGACGACCGAACGCGTGTTAGCTGAAATTGAACGTGTCATCCAATCTAATAAGAAATTTCGATTGAACGATACGGTTAGTGTTAACATGATTCATGTAGAAATGCCTCATGGTGGCAGGGGTTCGAAGCGAAGCGAAATTAATTTGGAGAAGCATTTAGCCAAAAAAGGATCGATTGTTAGGATTCAAAACAAAGATGAACTATGTTTAGCAAGAGCTCTGGTCGTTGCCATGGCCAAAATTGAAAACGATAATAAGTACGGTTACATTATTGATTCCCGAAAACCACTTCAAACCCGTTTAGCGCGAGAATTACACGAAAAAGCGGACGTTCCCCTTGGACCCTGTGGCATGGACGAAGTTAAACGGTTTCAAACGTATCTAATCGAGTACCAAATCAATATCGTATCTAAAGAGCACCAAAGTAGTCTCGTCTATACCGGTCCTGAGAAAGAGAAAAAGATTTACCTTTATTTACATGATAACCATTACGACGTTATTACCACCATGCCCGGGTTTATGGCGCGGAATCTATATTGCCACGTATGTAAGAAAGCTTACGATCACGAAAGGGATCATTTATGTCCCAATGCGTGTAAATGTTGCCGTTTTCCCGACTGTCCTATCGTATCCTGGATGCATTGTGACAAATGTAATCGATGTTTTAAAAGCCAAGAATGTTTCGATAGACATAAACAATCGATGGGAAAATCAAAATCGATTTGTTCTGATCTAGTCAAATGCCCTGATTGTAATACCGTCGTGAAGCGTAGCAAAAAGAATCCGGACAAGCATCATTGTGGCATGACAAAATGTCGTATATGTAAAGAGTATACTCGACCCGGTGATCACTACTGTTACATCCAGCCTGAAAAGAAACGAGACGACAACGTGTCGGACGAAGACCCATCCCAAAGCGGATACGATCAATTGCTTTTCTTTGATTTTGAATGTCGTCAAGAAAACGGGAACCACGAACCTAATTTATGCGTGATTCAGAACGAAGCCGGCGACGAATGGTCGTTTCAAGGAGACAATACGCGAAATGAATTCTGCGAATGGTTATTTACCGAGGAACATGAAGGATGTATTGTATTGGCGCACAACTTCCAAGGGTATGATAGTTATTTCATCTTACAGTACCTACGCGAGAACGATGTGAAATACGACGTAATCATGCGCGGTGCCAAGGTCCTTACACTATATGTACCTATGTTCAAAATTAAGTTTATCGACTCCTTGAGTTTTATCCCGATGAGATTAGCTGATTTCCCTAAAACCTTTGGTATCGACGAACTTGCAAAAGGTTATTTCCCTCATCTGTTCAATAAGAAAGAGAACGAGAACTATGTTGGACCTATACCTCCGAGTTTATCCTATAATCCTGATGGAATGAATCCTGAGGAGAAAGAAAAGTTGCATAATGAGTTGAAAGAGAACGACTATGTGTTCGACTTCCAGCAAGAAATCCTCGCCTACTGTCGCTCTGACGTCGATATTCTCCGCCGCTGTTGTCTTGATTTCCGTGAGTTGTTCCGTGACGTTACTGATATCGATCCCTTTGAGAAATGCCTGACCATCGCCTCGGCTTGTAATTTGGTATACCGAACCAATTACCTCCAAGAAAATACCATTGCCATCATTCCTCCACACGGGTACCATCCGAAAACCAAACAATCCAATATCGCCTTGAAATGGCTTTCGTATACGGCAGAAAAGAATGATATCCATATTCAACATAAACGAAATGGTGGAGAAAAGAGCGTGCATAGATATTTCCTGGATGGATATCACGAAGAGACTAACACGGCTTATGAGTTCCATGGATGTTTTTGGCATGGATGTTTGAATTGTTATGCCCGTGATACAGTCAACCCAGTAAGTGAAAAAACAATGCATGATCTTTACGAAGCCACAGTACAAAAAGCTCTTTACCTTGAAGAACGCGGTTTCAATCTCGTTGAAGTATGGGAATGCGATATAAAGAAAGAGCTGGAACGTGATGAGGACATGAAAACATACTTTGACAACTATGATTTAGTGGATCCTTTGGAGCCTCGAGATGGTTTTTATGGGGGTCGAACCAACGCCGCCAAACTTTACCATGAGTGCGAGGATGGTGAGAAAATAAACTACCTAGATTTCACTAGCCTCTATCCCTGGTCCAACAAAATGACAAAGACAGTGGTTGGTTGTCCTCGTATTATCACCGAGAATTTCGACGACATTTCCACTTATTTTGGTATGATCAAGTGCACGGTATTACCACCTCGAGGTCTTTTCCATCCTGTCCTTCCCTATCGTACCCAGGGTAAGTTGATGTTCCCTCTGTGCAAAACCTGTGCAGATACATGTAACCAGACCCCCTGTACCCATTCCGATAACGAAAGAGCTATCCAAGGAACCTGGTGCCACGTAGAGTTGGAGAAAGCCCTAGAGAAAGGCTATCAAATCCTACAGCTCCACGAAGTGTGGCATTTTCCTGAAACCTCTGATGAGCTGTTTAAAGACTACATGAACACCTTCATGAAAATCAAGCAGGAGGCGAGCGGGTACCCGAAGGACTGCATCACCGAAGAACAAAAACAGCGATATGTGGACGAGTACTACGAACACGAAGGAATACAGTTGGATCGAAGCAAAATTGAGCATAATCCTGGATTGCGCGCCCTAGCAAAATTGATGCTGAATTCGTTTTGGGGTAAATTCGCGCAACGACCCAACATGGTGAAAACGTTACAGATTCGAGATCCCGAAGTGTATTTTGACTACCTTTCCTCCGACGAAATTAACGTGCTTGATGTTAGTTTGGTGAGCGACGAGATGATAGAGATTCGTTATGAGTATACCGAAAATTTCATCGAACCAAACGCCAAAACCAATGTAATCATCGCCGCTTTCACCACCGCTTATGCCCGTCTCAAACTCTATGATGTGTTGGACCAATTGCAGGAAAGAGTATTGTATTACGATACGGATTCGGTAATTTATGTCAGCAAACCCGGTGATCCAGAGCCCCCGATAGGTCCTTATCTTGGTGATTTAACCGACGAGTTAGGAGGGGATCACATTACCACCTTCATTTCGGGCGGACCCAAAAATTATTGTTACCGGACCAATACGGATAAAGTCGAGACCAAGATACGAGGCATCACCCTGGATTGTACTGCAAGACAAACGGTGAACTTTGACGTTATACGTGAACTGGTGTATCGTCACGCAGTGTGTAACGAGACCCGTCAAGTTACTGTAGACATTCCGTACAAGATTACTCGGAATGTAAAGACCAAGAACATCGAAACAAAACGCATGAAAAAAGACTATCGTGTTGTATATAACAAACGTGTAATTGTGGATGATTACAAAACATTACCTTATGGATTTTAAAATTATATGACGTTCACGCCATTTTATGGCTATTTATATAATTAAAAAAAGTTGTTCATACAGTTTGAAATAAATGTTACAAAATCTCAAAGGTTTTCAATGTTCAGTTTGTGGTAATGATCCAAATTCACCCCCGTTTCTTCTTCTAGCGCCGCCACTTGCTTTTCGTTTTTTCTAGCCAAGTCCCACATCATCGTTTCCTTAGCGTTCATATGATAGGTAAAGTTCGGTCCCTGGGGGGCTCGGGGTACTGTTACACCTGTTAATGTTTCCAATATGATTTGCGTCAACATAATGGAGTGCAACGTTGCATTATCGATAAGCGTTGCTGGTATTATATCCTTCTCTATCAAAAGTCGCATCAAATCCAGAGTTGCCAAATTTCCCTCTTGCGTTATAATTTTATCCGAAAGCCAATGCGTTACAATGTTTCTCCAAACCATGTTGCTTCTTTAAAATGTTTGTTTGATCTGATGAAAATCAGGAGCGGTGCCGGGTTTTAATAGCTTTTTCAAATTGTTACATTTTCTGCTTATGGAGTGACTTTCATTTCGTCAAGAAACTTCCCCATGATATCATAATCTTCAGAGATATATCCATGCTTGACACATGCGTACCAAACCTTTTCAATAAACTCTTCATTAGTATATACATATACATCGTCATCATAAACGGCAACTCCTTTTTCAAACTCTTCATCTGTCAAATCATTTAAGATTTTATTCTCAAAACTAGAAGCACACATATTGACACGAAGCACAAGTTGATTCTTAGCCATGAACAGTATGTCGATAGTCATGTTGTCGAGCGATTGTGATCAAAATCATACTTGGTACCGTGTTTTTATAGGGATTTGGTAGATTGTTACATTTGTACACAATGTTCATTTAATGTTTTAGTATAAGAAGTTCTTTTTCGATCCTTTTACATGTCTTTCCTGCTTTCCGATCACGAACAATCACCACTTTGGATCGTTTGAACACCTTAGAAGGCTTGCGTAAGGATTCCACCTTTCTGCGCAATGTGGTTTTATTCTGACGCGTCACATTTTTCCTTTGGCTCTTTCTTTTTCGAACCGTTGGTCTAACTGATCTAGCACGTAACGAGCCAAAAACGTTTCTCTTTGACGATCTCTTACGAGAACAGTGTTTACTCTTCCCAGGCATGTTGCAAACTGAAGACACATTTTAAAAACGTATTACTTTATACAGATGACAACTGGCATCATGGAACATATTTGGGCGAGGGTGACAGCGAAATAATTTTCGCGGGAAAATACATAACGGGATTTACGACGACAGCGACTCATACAGTCATCAACACCAATTAAAGATGTTATTGTTCCTGTTCTTGGCACTGACGTTTGCAAATGCATTAAAATTGTAATGTTTAGCGTTTGCTCAATATTTATTAGTTTTATGGGGTAGACCGTGTGAATATTTAGTAATTACCGCCGCTTGACTGTATGCATAAATAATTAACACACGGGTTAACGTTTTAAACAATTTATTTCTTTATGTATAACAATTTTACACAAAGTTCTTAAACATATTGTCCGATTCTAACAATGTCCTCGAGCTTGGATCGTTTGACTTTGTACACAGTTCCATCTTCCATTAGCAGGAGTTTGCGTTTTTGCCCATTATGCTCCACGGGCTTGACATCCAGGACTTTCAATGTGTCTCGTTTCTTTCGTGGTTGCAAAAGCGGTACTTTCTCGTAGTGGAGAACGTTAGCCCACTCCCCACGTTGTACCACTTTACAGATGGGAAACTTTTTCTTTGTTGGCGAACTGAATATCAGAATCTTACAACCAACCTTCAACTGTTCCTTTTGCTGTTTTAAGCTCTCCCCTGCCTGGTATGTTTTCCCATCCTTCAGCTTGACAACTAGTTTCTCTTGCCCATAATGCTCGATGCACCCCATTGCCACGGGTGTGTGAGTCGAACCATGCGGAAACTCTGCCAGATTTTTCATATGTTTGTAGGGCAACACGTCTTCTCCTGCTAGAGCAGGTAAAGATGCCGTGGGCTTGATCCAGTCTTCACATGCCGTTCTCATCTTTGCTCTCTCCTTCTGCATCTCCTTCGTGACGTCTTCTCGTAGTTTCTTAGCAGCGTGGAATTTCTCTCGCATCACCACCGCTTCGTAGGATCCCGATGCCTGGGTCTTGCGGTAGAAGGCGTGACAACAGTTATCTAAAAGGTGCAATTTGTTCCTTTTCTCTGTTATGGCATCCTCGAACGGCTTTCGACGTTCTCGGATTTCTCTTGCCGCTTGCTCAGCCACATCTTTCCATTGCTCGTTTTGTTCCTTCTTGGTGGCACGACTTTGCTTTCTCGGTACTTTGACTTCCAAAATATCTGCTCGATGTAACTTTATCTCTTCTTGACGGCTCCCATGACTTTGTAAGTATGCAAAAAGAGGTGTGCAGTGTTTGTGGGAACGAATCCTGCTTTCTCTAACTGCTGTAAATGTTCTTCTTCTTTGCTTTTTCGTACCAGTAGCCGTTGGACACCAAAAATTGGGAAAATCTGTGCTGTCGTCTTTTCGGCTTTTAAAATAACGAGCTCCAGAAATGTCTACGAACGTATCTTTGGTTTTACCACTTCTAGCTTTACTCCGATCACATACCTCGATGATGTCCACGGGCAGATTGGCACTGAGTGTAAGGTTGGCAAGACACCACTTTTCTTTCTCTGACCATTTTCTACAAACTGTCCGCTTATGTTCTTTGTCATTTCGTTGTACGTGCAGACTAGTAGTCCGACATCGCGTGTTCTGTCGATGACAACCAAACTATGTAACATGGCGTCACAGTAAGCTCTCCAGGTGTCTGCAAATGGAGTAGAGTAGACCAACGAAGGCGTTACGTATCGTGCTATACGCATAAGGGTGTCCTCCATGACGTTGTCATTAGGAACATTATCTTTGCAATAAAATGTCACCTCTGCCCGAGTCAATCCACGATCTTTAGCCAAATCGCGAGCCTTGGCCAAACGTAGCTGACATACCCAATCCTTCCAATGATGACCAACGGTTTCTCGTACGCTTTTGCTCTCTAGCATTTGCACCATTTTGTTGTAAATCTTACAACGGGTTGTCAAACCGTCCACGGTCTCCATGTACGTAAGACAGTTGTTTCCGACTTGGTCATTGTTGTCCAGAATTGTTCTGTCCGCGTCTGTTGTACATCCTTGCATACGAAACCCTTCGTATGTCGTCAAATGCTGGATAACTTCGTCTTTGTCAAAGCTGCCAGAGTAATCTATGGTCACATCGATATCTTTTAGGAAGATATTCCTAATCTTGAGTTCGTCGGTCCTAAGGAACTCGAGAACATTGGAGTATTCCTCATCTGCACAGGTGATCATAAATTCCTGCACGTAGTAGACAGTTTCGATAGTCTCTTTCGATGCGAGCCTCCCATACACTTTGTCCAATTCGTCTGCTTTCGGTTGTTCCTTTAACGGTGACAAGGCGATGGCTTTGACTTTGCATTTACCAAATCCAAAACGAGTTAGCATATCTCGAATATGTTTGTTAACATGACCGACTTCCGTGTAGGTTTTCTTAGGCGTCACAAAATAATCCGGCACGTAGACATAGAGCGAAAACCTATCCACTATCTTGTCACTGCATGGCGAGAAACCAACACCGTCCTGCTTTCCATACTTGTTAAAGTCGATAGTACCAGTTCTGTTCAGCGAATTTTCTTTAACAATTTTCTCCAAAACAACAGTACTCTTGTTGGATCGACCAAGAATAGCACGTCGAGAAAAAAGACCCAAAGCTTGCATATTGCCAAGATGACTTGTAGATTTTAAGAGAGATGTTCACAGCACGAAGTTGTAACACAGAATGAGAAAATGTGGAATAGAACGCTTTATTTAACACGCTTTTCTGCAAGCTTTTATCATGACGTCACAATAGAGGAGTCGGTCATTCCCGGGCTTGCCCCGGTTAGGACGTCTAGTCAGTAATCGGGCCATCGGGCCGCATAGTGCCTTATAGGGCCAAATCGGGCGTGAACGGGCAAAATAAAATATCTAGCACACGTAAAAATGAGTCAGTTATTATTAGGAACTCGTTGAGCAAACATGGGTCGTACACGTAGGAACTGTCCTGTTTTTGGTTGCGGTAGTACAAATCTTGCTAGACTAGCAAATCATCTCGATCAAGTACATAGCATGGACACAGAAGAACGCAAGAAGTGGTTAAAGTGGAGTAAGATAGGAATATGTGTACCTCGACAGAATGAAGAACCAAAGGAATTCAATATGGAGGAAAGCGTCGAAAAATTATTAAAGCGACAAGAAGAGATGGAAAGAAAATTTAATGTTTACTTACGATCCGCCAAATTAAAGCATGGACAGTACAGTAAACATTCTAACTCTGAAACAAAGAAAGAACATAAAGAATGGTTAACATATTAATTGGTGTACTGGACTACGAGAAAGTACCACTGTTGCCAGTGCGCAATAAACGCAAAGTGTTTAAAGTCCTGTACGTCAAACCAATGGAGCATAAAGGACAAAAACGTAAACTTGTGCTAGCGGAAGACGAAACATTTACAAAGTCAAACGATCTAGGCTAGAGAATACTGTAAAAGCTGGACAATATATTTAAGAACTTTGTGTAACATCGTTATACATTAAAAATAAATTGTTAATAGAACGTTAATCCATGTCTGTGTTAATTTATGCATGCATAAAGCGGTGTCCTAGCAACAATATTTTTCTCTAAAAACCAGTACGATTACGTATTCGTATAGCCCCATTTATCCTAAACCACTTTGCGCACATTTCATGATTATACTTCTAATTACTTAAGAATCGAAACAGGATGGAACAGTTCTTCCAAGTTATATAGTAAAGAGCGGACTAAAGGCACCCCCCTTTACTGAATACTAAGCACCTCAAAATAATTTTCACAGATAATTTATTGTGACCAAACAATCACTCTTTAATATTTATAAAAATTGTTACACCATACAAAAACATATTAATTAGCTCGTTAACAATTTGTCTGGAAGTTCAACTGCTGTTCAAAATGGGTGCGAATGCCCACTAGGGTCTCCATCACATGTCCCATCTGGATTTCTTGTACAATATCCAGTGGAAAGAAACAACTCTTGATCCCCTTCATTCTGGACTTCAACACTTGCTAGGTATTGTTCCTCCGGCTTCCTTAACGATGATTTCACAAAGTTCACAGGATGAAAAGATTCATGACTCTGCTCCTCAGGCACCCACTCGAAAAACCGACACGAGTTTTCCTTGTCGTTAGGACAGCAGAAAAACATACGATCCTTGTTGACACCTTCTTTTTTGACTTTTCGGGATGCACACGGGAGTCTGTGATGACAAGTCGGTCTCGTTGCCGGTAACACATCACCCCATACCCAAAATGAACATGGACTCTTTTTGTCAGAACACACGAAAAACGGTCTTCCGTAACTCTCTTTCATCAAATCTTTGACCACACGCATTTTTGCAAGCTTATGATGTTCATCGCACCGAGGATGAGGCTGCTCCGTACATCTCCAGGCTGTTATGGCTTTTTCAAATAGATAACCATCATCCTCTGAGCAAAAGAAATTACAACTTGGATTTTGACCACAGAACCAAAAGGAACCGTTTTGAGTTGTTGAATGAGCTGCTGGTTCTCCATGCAAACACTTCATTTTTGACAAGTTCTCTTCATAAAAATTATGCACATAATGATAAATTCCCCTCATCTCCTCAATTTATACTCTCCACCAAACACCCTAAACCAATCATAAGCAAGTACAACGTCACTCGCGTGCGCACGCCCGTGCGCACACCCCGCCATTTTGAATACTAATTACTACCGTAAGCACGAGCGCACGTACGCACGCGACGCCATTTTGAATATTTAATTACTCGCTATAAATTATTCTCAAAACGGTGGTGATTATTATCTTAGTAGAAGTGGAAGCACCGTTATAAATTCTATGCGTACGTACGCAATGCCATGTTACCATAGTAACGAAGCTCTTTTTTATATAAATAAACGTTTTGACCTTCACCTTAAATTTGGGCAAGTTTGGGCTCCATCTTTGGTAATAACCGCTGAAAAAATCTGGTCATACTGCGGACGTGTGCAGTGCGGTATCCTAGCAACGATATATCGCTCTAAAAATCAGTACGTTTTTGCTTATTTTTCAAAGTTTTATATGGTCATAATTTAGTAAAATATAAATGTGGACATAGACGAAGGATGGTTTTAAGTTCACTGACTTACGGATCTAAGCTGAAAGATTTCTTCTGCAAAACGCTAAATTTGCATTCATTGAAACTGGTTTGTTTGCCTATAAACTTCTGCACGAACACTCATATTTATCTTTGCATGTGTATGCGTAGAAATAAAATCTGGATCGAATATTTCGCTCAGATTCTTTTTATTATGTGGTGGCTCTTAAAAGAGCCGGTTTGTTTTGAATTATTTACACGAATAGAGACAGATCCAGGTTTGGAGGCTCGTCCATCCAGAACAGATTGGGAATGTCTTGAAACTGTGGAGGGGAAAAGCTGTCTTGGAGGAAAGGATGAAAAAGGTTGTTATCTAGTGTTGACTGTGGAGGAGTAGTGTAAAGTTGGTCTATGAGATCATCGGGAGGAGGGTCGTCTTGCAGCGTTGGCTGAAGAAAGATGTTGATAGGAGACGTCGGCTGAGAAAGGTTGTCTTGGAGGAGAGGATGAGAAAGGCTGTCTTGGAGCGCTGGCTGAGGAGGGGGAGAAAGGTTGTAGGAAAAATCAAGCATAGGCATGACTTGAGCAGAAGTTGAACGGTTGTCTTGGAAAGTTGGCTGATTTGGGGGAGAAAAGTTGTCTGGGAACGTTAACTGTGGAGGAGAACGATTATCTTGCGGTGTAGGCATGACTTGAAGTGAACTTTTTTTCTTTTTTTTCTTTAAACTTTTTCATTGCTTCAGGGTGTTCTTCAGATATGTATTTGTAGAGTGCTTTGTACTCGTCAAATTCATCTTTCCTCTTTCTTCTAAAATCCCTTGACTTTTTCGCTTGACGCTGTTTCTTATCCATGATGAATGAATATCATTTAGGGGAATGTTGCGCTTGATATTCTTAGGTCACCGGTCTGGAAGATTGTTTTTATTTTGTTTTCATTGAAAGAATACAAAATATCTACAGCGAGTTTTAATTATTCAAAGGGTACGTAACCTCATTATTATTCAAAGGGTACGTAACCTCATTATTATTCAAAGGGTACGTAACCTCATTATTATTCAAAGGGTACGTAACCTCATTATTATTCAAAGGGTATGTAACCCCATTATTATTCAAAGGGTACGTAACCTCGTTATTATTCAAAGGGTACGTAACCTCATTATTATTCAAAGGGTACGTAACCTCATTATTATTCAAAGGGTACGTAACCTCATTATTATTCAAAGGGTACGTAACCTCAATATTGGTACGGCTTAGGGATATCAAACAATGCGTTCTATATTCTTTTGTAAATGTGGTGGTTCTTAAAAGAACCGGGTTTTTTATCTTGTCTCTAAAGATTCTCCTGCATCCATAAGGCATATGCTTCCACTTCGACTTTTGCACAGTGATGGTACGCACTGGCTTCGAGGTGGTTGCCACATGTTTCCAACCAGATCAGCTGATCAAAAAGTTTTTCGGCTTTGGGACAACCGAAGCATTCCAAATTTACGGAAGGGATTTTGAGGTTTGCCAGCAAATCCCTCTCAAAATGACCCCCTTTGTAGGCAATTGTAGAGTTTGAGTTTACGCCTACTTCCCTGTAAAAACTCTCTACAAGTGCCTCCAAATCCGAAATAGGGAGTGCTTTGGTGCCCCGCGGCACTCCAAACGGTAGCTTATGGATACGTCTTTGAACAAAGCTACAGGTCTCCTGTCTTTTTGGGTGAAGTCGTCCCAACTCATACCTATGTCGAAAAAGAAGGACCTGGCTTCTACGTTTCCGACCTTCATTAGACCCAGCTCCTTACATAAAAATCTGTTCGCTACAGTGTATCCGTCCATGTCCATGACTGCCACGCCATCAATTGGTTGACAATACATGTTGAGTGTTCGATACATATGTATCGTAAATCCTTAGGTTATTATATACCCTATGCATTGTGACGTCACATTTGTAATGTTACGCAACGCTTTATGTTACGCAACGCTTCACGTTACGCAACGCTTTACGTTACGCAACGCTATTAGTATTTAAACGTTACGCAACGCTATTAGTATTTGAACGTTACGCAACGCTATTAGTATTTAAACGTAACGCAGCGCTTTATGTTACGGTTTTGATTGGTTGGCCGTGTCTGAACATGAACGAGCTGAGAGTATAAATTGGCTTTTTTATATAAATAAATAAACGTTTTGACCTCCACCTTAAATTTGGGCAAGTTTGGGCAAGTTTTTTAAATCATGGAAAAATTAACATATGCTCAACGCGAAGCACAACGTGCAAAGAATAGTCGCCAGAAGAAAAAAGACGAGTTAGCAGAACTAAGGGCACTTCGTCAGTACTTAATAAAGGAAAACCCCGACCTGTTAAGAAATTTCGAAGCACAATATCCGAACAGCAACGCACCTCAAACCACAACAACAACAACATTTGAAGTTATGGCAAAACTTCAAGTTGCAAGTGAACCATTTGAGAACAATTCGCCTCAAATCAATGTTTTTCCTCCAGAACTGCCTCAAGTCGCCACTGGACTGCCTCAGAACAACATTTTAGGGCGCACATTCGATGATGAGATAAACAAGCTGTTCAGTTGTATCTCTAAGGATTTATTTCCATGCGATAAATATATGGAAGACCTTTTTAACATTAATATGGATTTTTAGTATTTATATTTTTAGTATTTACATACATTTGAAGAACATTTATATATTTAAAAAACTTTTGTTATTCTAAAGTATGTTTACAACAGTTCTATGTTGACAATAAAAATTTGAAAACAATTTGCTCATTTTCCTCTTCGTGCGCACACCCGTGCGCACGCGACGCCATTTTGAATACTAGTTACTATCATCTATGGTTACTATCGTGCGCACGCGACGCCATTTTGAATACTAATTACTTCCGGCGGTGGATGTAGGGGTTAAGCTACTAGCGTAGCATGTTAAATCAATACTTTGAAAGGTGAACAAAATCTTAATATCTCATTTTATAAACTTATTATATATTTTAGCTTTCTTACTACTCCATATCTTGTAAATAGTATTAAATAGTTAATCTTTTATTGTAAATAAGTATTGAAAAAACCTACGGGGAATACTCATTTTTATAATAATAAAAAATATAATGATAGTAAAATACATATAGTAAATTCAAAGCAAGACCAGCGTATTTTAAAAGTGTGTGCAACTTGAAAATTTAAGGCAAGGCGTCAATAAATTTAAAAGCGTAAGCAAACGTGATTCGGAAATCTCCGATGTTTGCCTCGTGTTGTTAAAATTGATGATCAAGCCATTTATGGGCATAAGCGTAAACATGCGTAATTAGGAAATCTCCGAAATTGGAATCCTTGTATCCATCGCCATATCGCCACAACTGAGCTCTAGTCGACAGCATATAGACTTGCTACAAGTCGATTCGATTTGGGACCGGTCATTTATTACCCAACCCTAGGGCGGCACTGACGAGGGAGGGAATGTGGGGGCAAACATCTCTCCTGCCCTTTCCGAACAGAGGAAAGGGGGAGGTTGCCTCTTAGGGGGTGTACCTCTTTGAACAAAATAATCATATGCCTTTATTAACAACCTTAAAATACAAATACAATTACTGTATTTCTAATTGAAATTAGAAAAGCATATCTCTGTATATATCATAGAAATTATGTCTTGACACTATTTCAAGTCAATCAAATGACATGCTGCAATTTCTGCAAATGAGATTGCTCTCAACTATCCTTATTTTCCCCCAAGGGAAATTTGTATTAAATAACATACCATGAATCCATGATTTTAATGCTGATACATAGCCCAGTTCCCGGCATAATTCATTAACGTGTTTGAGCAGTTAAAGGGACGTTCTATAGCCGTTTCTGCCTGTTCACTCTCAAATTTTATATCTTTAATCGCATTATAAAATACTGTCTTGCTGACCCAACTACAAAGATACAAGGTCAAGATTCTGTTCACTGTCACTGTTGTATTTTTTAACTTTGCCCTCTGGCAACAAGCATGCTTTTTGCTTTAGGCTAGTTGTTCACCATAGTGGAAAGTACACTTCGGCTGCCACATGTCCATGTGACCACACCTTTCACCCTGTTACAACATGTCTCAAGAATAGTGTGCTGAAAAAGGTTTTTCATGATGTAAACTGTTCTCTGGTGTATATTGTCCACTGACCGCTGTGCCTCAGAAATTTATGTATACTATAGGGATAAAGCACATACTAAATAAACAATAGACTATTTCATGGGGAAAAATCAGTAAAATATTGGTGCCACCATTAGTATCTGGTTATTTTCCAGTTATTATCTGGTATCCAGTTGTCATTTTCCATGACTGGTATCTGGTAGACTACTATCTGGTACCATCCGGTATCCGGCAAAGCAGTATCCGGCACATCCCTAATCCAAAATTTATTTAATTTGATGGGAAATGTACTGTATAATCCAGGGGTGAAATAACAAACTATTTGTTTATATTTCATGCTCCTTGTATAATTTTTGATCTTATACATAGAAACCAACACTATAATATTGACTTTGCTCCCCCTGAAAAGCCAATTGACTTCCCTTAAAACCTAGTCCTAATGAGGATGTGTCTTATTTTCTGAACAGAAATATGAATATATAGTCAAACTCTTTTTAAGGAACCCCTCTTTAAGACACATAACTCAGGTCTCATTGTTGATAATGTACTATTCTTATTATCCCTATTAAACAGATGTCTCACTTAAGCATACACATCTGCAAGGTTCCAAAGGACTTGGATGTAGTATTATTGCAGCTAATGACTTCTTACAATTTATGATAAAATCACACAAGAATGGTTAGTGTTTGGTGAGGGTTAGAGTGAGGGTAAGGGTTTTGGTAACCTCTTACCCTTGTACTCTTTCCTCTGCCACAGGTCTTGCATGCAATGTTATCATCAACCGGGATGGATTTAACGGGTGGTTTGTGCATCCCCCTAGCCTTGGCCAAGGGGGTGCAGGATAATTATCAAACAAAAAAGTTGGCCTTTGGTGGCCTCTTTGACCATCTAGGCAACCTTATTTTTCAAACATTTTCTGACAAGCTCAGCCCCTTGACACTGCAAGGGGTCCTCAGTGACGATGCTGGTAGTGCCCTGCTTCATGACCAGCATCCACTCAGTAGTCAGCACGGCAGCACCGGCCCCCCTACCAGATCAAGCTGCTTAGCCGATCAAAGCATATATGGCCTCATTCTCGGCCATTGTACAGGGATATGGATTCTATTTGTAATAGAATTTAATTAAGTATGTACCTTTAATGCATTAGCAACCTTGGCCACAAGCTGACCAAGCTGGTAGTAGACCACATCTTTGAATGTATGGCCATGCTCTTGATAATCTTTCATTGTCTTGCCAGGCACAAAAGTGAACAAACACACAACACATGGGAATGAATTATCATCAAGTTCAGGCTTCTTTGTTTGATGTTTACGTGGTGTTAGTGGTAAATTGTGTATTTCTAGATAATCTCCTGCCACAGTCTTTTGTGGCACCGGGCAAAGGACCCCACCATCTATCAGGCAAAACATAATCGCATGTACAGCATCAACGAGATCCCTTCTTTCAAAACAACGGTTATAAACTTTGAGTAAAAATTCACCTTCCTTGCCATCTTTCACGCCACGAAGGTAGAAATTTCGATCAGAATAGCTGTCCAGTTGTTTGGCACTTTTTGCCAATGAATCCACTTTGAGGCCAAATATTTCGTCTGCCAAATTGATAGCTTGAACGCGTGTAACAAGTGGACGATCCATCAATGAAATTTACAATTTTAAAAAGATATTTTAAAACAAGTGTAGTGGCTATTCTCACTGGGAGTTTTCCCTAACAATACCAAATATGCCAAATCTTTATGCTGATCATTAAGGCTAGTTCTCATATGTCGCAAGAATCGGCGATGTCCATTGTCGGTGGTCATTGGTGTGTAAAATGCTTTGTCTGTCGGCAGAGAATACAATAGATCGCCGACCATCGGCGAGTGCGACATATGACAACTAGCCTTTAGTTAATCAGAAAACATCACGTGGTGGTCAGATCATAGATACTAACAAACGTGAATCGGGTATTTTGAACATTTGCCACCGAAAACCTGTTTGGAACGGCGTTCGAGAATTTTTTGGTCGCAGCCAGTGTCGCAGCCGAGCCATGGAGCACCAAGATTACAAGAACCTCAGCAACCTAGAGCGGTAGACGTCGGCATAGAGTAAGGAAATGAATAGAGAGACAGGTCCTTTGATCGTTTTGGGACCACCGACAGCGACATCCGGTTGGCGGCGGCCATTGCTCCATTAGTCTGGCCAGAAGATTTGCAAATTCGTATTAGAAAATATATGGGGAATTTGCATTCTTGCCTACTAAATCGCGTTTTTTAGCGAATTATTTTCATAATTTCATCTTTTGAACTCGGAAATACAAATGAGAAAGGTAAGAAAGTATTTTTAACGTTTAAATTGCTAAAGAAAACATATTTATCGGCCGATATTCGCTACTCGAAGGAGTGACAGGAGCGAGACTACGAGGGCACACGTTTATTTATTTATGAATAACGTTCAATAAACTTCAAGAAAGACTTTTAATGTAAACATACCTCTTTGGTATGACAGTACCAAGAGTATTAAAGTTATTTGGTAATATATAATATATAGTTTGCAAAATAGATGGACTGTATAGATGGGAGCATACATGATACATTATATACAGTACTCGCTACTCAGCATAGTGTAGTTTTATACATACTTATACAATATTTACATGGGGTTTGTTTTACTGGAATACCACAGACATTGCATTCTATGTCTTCCAAACTTGAATGACTATGACTATATCAATTATAAATTGTTCCCTTCAAGTGGTGGAATTCCACATCAATGATGAATTGGTTTTGTGAAGTTCTTTTGTTTTTAATATGCAACATTTATTATTCAACACACTCCACCTTTGAAAAATATTCTGTTGATATGACTAATACTATTTGTTTTAACCCATTGAGTAGCAATGCACTTCAGTGCACGCTACTTTATGTGCTCTGTCTAACATGGCAGACAATTTTAAAAAGGGAGACCTTAGCACCTTAATTACAAAAGTTATCAGGAGTGGCATATCTTGACTAACTCATGTAAGTTGAGATTGGTTGGTTCCCTCCTGTGCTTCGAGGGTTTTTCTCCGGGTACTCCGGTTTTCCTCCCTCACTAAAACTAACCCTTAGGCACTAATCAGTACTAACCATGGTGTTATTACCTAGTAAGAGACTTTGAGTCCTATTGTAATATCACCAGCCTTTGGGCAAATAATATATAAATAAATAAAAAAAATCTAAGGAATCATAATTTTAATTTTGTATGTAAAATAATTTGGAATTTGTTGGTGGAAGTTTTTTTAGACTTAATATGGAGTTCAAGACTTTAATACAGTGATACAAAAAGATATTGTACTGTCAATATAGTACGAATAGAGCAACTGTTTATTGAAACTTCTTAATTGATGTTAAAATTAAAAAGAAAATTACTAAATTTCAAAATCTCTATTGTACTGTAGAAGGAATTAAAGAGAAGAGCCCCAGTTAACATGCAAATAATGTGCAAATCTGTTGAAAATTGACCATATGAAGACATTTTTACTTGATGCGTTGTACAATTTTAAACTATAAAATTTAACTTAATTTTTTTGCTCCCCGGGGTGGGACATTTTCCACTTAACTGTTGCCCCGTGGGCAGGACATTTGCCCTCAAGCTGTTGCCCCGCAGCAGGGAATTTTCCCTTTCTTTACAAAAAGTAGCTAATATCCGGGTGTATTCCCAAGGGGGGGATGGTTACTTATGGATTTGACTCGTGCATAAGGCCACATAAAAAAATTACTTGTTTAGCGTCCACCTCATCAAAATTTTTCAGGTCGGGCGGGCGGATTTATTTTTTATTTTTGAAATACATAACAATGTATTTTATACTTAATTCATCAAAAGATAATAACATATGGCTCAAAATCCAAAACAGTAAAACGGCGGCCATTTTGAATTTTAGCCGAGGCCGGAAGAGGACTGGGTGCCAGGATCAATTTGAGGTTAAGCGGAAGTGAAGCTACAGAATACGAATATTTACGATTGAAATCATCATTTTAACGTTTCCACAAGCACAAAAGCGTTGTTTTGAGAGTTTTTACACGAATTTTGAAGGCTTTTAAAAAAAAAAAAAAAAGTTGAGGTCGGGTGCTATGCTCAGGTCGGGCGGGGACGCTAAACAAGTAATTTTTTTTATGTGGCCTAATAAAGAACCACTTTTTAAAATTGTCTGCCATGTTAGACAGAGCACATAAAGTAGCGTGCACTGAAGTGCATTGCTACTCAATGGGTTAAAACAAATAGTATTAGTCATATCAACAGAAAATTTTTCAAAGGTGGAGTTTGTTGAATAATAAATGTTGCATAAAACAAAAGAACTTCACAAAACCAATTCATCATTGATGTGGAATTCCACCACTTGAAGGGAACAATTTATAATTGATATAGTCATAGTCATTCAAGTTTGGAAGACATAGAATGCAATGTCTGTGGTATTCCAGTAAAACAAACCCCATGTAAATATTGTATAAGTATGTATAAAACTACACTATGCTGAGTAGTGAGTACTGTATATAATGTATCATGTATGCTCCCATCTATACAGTCCATATATTTTGCAAACTATATATTATATATTACCAAATAACTTTAATACTCTTGGTACTGTCATACCAAAGAGGTATGTTTACATTAAAAGTCTTTCTTGAAGTTTATTGAACGTTATTCATAAATAAATAAACGTGTGCCCTCGTAGTCTCGCTCCTGTCACTCCTTCGAGTAGCGAATATCGGCCGATAAATATGTTTTCTTTAGCAATTTAAACGTTAAAAATACTTTCTTACCTTTCTCATTTGTATTTCCGAGTTCAAAAGATGAAATTATGAAAATAATTCGCTAAAAAACGCGATTTAGTAGGCATTTTTTTATGCCGCCCGTGCGTCCCTTCCCTAATTTTCCAAGCCCGCTCCAATTAATAAAGCGCCTGTGGAGGAGGTAGGGCAAGAATGCAAATTCCCCATATATTTTCTAATACGAATTTGCAAATCTTCTGGCCAGACTAATGGCCGCCGCCAACCGGATGTCGCTGTCGGTGGTCCCAAAAAGATCAAAGGACCTGTCTCTCTATTATGACGTCGGTTTCTTCATTATATTACCGTTTAGCGCATTTTATTTATTACCATCTAGCGCACGTATTAAACTTTGGATTCCAAAGCCTCTGCGGAGGAGAGAGCGTCGGGGATTTGATTCAGAATGAAGAACCGCAGCCTGCAGCCCTGCACTCTGCAGCACAGAATAAAGATGTATACAGAAGGGCCACTCAGCGGTGCAACGTGTCCTCGGTTTTTTATGCAAAAATATGCAGTTTACTGGCCAGAGAAATGGCGGATCAGCCAGTTCGGCGTGCTTATTGGCCAGAAAAAGCAATTGACTGGCCAGAGAAATGGCGGCCAACATGCGTAATAGATGAAGATGGTTAGGCTAGCCGGATCACGTGACAAATATGTTATTGTTCACTCTTCATCTATTAACTGTGGATATGCGCGACCCCAAGAAATTCAAAGGTTCCCAAGAGAGTGAACCCTCTATATAATATTTACTCTATGCCTGCAGCTATAAATAATCAACCGCCCCCTCAAGATCAGCCTCAGGTTTGTTTGTTTAATGTCTATACAGCATTTCCATACGGTATATATTTGCTGCGTTAATGTTCATGCTTCGCGTTGCTCTTTACGATATTGGACTTATAGCCCAAGGTTTATGCGGTTAGTGTGATTTTCTTTTCACTAGCCTTCAGGTTTCCTTTCACACGCTGTTTATAGAGCAAAGTTTTCGAATCAGTTTTTCATGACACCTCAGCTCTTTAGATTTAATTGTTAGTAAACGTGCCAGACTGGAAAGTTTGTACTGCGCGGCCTAGATCTAGGCCGCGCAATTTCGGACAAAATGCGCGTCAGGACGCGAAAATTTTGAAATTTTCCCTATCCGCCGCGCAATATCGTAATGCGCCGCGCCTGTAAAGATATTGCGCAATATTTCAAGCGCGAGCGCGCAGCAAAGCCTGAACGTGCGGTAAACGCGCGCGTGAGAAGGGCGCGCGCGACTCGAGAAACGCTTGCGAAACTGAGAATTGAAAGACACGCGACACTAACCGCGAATTCACATGCGCTGGCAGCGCTGCAGACAACAATAACATTAGAGTTGCCGATGGCGCCCCACGCGCCGCATTTAATGAAGTTTACTTCCGATTTGGTGGGCTTAGCAAATAGAAATTTGGCATTGAGAAATCTGATCTTCGCTGTTGGCAAATTATAAATTTTTCGCCATACCGCGCTTTTTCGATTTGACTTTTCAAGGCGAACATCGATACTTCGAAGTGACAAGCTGCTATTGAGTATTTTTACTGTGGAATTCTTTCGTGGAGACGTTCAAGAGACTTTAGGCGTTCAATTTTGCGAGGTGAGTGTATGTCGTGTTCGTAGTGATTGTATTTTGTTTGCGTTTTATGGAAATTTATACAGCGTAATAGCGAATAATCATGTCTGAACTGTCTGAACACAGTAACACACTGTTATATATATACTCAGACACCCGCCTTGGGCGATTCAGACATTTCGTTACAAATTTTTAGCTTTATAAAGTCTTTTTACCTTTTATAACTATGGAATACCAAGACGAAAAGACTGAACATGTAAACGCCGTAGAATGTGCCGAGGGGTGTATTCACTCCAAGAAATCTCGTACACCTCGAAACAAAATCCTTAAAAATCTTTAATCTTAAAAATCCCTAAAAAAATCTCTGAAGTCCCAAAAAATCACTAAAAATCCTGGAAAATCTATGAAATCCCTACAAATCCCCAAAAAACTCGAAAAAATCCCCCTCCCCCAAAATCCCACAGGATTTTCAAAATCCCTAAAATCTCGGGTTCTAGTCCATGTTACACAATAGGGTTAGGTATTGGGTCGGGATTAGGGTCAAGATCAAAGAGAAATATTCGTGACTCGTAACATGGCGTTATAACCAAATCTCGCACGCTTTTTTGGAGTGATACACTCCTCGGAATGTGCTACAATTTCTTAATAATGACTTATGGCTATTGGTTGAGGACAGACTGGACAGTGACTGAGGATTATTGATATAACTTAATAGACTGGATTTCTCTGGTACTTTACAATAGTGATATTACATCCAGATTTACAACAGATTAGCTGCACTTTACAAATTACAATAATAAGCATAATTGCATAAATAGAATGATCATAATAGTGATCAGGGGTGGTGCCAGAAATTCAACCTGGGGGTGTTCTGTGTTCAGAATCATACGCCCCTGAGAAAATATTAGAATTTCAAATCTCTGACACTATATTTCCTGTATCATTTTTATTGAGGGTACTTTGCGGTAACATAGAATTGTTACACTTGTTTCAAGACATACCGTAGAGTCTTCCCAATGATATACAATTTTTTTCCCGATAAGGGGCTAAATGGCTAATGGACTGGCAGGGTGGTAGCCTCCGCCCCTCCAGCAGTCCAGTACTACCCTTGATAGTGATAATTCATTTGCAAAATAAGCTTACTTAAATTGATATACATATTTGCTTTTTCTTATTGTAATATAAGAGTAGGTAATAGAACCTCCACTGGCATTAAATAATTGGTATGCTATGTCATTTATGTAATTGTGTATCCATGTATGTACGATATTATATAATTAATGGTATAAATGGCTTTTAAACAATCACGAGGGTCTGAAAACTAGACCATGGCAGGTGCTGTAGGAAGTCTAAAAGGCATGTGAATAACCTGCGGCACTGTGTATCATACACATTTACTGAATATCAGATCTTATAGATTGTGTATTGTTGGTAAATAGACTGTGTCGTGAAGTATAAGTAAAATTTATAGTCTAGGCAGCGTAATAGTCGTTTTATGATCTATAATGTAAATTATTTATACATATGTATTAAAAACAGAAAACATATAGGCGTGAAATATACGATAACTGATTCGAAAAAAAATAATATGTATATATATAGAGAGAATGGAAGATGCTGTGATGGCATTAGAGCTATATCATACATCTCACAGAATCTTGGGTCGACCATGCATGTGAAGTATGTTAGCTGATGGTTGGTGGATTAGATATATAGTTATGTGGTATTGTGTTTTAATGCTTAGTTTGAATATAGACATTTAATAACTGATATACCTTCCTAAACCACCACCTGGGTGCTGAATATAGCAGGGCCTTTTTAACGGAATGGCTGGGGGGGCAAATGCCCCCCCCCAGTCCCCATGTTGGCCCCCTCCAGTAAGCTATTTTGGTCTCCCCCCAGTGAAGGTCCCTTTTGTCCAAAATATATGCAAAAAAGGGGAAAAAACTGAGTTTAGAAGAAAGTTATGGTATTCTCACAACAAAACCTGGCTCCATTTACATGGGATATATCAAAAATTTCTCTGAAAATGCAGGAAATCAAGCCACAGAGACTCAAGAATACAAACATTTTCTGGGGGAGGACCCCCAGACCCTCCTTCAGCTACCCACACCTGTAATACACTACCTACTTGTTACGTTCCCTTTCGATTATGGCACCCCCACTAACGATTTCTTAAAAAATGCCCTGGAATATAGACATTTAATAACTTACACACCTTCCTAAACAATTGCAAAGCAAAGTGGCAATGATGTAAGTCTGTAAGATCTCCCTAATGGCATATCGCCGCTGTCGCCGCGCAAACGGGACATTTTGCACGCACACGCTCAATAAAATGTCAACGCATTTGATATGAAGGAAAAAATTGAACGCGCAAATTTTCGTATCGGACGCGCAAACTCGAAAGTTGGCCGCGCAAAATTTCGGAAAATTTTGATCTAGGCCGCGCAGTTTGCAAACTTTCCAGTCTGGTAAACGTGTGCGTTCATGCATGTTATTTTTTGTTCGCGTATTCAATATACTCTTCATTATGGTTCCTGATTTTTATTGATCTTTTTTTTACGGCCCGGCATAGTGGCTATATTTTACTCGTCGTTTGTACTCGAACCCTGCCGTGCTAACACGGTCAGTTTACTGAGTAAAATGGTCCTCGCCTAACGTTTATGTAGTGCTTTGTAGCATATACTTTATGTCAGCTCTGGAGTTAATAACGTTTCCTGATGTGCGGTCTGGCGAGGTGGGCACTCTTAGGAAATCCCTACACATGTCTACGACGTGTTCTCGCATTCAGACGCGTGCTGGTGGCGTATAATTTCATGAGTTTGGCTACTTATGCATCAGTCAAATCCAAGCGTGCCCATCCCGCCGCGGGGCATTTTCCTGTAAAGCACGTCCCGGGGGTTGGGCATTTGAACTCAAACCTTTGCCCGGGGGCGGGGCATTTGAAATTAAGGATTTGGAGGTTTTACGATCACCGATAACTTGATAATAATATAAAACAAAACAATACCAGTTTCAGAACATTTAATAAATTAATGTTGTGGAATATATATATATATATATAGTCAAATCTGCAGACATGCATGTTTCGCCGTTCAACGGCTCGTCAGTGCAGCTTGCAGGGCCGGATTAACGTCGCGCGAGGCCCGTGGCAGATTTTCAGCGCGAGGCCCCCAACCCCCCCCCTTTCAGCGCGAGGCCCCAACCCCCACGTTATGAAAACCTTTAAATTCAAAGACACACAAAATTGTTAAATAATTGTTTTTATCCGCAAATCACCGCAATTTCCCAATGCGCGAGGTCCCTAAATTCGCGAGGCCCCTAAATTCGCGAGGCATCTAAATTCGCGAGGCACCTAAAAAGGGCGTGTCCCAATATAAAATTGGCGTGTTCTCGTAAAAATGGGCGTGGCACAGTAAAGCGCGAGGCCCCCATAAGCGCGAGGCCCGCGGCATATGCCGAATCTGCCACGTGGTAAATCCGGCCCTGGCAGCTTGTAACGGAGTTTAGATGCGAGTGACTTCGTATTTATACACCATACTCTTGCCCTCACCAAGCGCATGTGGTACAATACTCAGACACATGCGCATCCAGACATGCGTGAAGTGTCTTGGGGCCAGAGTGCTCAAACGACCACAAGGGAAGTGAGCTTTTGCATTATAGCTACCAATTAACCTCACAGAGTGCTCAACAACACAAGCGAAGGAGCATATATAGTCAAATCTGCAGACATGCATGTTTCGCCGTTCAACGGCTCGTCAGTGCAGCTTGTAACGCAGTCTAGATGCGAGTGACTTCGTATTTATACACCATACTCTTGCCCTCACCAAGCGCATGTGGTACAATACTCAGACACATGCGCATCCAGACATGCGTGAAGTGTCTTGGGGCCAGAGTGCTCAAACGACCACAAGGGAAGTGAGCTTTTGCATTATAGCTTATAGCCACCAATTAACCTCACAGAGTGCTCAACAACACAAGCGAAGGAGCATATATAGTCAAATCTGCAGACATGCATGTTTCGCCGTTCAACGGCTCGTCAGTGCAGCTTGTAACGCAGTCTAGATGCGAGTGACTTCGTATTTATACACCATACTCTTGCCCTCACCAAGCGCATGTGGTACAATACTCAGACACATGCGCATCCAGACATGCGTGAAGTGTCTTGGGGCCAGAGTGCTCAAACGACCACAAGGGAAGTGAGCTTTTGCATTATAGCTTATAGCCACCAATTAACCTCACAGAGTGCTCAACAACACAAGCGAAGGAGCATATATAGTCAAATCTGCAGACATGCATGTTTCGCCGTTCAACGGCTCGTCAGTGCAGCTTGTAACGCAGTCTGGATGCGAGTGACTTCGTATTTATACACCATACTCTTGCCCTCACCAAGCGCATGTGGTACAATACTCAGACACATGCGCATCCAGACATGCGTGAAGTGTATATATATATATAGACAAGTATCAAGTTTAGAATCATGAGCGAATATAACATAAAAGACAAACTAGGTCACTTCATTTAAACTTTTATTCACTACAAAATTGTTTCGTATGGTAAGCGAAGCTTACCACACTCATCAGGTGAATGTCGCGTTTGTTGTTATGCTTTATAGGAATACTATATACATGTTTGACGTCATTAAAAGGATAGGATTAATATAACACTGTAATCCTATCCTTTTAATGACGTCAAACATGTATATAGTTATATAGTATTCCTAAGCATAACAACAAACGCGACATTCACCTGATAAGTGTGGTAAGCTTGGCTTACCATACGAAACAATTTTGTAGTCAATAAAAGTTTAAATGAAGTGACCTAGTTGGTGACGACCCTGCCACCAACAGATGTAATTTATGCATATGTGAAAAATATTTCATAATTTGCAAACCCGAATTGTCCACTTTAAACAAACGTAATGAGCTTGTTTCCGCATGCCGCCACGCAAGTAATTTCATCCTTATAAATTTTATAACATACAGGGTGTATAAAAAAAACTGCAAATACCATAATTTGTATGCACGAGATCATACATTAGAATTTCAATGGCTGTGCAAATAATTACGCTTCTGGGATTTGAAAATACGTTTCCACGTGCAGTACTATCAAAATAAGCACACAAAGTGAATTAAAATTAGTTCGATTACGAATGGCTCAGCTAACAACAGAGCAAAGAGTATTTCTTGTTTTAAAGTACGCCCAAACTCAAAACTCGACAGCAGTCATTCGTAAACTGAGCCATTCGTAATCGAACTCATAAGTTTAATTCACTTTGTGTGCTTGTTTTGATACCCCTGGGAAACGTATTTTCAAATCCCAGAAGCGTAATTATTTGCACAGCCATTGAAATTCTAATGTATGATCTCGTGCATACAAATTATGGTATTTGCAGTTTTTTTGATACACCCTGTACAGGGTGAGTCAGAAAAAACGGACACTTTGCATATATTCAAATTAGCCGCGAACGTCTAGCTGGAATTTGTCAATTCCCATGTGACAACAGGACGTGGTTTATTAATGCAAAAGTGTTTATTAACTATAATTCGCAGCGCAGCGCGTGTACTATTATAACTCATAAAGGGAGATATTTAGGCAACTTATGTCAAATTACAGCCGCTATGCGGCTAATTTGAATTTGAAAGGTGTCCGTTTTTTCTGACTCACACTGTAGAACTATGACTATTTTTCAATTAGGCAAATTTTTAATTAGGAAAATTTAGACAATTGTATAATAGACATATATTCTAATAGAGTAATCCTACCCTAGGGACACAAAGTAGTTTTAGACACTTCCTGTTGTTCACTACATAAACATGTTATTAGTATTTTAGCATTTTAGTCTGACGAGTGCAGCTAGTCTGTACGAAACTACGTAGTAATTAAATTATGCTATTTTGAAGACTTTGGTTTCTTTTTATTTTATCCAAGCTCTGGACAGGCTCCATAGAGCACTTTATGAATATATTCCTTGCAACCAACCTTCCTATAAGCTCCTTTCGAGTCGAGCACTCTTTAGCACTGATATTCAATATGGAACAAGTAAGTTTCAATTATTCTACTAAAAACATCCCACTACCATCCAAGAGTGAATACAACAAGAAGTTGATCGAGAAAACCGAGCTGTTATGTAGACGCATGAGATGGAGAGCTTACTTTTTTATGAACCCGTTGATAGCCGAAACACAGAAAGAAACGTATGGATTTAAGTCCAGAAAGACCCCATCACAGATTCCCGAAATGATTAACTTTGAAAACAGGCTATTGAACATGATTCAAAAAGTGAAATTCCGCCAGTTGAACTGTGATTTCCAACGCCAACTATCATCAGACATCCACAATAATATTAGGAAATCGGACAGCCTAACATTAACAAAAAGATCACTGAATGCACTAACATCAACCAGTGGAAAAACACCGCCGCAGTATTGAATTGGTTTAATAGTATAGATAACAAGCAGAAATATACATTCATAACATTCGACATAGTAAATTTCTACCCGTCCATTAACTCAGACCTGCTCAATAAGGCGTTACAATTCGCATCTAATTACGATAATATTACCAATGACGAAAAACAGATTATCCTTCACGCCAAGAAATCATTCATGTATAGCGCTGGCCAATCATGGATTAAGAAAGGTCCAGACAACCATTTTGACGTAACGATGGGCAGTCACGATGGTGCGGAGACCTGCGAATTGGTAGGAGCCTATCTTCTACACCAAATCACAGCGAAATATGGCAAAACATTTGGACTCTATAGGGATGATGGTCTCGGGATTTCGAAGGACTCACCTCGAAAGGTCGAGCTAATCAAAAAAGACCTTTGTGCAATTTTTAAAAATCACGGCCTCAAAATCACAATAGAAGCAAATAAAGCTATAGTAAACTCCTTAGATGTTACTTTAAATCTAGAAAATGGAAAATACATGCCATATACTAAGCCCAATAATGTGCCCCGTTATGTCCATAGAAAGTCGAACCACCCACCCACCATTTTGAAGAACATACCTGAATCCATCAACAAAAGACTCTCTGAAATATCATCAGACGAGGAGTCCTTCAAGAACGCTGCTGTCCAATACCAACAAAGTATAGATGATAGTGGATATGACTACGAGCTGAAGTTTACTCCACCTCCTGCTACCCAACCTACCAAACAACGACGAAATCGTATAAGGAAAATAATTTGGTATAACCCTCCATATAGTAGAAATGTGTCCACAAATATCGGACGTGAATTTATTAAAATATTGGACGAAGAATTCCCGAAAGGCCATCCCCTAAACAAGATATTCAATAGAAATACAGTTAAGGTGAGCTACGGATGTACGACGAACATCGAGCAAATAATTGACGGACAAAATAAAAGGATCTTAACCAAGCAAAGCATAAGTGACGTGCCAAACGGGAAAACATGCAACTGTAGAAAGCCACAAGATTGCCCTGTAGCTGATCAATGTTTGAAAGAGTCAGTCATCTATCAAGCTACAGTAACCAATACCGAAAACAACCATGACCAAACCTACATCGGCCTCATTGCTAACACTTTTAAGACGAGATTCAACAACCACAAATGTTCATTCAACAACAAAAAGAAGAAATCAAGCACAGAACTTAGTAAACATATTTCGGAATTAAATGATAACAAGATCAAATACAGCATCACCTGGAAAATCCTGAAGCATGCGAAACCATACGACCCTGCCACCAACAGATGTAATTTATGCATATGTGAAAAATATTTCATAATTTGCAAACCCGAATTGTCCACTTTAAACAAACGTAATGAGCTTGTTTCCGCATGCCGCCACGCAAGTAATTTCATCCTTAGAAATTTTATAACATAGAACTATGACTATTTTTCAATTAGGCAAATTTTTAATTAGGAAAATTTAGACAATTGTACAGGGTGTATCAAAAAAAACGCAACCTCGGCATTTTCACGTGTTTTTTATCCCTGCCCCCGGGAATTTGTCGCATATTTTCGAAAACTGTCAAAAGCCCGGGGGTTTGCCCGGGGGGGGGATGGGCACGCTTGGATTTGGCTGATGCATTATATACGCTGAACGTGATCGTGCATTGTTTATATTTGCACCTTAACTTCGGATGAAACATACCGGTAGTTCTGGGAGTTTTTAAGCGCCGACTAAGATGTTTATTACGGCGATATGTAGGCGTGTTATTTACCATGCTTTGTATCATGACCGCTATGGGTGTAGTGGATGGTTGACGTGTTGTCCCAATTAGTTTAAATTCCCTCGTGGGTCATGGAGTATTTGTTTTTATCAATAGCACCGTTCCTGATTTTGTTTACCCGTGGAAATATGATAGGAAGTATTTTCGAAGTGTCAATCGCCAAACAACGGTTTGAGAATTTGCTTTAGGTGAAGCAATTAATCGATCACCTTTGAGATATCGCGTTTGGTGAAGCATAAGTGTTTGACCTATAAGATTATTTATTCATGTTCAGATACCATCATTTAAATAATTTACCAGAATTGTTTACAAACTACTATATCACAAACAGTGCTGTAAAAGTTACTTTTTTTTTGGAACTAGTTACAGTTACAGTTACATGTTCAAAAAAGGAACTAGTTACTGGTAAAAGTTACATGAAAAAAAACGTAACTAGTTACCGTTACAAAGTTACTTCAAAATTTTTGTAACTAGTTACAAAGTTACATTCCCCCAGTTTACTATTTAGTATTTACAATAACCGCAGGGGTATGGAGAAGAGCGGATTTCTAGCTTGTGACACTGGTACTGTCTTTAAATGAAGGAACAAGTCAACAACTACTCAATAAACCAGCTACTCAATAGCCCATGAAAAATTAACAATTATGTTGAAAAAATCTTAAAATAGTGAAGATTTGTGAAGATTTATACAATTTACAAAAATAATGCGCCCGTGACCACTGACCAGTGGTCAGCAGATTAGCGTTGATAATTTGGCCAAGACGTTATGTTGCCTTGCATGAAATATTGAAATGTTCAATACTTCGATAGTTCGATTACAGTACGTAATGAATTGACAATTTGAATTTGTCAAATTTGACTGTAGATTAATTAATTATTAAATGGTAGAAGTTAGCCTGAAAATGTAACGGAAAAGTAACTTTAACGTTGATAACATATGTAACGCGTTATCGTTCCATTTTGAGCAAAAAAGTAACTAGTTACAGTTACAGTTACCTCCTTGCAAAATGTAACTAGTTACCCCTATAGTTACTCAAAAAAGTAACGATTACTTGTAATTTCGTTACTTGTAACGAAGTTACTTACAGCACTGATCACAAATAGTCAAATTCATCAACATAACACGAGAAACTCATCAAAACTGCACAAGTCTTATCAAAGAACAAACTATATTAAACACTCACTCTCCAACAAAGGAGTTGATATTTGGAATAGTCTTAGTATAAAACTGAAAAACGTAGTATCATATAATATATTCAAAGTTCAATCAAAAAAATACTTCATAAAAATTTAACAATCATACTATATCACAACATATATTCTTCATTATGCTTCTTAACTATTATGTAAATAGATGTAATATATATAGAAGTAATATATTTAAAAGCCTGTAAAGGTTTCTAGTAGACTCCTAGCCCTAGATAATAATTTTGTATATATATATAGTTAGTATTTTTGTGTAATAAATGGGCGAATAATAAATAAAAAAAAACTAAAAAAAAAACTATTGAGTAAAAACAGTTGAGATATTGCTTTAGGTGAAGCAAAACGATCTTTGATTCGATGCTTTAGGTGAAGCACAGAGATTTAAGATACTGCTTTAGGTGCGGCATATGTAATAACAATGTTTGATCTGTTGTTTAGGTGAAGCAATAATGCATGCGATGTTTATCTATATGGTTTAGTCGTCTGTGGCTCTGTGCAATCAAACTCCTCGGCTTTGGAAAAAAGCTGGGCGATGTTTCAGTGTGTTTTTTTTGCTGTTTGATGTACTGCCTTATATCTCATTGTGCCCTGGCCGGCTGGCCTTAAGGCAGTCTTATCACTTTACACATCATGCGATGGTCTGATAAGTTTCTATGGGCAATCTAGGTTAACTAACTCGGATGGCCCCACTCTTCGCCTCCAGCTTTCCGATTTTATAAATTTAACATATACAAAGGCGACTCCCAAGAAGAGAGAGTATGGGATGTATGATTTAGTCACGTTAGCAACGTATGATTCGCTGTGTAATTTCATTTGTCTCGTCAATTTTAGGCCGCTTTAACGCTTGAGACACTTCAACAGCAACTCGACGCCATGAAAACAGCGTCAAACGCAAACACCGTATCTGTGGCACACTGGCACAACAGCTTGTTCAGGCTGAGTTGCGGAAGCCGCATGGAGTATTCGATCCTTATGCCGCCGTTTCTGCATTGGAGCATTTTGTTGATGTGTCGCGAGACAATCGCCACGAATCGACACATCGTTACAATGTAATTTTCAAGCAATGTCGCCCTCTTACGCAACACCCTGAGTTCCAGACGATCCTTATGAAATTAATTGGCGATCGCGAAGATATGGAAGTAGCACGGATAATAGAAAATACCATTCAGAAAACCACCCCGCCTGACAGAGCATCCATACGAGTGTTACAACCTCCGGCTCCACGTCCCAGGGCGTACCGTCCATACCCACTAATTTGTTTCAACTGCCATGAAAGTGGACACTTTGCAAGAGCTTGTCCCTTGCGACGACCTCGTCGTTAAGTACATTCACGGTACATTTAGTCGATTGCAAAACTATAATTTACTGTTAAATTGGAGAGGGTTGAATGAATGAATGAAGACTTTATTTAACGAGTGTTATACACATGCCAGTTTACACTGATAAATTTGTGGCTCTCAAACCATTCTAATATACTAACTATAAACCTATGAACTAATGGGTTGAACGATAAACGTTCTCATTATTAGTTATTTGATATTATTATGTATTTTGTTAGGTCTGCCAATAAATGTTTTCTTTAGCACATTATTCTGACGTGTATATTTTGTAACGTTTCAATGAAATAATGAACTGCCGTGTCTATTTAAAACATATGGTAACACAGTATCTGGATTTTTTATCCTCGTATTCTGTTTTCGTACTTTCCACTCCAAAACTTTTCTCCTGTTGGTATAGGTTTCGCATAATCAAGATTTTGACCAAGCTGTTCACGATGCTATGACCTCGCCATCGTGTATTCGATGGTGCTCGTCTTCGGCCGATAGTATGCTACCCCACGGTCCTTTGCCTCCACTTGACTGGGTTGCCTCGGGAAGAATTGGTATTTCTCCAGCTTCGCTTTGTTTTCGTGATCCGACGTCATTTGTCGCCGGAGAGTTGCATAGGCACTTGCCATTCTGGTCAACGATTCTGGACCATTACCAAAAACAACATGAAATCCTCACGTATATTCGAGATGGTGTTGATATTTTTTTCCTTTTTTCAACCATTTCGTGGACGTTTTGAGAATCAGGATTATGATCATCCATTCCCATCTCGTGCTATCTTCCCCAATAGTCGCTCCTGCAAAGGTTTTGAGTTGTTCATCACTACTACTCTCCTCGAACGTTTGCGTAATGGCTCTCTCGTTGCACTCAGTAAGGTTGGGGAAGTCTCGCCTCCCCATCTTGTGATGCCCCTAACGATAGAACCTTCGAAACCCCGGCTTTGTCATGACGAGCGTTTTTTGAATTTGTGGATAAAAGATCTACCATTCTCGTTGGACAAGGTCACCGATCTTCCCCGTTATGTTGGCGAAAGTCACTTCCAAACCGTTATGGATGATAAGAGTGGGTATGATCACGTTCTTCTCACTGAGCGTAGCAGCACATATTTTGGGCTCCAATGGCAAGGCTGGTATTTTTGTTTTCGAACGATCCCTTTTGGGTGGAAAGCCAGTGCATATCTTTATCACAGTATCGGTCTATCCGCTACTAGTTATGCACGTTCACTTGGGGTTCCATCGTCACAGTATATCGATGATCGTCACGTGGGCCAACTTCATACCAGTGAACTTTTGCCCTCTGTTAATCGGGCTTCATATTTCTCCTTGGCTGAATCAGCGGCTTATATCATGTGTTTTATCCTCATCCATCTGGGATATTTCATTGGTCTTTCAAAATCTATTTTGGTACCACAGTTGATCGTGCCGTATTTGGGTCTCCTTTCAGACTCCGTTAAGCAAGCGTTTTTGTTACCCGACGCTAAGAAAAAGAAATTCATCGATTTACTTGAGGATGTTTTGAGCAAGAAACGCGTTTCCTTAATAAAGGTTTTGCAAAAACTGGCAGGGAAAACGTTGTCTTTGGTCCTTGCAGTTCCAGGCGCACGTTTGTATACCTCTGCAATCTTTCGATCGATATCTCTGCCACAACTCTAGGCCGTCCCGTTCCTCTTTCCGGCGATTTGCTGCGAGAACTGCAAGCATGGCGTTTCTTGCACTCCTGGGATGGATTTTTACCATGGCGCCCGGAAACACATGCTCGTCTCACCTTTTTTTCGGATGCATCGAATACAGGTTGGGGCGGCATAATCAACCATCCACATGAATCGCCTGCTACGGTGCGGGGCCTTTGGTCGATATCGGAGCGTTCCTGTCCCATCGTCGTCCGGGAAGCTCGTGCTCTTTTTAACACGCTTACAGCAGTTCATACCACAATACAAAATTGTAGGGTCGATTGCTATGTGGATAACCAAACCCTTGGACACGGTCTATTTCCCGAAATCAAGAATTATCCGAAGTTCTTAAAGATATCTTCACTCTTAGATTGCGTTCCATCGTATTCAGACCGCCTTCGGCCCCCACACGGTAGATTTGATGGCCATCTCAGCCAACGTTTTACCGGACAGATCAGGTCATGCGTTGAAATTATTTTCACCGTTTCCAACCAACGAATCCGCTGGTGCGAATGTCTTCGCTCAACATTTGGTATCTGGAAATGCATACGTTTTACCTCCTTTTGTACTCATCGGCCCGATCTCCTAAAATACTTTCGTACCCAGCGTTGCCCCTTTTCTATTGTTGTTCCTGACCTATGTCCTCGGCGTTATTGGTGGCCACTTTTACAAAAATTTTCCTCTGCTTCTTTTCTTCTTGGAAAGAAAGGCGATCGCGATGTTCTGCTATTTCCTTCAAAACATAGTGACTGTTTTCAAACGCGTCCTCTCCAGTGGGATCTTTGGGTATTTCGAGTCTCCCAATTTTGACACTTAACAAAACATTTGTGTATTTTATTTCGTGCAGGTCAACCCTGGAGTACCTCGTGTACCAACGGAGTGTTGTCCAGTTTGTCGTTACCCAAACGATTTGGGTTTTCATTTTTGCCAGAAATGTGGTTTCAAAACGCGTGAGTTTAGATATGCCAATGATTAATGCCAGATTTTGCTCTTTGCGTGCGACTCGTAACAACAAGCCATACCAGCGACACAAATCCAAACTGCATGTGGAACTTCAAACGTTCTTAGCCTCGCTTCCACAACCAAAGTCCTTGTTATCTGCGTCCCCTAACGACTTAGTCAAGTTCCTGATATGGAAAGACACGTTTGGCAAGACCAGAATTCATATCGATGCCTGTCCTGATTTCGGCACCCATCGGAAAACCACGGAATGCTCCTGTCCCACACGCCTAGCGGCGGGTACCGTTGAGAACTATATCGCCAAAATTAGATCAATTTTTGCTTCCCTTACTCCCCCCGTCGTAAATTCGCCTGGCATCGACGATGGAAACCCCGCGACCCATTCCGTTCTCAAGGATTATTTAAATTCGATCCGAGAAGAGAAAGCTCAATCCCGAGTCTCGCCAAAGCAAGCAGTTCCTTTGTTTTTCGACAAGTTATCGACGCTATGCACCTCTATTAAAAAGTTATTGTTGACACTTGACATCCCCCCTACCACTCGCTACCTTTACGCTCGTGATTTGGCTTTCTTTTGTCTGGATTTTTACTCTGGCGACCGCGCATCCGATTTGGGCAGGTTGAAAACGAAAGACGTCCTTTGTCTTCCTGCTGATGGAGGACTTTTGTTTCGACATAGCTTCGGGAAAACTCTGCGTGGGAAGCATCAACACTTTTTCGCAGTCAAACCATCGCCTCAGCCACTCCTTTGTCCTGTTGCTAATTTGAAGTTCTACGTTCTCCTTTGCGGCCGAATGGGCATCGAATTACGCGAAGGTTTTCTTTTTCGTGTCACTGATCGTAAGGGGCGTGTCGTAAATCAACCATTTCTTGGTTCAGCCGTTGCTAATCGTCTGCGGAAATATTTAACTGATTTTCTCATCGACGGGGGAGAAACTCCCCATAGCTTCCGTGCTGGATGCTCTATTACCCTCTCGCTATTAGGTGTCACGAAAGAAGCTGTCGCTACGCACATTGGTTGGAGAAGCCTGTCCACCGCGGAATACTACACCCAACGTGACACCTTTATGAACCCAACTCAAACATCATCTGTTCTTGTGGATGCTACCAGTTCAAAGCCTACTGAGGATCGCCACGCTGTCAGTCTGGGTGAAACATTCCGCGCTAGAAGTAACTTGGAGGGTTTCTCTCTGGCTTTTCCATAATTCTTTACCGGGGAGAGGTGTGTTTTTCTGAGTATTGGAGAGAAAGAAAACATTTATCCAATTGATTAAATTATTTAATAAATGTATTGTATATTTATGTCTCAATTCCCCATGTTTTAAGTATGTGCCGACGTTCGCTCGCAGGGCATGAAAATTATTTATCCTCAATCTTAATCTCCTCAGTTAAAGGTGTTGTGTGGGGAAGCGAACAGTGAGAATATATTACTATTCTCACTGGGAGTTTTCCCTAACAATACCAAATATTCCAAATCTTTTTTATTTTTTATTTTTATTTATTTATAAACTTTGCCGATGAAACATAATGTTACGTTACATAACAGGACAAAAACACGTACGTAATGAAATACAGTACATGACCACGGCTGGGTGACCGCAACAGCGTTTAGCCAATTACTGCGGGCCCGAATGCCTTTATGCATGAGGTGATCATTAGTTAATCAGAAAACATCACGTGGTGGTCAGATAGTATAAAACAAACGTGAAATCGGGTATTTTTAACATTTGCCAATGAAAACCTGTTTGGAACGGCGTTCGAGAATTTGACCCCACCCTCCTCCCCTCGGCTGCGACACTCTGGAGCTTCGCCACATTCTACCTTAGACTAACAGGTGGGCATTTTGCACAGCGCATGCGCTAGTTGATAAGCAAAACGTGGCGCAATCCCTGGGGCGAGTTAAATAATTCAATATGGCGACGCATGGAAGGAGTGTTTCGTGGCTTTCTCTGCTTTTCAAGTTGATAAAACAGCATTGTAATCAAAGGAAATTTTGCAAAAATTAATGGAAAACATTTAGCAATGCTTCCCAAATGTTTTAAAATTTTAAATAAGTCATTTTGCTCCGTTATTTCTCTTTTATGCTTTGAAAACAGGCAAGCTCACTCTTTTTGAAAAATCCCATCAACATTCCCAAGTTACTTCCCCATTATTTGTTTAAACTAAACAGAAACAGATTAAATATTTAGCTATATAAGATATAATTATATTGTTCACTGATCTGAAAGATTACAGTATTTTTAGTACTCATTTGATCAAATATGCATATCAAGAACAAAAATTATACAACATGTTTGTATACTTTTCAATACTTTTTTAATCATTTTATAAGGCTGATATATAAATAAAGGATTACTTGTATTAAACACATGGAATAAACACAATAAAATCAAATTTACTTAAATTATTATTCTAAAGTTTGTAAACACACCAGGTCTAATTCATATAAATACTGTTAGTTTCTCAAAACAATTTGTATAGTCATGAAATTTGGCTAACATTACTAAGTGCACTATGAATGATTGATAGTAAGCACTGACATAATGACCACTGAACACTGTTTTGATTAAAGTAAGCACAATTGCCATACAAAATGTCAATGTGTGGCCATTTCCTCATAATTGAAAGCTTACATAAAAGAGCATGTTATGTGAATATTATATTTCCAAAAGACCCAAGATGATTAATAAGAGCCTTTTACTAGACTTGACAGTGTTGTATCAACAACATGGAATAATTTATCTGCAAGAAAAAACATAAATAATACTAAATCTTTGGAGAAATGGCCTAAAACAGGGAAATTGTCAGGCAAATGTAGGCCAATAATGCCCAAGCCAAAGTAGAAAATGATTTGCCAGTTACTCTACCAATAATTTTGAAAACACAAAACAGTAAGATATGAATCAATACCAAATTGCTATAACATTTTCTTATGTGGGCTGCAGTCAGTGATGGCTGACACACATATTCAGAGCTTAAAATTTATATCGCGCGCATTTTTCCCAGCATACCCACTAATTTTTCCATGAAGAAATGCGCCCGCTATATTTTAGACAGCGTCCGCAAAATGCCCACCTGTTCCTTAGACTGAAAATTATTTATCCCCAATCTTAATCTCTTCAGTTAAAGCTATTGTGTGGGGAAGCGAGCAGTGAGAATATATTACGAAGTGGCCATTGCAAATATATGGTGACCGGTCAAGACGTCACACAGGCAAATTTCCATGACAAACCATAGTGGTCCAGAAATCGATTGTGTTTACCTTCTGTAGCCTGGCGGTCATCTCACTTGTATTCAAAAGTCTCGCATGACGTTCGTGGGGCTCGCGAGTCTATTATATATAAGTTCACCCGTAGTTTGTGTGAGAAAGAACTAGATCAATGTTTATATATGACAATGTTTAACGGGAAAACTCAGGTAGATCGTACATCCCGAGAATTCAGCAAACTCTTGACAATTTTGGAGGGAGTTCCTGGTTCTCCGCCGTGTTCGATCAAGGGAAGGCTTACCAAGGATTTCTGAAATCCGAAAGTCAACCACTCAGAGCATTTATCACACCTTTGGGATTGTACGAGTGGATCCGAATCCCATTTGGGATTGAAACTCTTTCAGAGTCTTGAGGAACCGAAGAAATGTAATATGTTTGGTAAATGGTCTTTATTTCCACATATTAATAGCAACTACGCTAAATTATAATGTGTTTACAATTTGAAAAATTTGAACCTTACTTTCTGAAAATGTTCCATAATAATTAGGTTAATGTACTATGATTACTATTACAACTATAATTCTATATCTAACAATATACCAAGTGATTATATATATATTAATAAGGACGATTTCATCACGTCCCTCGTACGTGTATGCTAAAACAAACGATTAACATAAATGAAATTGTGTTCGACCAATTATTTTTCAAAATTTTTAAACAACTTATGTATGTATACAACAATAAGCATGCATAAACTCCAATCCCTCTTCTTTCAATTGTTGTCTACTCAGTATATATATAGACTTCAATCAACAGCCAAAGCAACAGCCCAGCATTCAAATAATACGACCCAACCATATCGCTTTAGCTACAGTACTCAGTCCCTCAGTAGCTCCAGCCGGCTCACGTACAAAAAAAGTACAAGGTGCCAGTGGCGTGCTGGCTTGTGTTCGCCAGGGGAGGCCAGCCGCCTCTACTGGCGCCCCCTCTAGGGGGGTCAGGGGGCAAGCCCCCCGGAAAAATTTTGAAACTTAGAGCCCCTGAAATGCCATTTCTTGCGTTTTGGGAGGCGATTTGACGGAATTCTGAGAATTATAAAACATCGTATAAAATAAAAATGCGTAACTGAGAAACAACACATTCAGGAGTTTGAATAAATATATAATTCATAGAAGGACTTAGTTTTTGTTTCTTAAATCTTAAACAAAGAAAAGTAGACGGCGAACATTCGTGAAGTTGACGGCAAACTTACCAGTGATCGTAAGCCAAATCACTTCACATTTCACAATTAACAATTTACATCCTTTGAGATATTACAGACTGGACAGTAATGCTTTTAGTTTTAGGTAGGCTGGTTAATTTTTAATCCTGGTATAAGTCGTATTCCGAATAACAGAACTCAAATTAAGCGCACGTACTAGAACTTTGAACAGTGCTTGGGCAGTGCGGTAGTAAATAATGCGATATGGCGATAGTAAACATTGCCAAGAAAACCTGACATATCGGAAATCACTAATATTTATCGGATAAAGTTTTATCAGATAAACAACACTGTGTCAATCATTAACAATCCCAAACTCTAATTTTCTCTCGTTGGCTCATCGGATCTGACAAAATTCCAATTTGGACTAGCGCTTTTGTGTGATTTTGTGCAATTTCGGCGCCCCATTTATGTTTTGGCGCCCCCTAAAAAATATCCGCTGGGGGGGCCATGGCCCCCGGCCCCCCCTGCCAGCACGCCACTGCAAGGTGCATGTAAAGAACTCAGTGGTCTGGTCGCAGCCGATAATAGGTACAGTCTTAACATTTAGGCAACGCGAAGAAGACAAGTTTTAACAAAGACGAGTATTATGAACATAAGAAATCGCAAAAACTTTCACTTTTAATCTTCTTAAAATTGTATTAAATTTATTCAGTATGTAATGCGTACACGACAAGTTTTGCATACGATAATATTATTATATTTTAATGAGTTCTTGCAGCAAACTATGACGAGTTGACCGCATGTCCATCCAGGGCATAAAAATGACCGCATTAAGTTTTAGAAACATTTTTTAATAGGAGATATAATTGCTCACCCAATTACATATAGCCGATAGGTCTGTGCAGAAATAGAAATTTCTAATGAGAACTGATTCAGAAAATGCCTTGAAAAATGACTATTTTATACCAAGATTTTTATACCAAGATTTTTGATCTCCGAAAACACCCAGGTATATATGTTTCCCTGCATGCATGCAAATGTATTTCTTTTAGGCTTTATAATATTGTAAACACAAATTCGTGAAGGGTCATGCATTTTGAGTTTTTGGCTATATCGTCATGTTCCACGCACGATAGGGTTAGGATTGTGATAGGGGTCAGATCAAAGAGAAAAATATATATATATTCAAGACGTACCCGAAACATGATGAGTTACCGAGTTCTTTCCCAGCTCTATATTTTTGCGATATAGCTTTCACCCCTCGGGCGCTTTAATACGTATATTATATATGAACATCGAGACAGGTGTCAGGTGATTGCATTTTTATTGCATTTATAATTTTTTTAAAATACAGACAGTAAAATTTCATGGCAGAATTTCAACATTGAATGATTCTATATATAAAAAATAGGTACGCCAAGCGTACATGTATCTGCTCATGCGTATTTGCATAATTGTATAAACTTAATAGCGTGATTGAAGAGTTGTAACTTTTCCTCATGGGTCAATTACTGCACGAGGTATATGAGTGTATGAACTTTTCTATTGCTTTTAAAAAACTGTGCACAGAGGGACGAGGGATAACGTCCCCCATGCACAGAGGGACGAGGGATAACGTCCCCCCTGCACAGAGGGACGAGGGATAACGTCCCCCCTGCACAGAGGGACGAGGGATAACGTTTTGGTCTTTTTAAGCCCTTTTTCTTTCTTTTTATTAGCCAAATATGACTTGAAACTTTCCTTCGATATAATGGTTGTTATAGGGTCTGATTTTGTTTAATATTTAATCTCACAAGTCGTGTATTTTTAGTGAATTTTCACTCGGGCGTTCGTCGTTCAGTAAACAAGAAGCCACCGCGAAAGTCGAATGAAGCCACCTAAATGCTCACGAACGCTCTTAAATTTCGCTAAAAACTTTCCTATTTCACACATGCAGCTTGAAATATACTGGTAGGTTTATACTAATACAATTAGACAACTCGGCCTCGTTGTCTCTAGCATTCATTCGCCAATAGCCAACTCGGCCTCGTTGTCTAATTGTTAAGTAGCCTTCACTACTAAAAAACCACAGGCGTTGTATATATGGATGGGAATTTGTTTTTATGATTCGGAAGGTATATTTGGGATTATAAATCAATTATACAACCCTGCATTCTTCTAAAATGTTTGTAAAATATTTGTCGCTATTTTTTGTCTTCTTGTGTCAATGACTATGACAAGAGCAAAACAAGAAAGGCGAAGACTTGACTGTTTCCACTACATTTTCGTTTCTGCAGTTTACCAGCTTGGCATGCACAAATGACCCCTCGTGAGAAAGAAAAGGGCAACTCAGGACTAGGTATATAGGCCGGTATATAGACTCTGCTTTTTATAAACCTTTCACACTATATAAGAGAATTAGGAAGTACTATACTACGGCACCTTTTGTCAGTTTTCCGAATTGAAACCGTTACTTTATCTCCAATGTTCAACGTACAGACTATAGTATCATCTTACCTTAACTTTGGAACCAGTATTCAGTAAGACGTAGCCACGTAGGGGTCCTTCCGCGGTTATCCAGAACTAAAATGAACACTGAGGCGTGATTTAGCAGAATTTATTATCATCATTATGCAAATATTGTATGCATAGCTGTAGCAATGTTGACAAAACACTCAGGAGCGATCTCAGAGGGCGTAGATATACGTCAAATATGAAGAGTTTGTTAAAAACATGTACCTACGTGACGCTTTGTTTCTTTCTATATCAGCGGATACGCTGGTCCATTAGGCAATATTCCGTCAGCAAACTGAATATTAAAAGAGATTAAAAGCAAAACTCTGTTAAATGCGTCGATATCATTATGGTTTAAAAACTAGGGCGAACGAAAACAATGGAGAAAGAAGCCATTGACGTCTGAACCGGAGTCAAAACCGCCCAGTTTAAAGGACATGCATTGCATGGAAGTTAGACTGTTATATATAAAGTAGATAACTTTATTTAAACACGCTTACATTTACAACGTCAACAAAAGCTGGTTTCCACGAAGGTCGTGTACAATATTAAAATACAATAATGTAAAGTAGGCCTACCATACTTAAAATACGAGCAGGAGTGTTTTATCAGATATAAAACGCGAGGCGAAGCCGAGTGTTTTATATCTGATAAAACACGTTCTGCGAGTGTTTTGAATAGCTTAAAAAACGATCACTAATTGGTAAGTTCGTTGGCGTAGTAATTTTGAAAAATAACGTTGTCTAAGCCGAGAAAATCGAAGCTAAAGTTTATGTAAATCAGGATGATTTTTTATCACATATAAAACCACGATACGCGGTCATGATTTTTCTTTGTGTTTTCCTCATGAATTATTAAAGTTTTTTTTAAGGATATATTGTAGTAGAGTTCTCGGTAATGTTATATACAGCAGTAAGATATAGAGAATAATACATGGGTGCGCGGAAATACGTGTTGAACATGATATCTCACACGTTCGCTGCGCTCACTCGGCGTGAGATATCATGTTCAACACTCGAAATAAATCTGGTATTTCCAAGCATCCATGTATTTTTCTGTTTATTATATAAAGGACAGTCTTCAAACAAAATAAAATATTCATTTTCATAAACTTCAAAAGCGATAATTCTAAATAAATAATAATAATAATAAATCTGGACAGTCTTTTCAAACAAAATAAAATATCCATTTTCATAAACTTCAAAAGGTCCAAAAGCGATAATTTTCACATGTGAGATTATCATAAATAATCTCACATGTGAGATCATCAGTTTTATCAGTGCTCGAAATCTCTATAAAGCACTATACTTTATATAATAAATACAGATATTAACTATATTATCTTTATTTATTACTATATTATACTGGTTTGCAAACTTATTTTTAAACTTTCGAATTTTACAGGCTTATGCGGGAAAAAAGTATCAAAAGCATAGAATGTTATTTTTTGTTAATCCTGATTATTCAGTTTAAGAATTTTTATGAAAATATTTATTTTTTGTTTTTTATATGTCAAAACTAAAACTAATATATATTCACAAAAATAAAGTATATAGTATGTTTCCTCCAAATTTTATAAGATCAATAAATAAGACTGGTATTCTGTGGTACCGTGGTATTCTGTGGTACATACACCTGTACATACGTCGCTTTCTTTTCCGCGACATATATTTACACATGTATTTTACTAAAAGATATGAGCAGCGATTTTTAGTTCAAATTGTGACAGAGACTTTCTTTCTCTAACTTCTGTGGGTAAAAAGTTCCATATAAAACCTCCATCAAACATGAAACTTTTTTTCATGTTGTTTGTACGAGGTTGGGGCAGGCAAACAGTGGATGAGATACCCCGAGGATCGTAAGTTGACATTTCCTGTTTGGAAGTAAATACATTGGTGAAACTTTTTGGTCCCACGTTATTTAAAATGTTAAGTATAATCTTAGCCTTAGCATTTTTTCGTTGTATACTTGAAGTGTTTGCCATCCTAGCTCATTGCTTCGCCGGCCGTAGGCCCGGTGGAGCTTTAAAATGCTAATTATCTGTTTTTGTCGTTTTATTTTGGGTGTCAAAAAATTCCACTGTAACCCAAATCTGAACGTAAACTTATGTTTCCTTACGTACATCTATGGATAATTGCGACTATTTATGGGGGTACGTATTTTATGGATAATATGGGTGAAGTTCGCGAGTATACTTCAGTGACCTATATAGTTCAGTGTGCAAATCAGTTTCAAAATGGCGGTTCCGTGATGAGTGGGTATATCTACTAATATTTCTCAGAATTTCGTTAAATTTTCACCGAATTGTGCCGTGTTTTTTATGTCGCCCTTGGCTGTTATGTATTAAAGACTATTCAAATATTCGTTTGTAGGTGTAGCTCATTGTAGGATGCGGACGTGTTTTTTTTTGCTCCCGGTATTTGAAAATATTTTAGCTTTATTGACGATTGTAAACTATTACAAGCGGTTATTATTATATCATAAAAGCATTATATCCTGAAGGAGGCCGAATTTATATTATACTGGTTATAATATGCCTCCCAAGAAGAAAGCAAACGTCACTGGCGAGCAGACAACATCTGATGCCACGTTGCCAGGTTGCCTTCGTTGTCGATGTTCGAAGACATTCTAGAGAGCCGCTTTAAAATACAAACGAAGGAACTTAACGAGATAGTTTTAAAATATAATAAAGCAACGCAGGATGAGCTAAAGGCCATTCAAAAAAGTCAAGAGTTTATTAGTAACAAATTTGACGATCTGCTGAAGTCGTTTACCTTGTTAAAGGAGGAGAATGCTCAGTTGGAGTCTCAAAGTGTTCTACTTAAGAATGAAGTTAACGAATTGAACAAAAGAATGTGTAAGCTGGAAGATGAGCAGGAAAATACAAATTTATATAACCGCAGAGACTGTCTTGAATTACACGGGATTCCTGAAAGCCCCGGCGAGAACACCGAAGACTTAGTCAAGCGTGTCGGCGAACTAGTGGGAGTTGAGATCGGGCAGTTAGACATTTCAACAAGCCATCGCTTGCCGAATAAAACAGGTAGAATACCTGCCATCATCACCAAGTTCACCAAACGTACCACAAGAGATAAGCTTTATCAAGCCAAAGGCAACTTAAGAAATTTCAACTCGTCGCACATTGGTCTAACAAGGTCGACAGAAAAGATGTATATCAACGAAAGCCTAACTCAAAAAGCCAAACAATTGTTTTACCGTGTGAGAGAATTCAGAAGAATCAATAACTTCAAATATGTGTGGTCCAAATATGGAAAGCCGTATTTGAGGAAAGACGAAGAAGCTCAACCAATCTCATTCGGGTCTGCAAATGATTTTGACAAGTTTAAAGCCAACTTTGCGACGTAGATAAGTACACTCTAGTTATTTTTCTCTTTATTATTATACATTTATACCTATTCGATTTACCGTTAGACATATTACCATTTCATAATCTGGATGATGACGAGTTTAATCATATGATTTTTGAATTACAAAATGGTCCTGTAAGTTTTGATGAAAGCAGACTATCTACCCTGATCTATAACCCATTGAGTTGTTCGCCTAGCGCCAAAAAAAATCTTGCAAACGCCGGTCTAATAGACCCTGATTCTAATTTTTATCGTGACGCTAATAACTGTGAATATTACACTGAGTATAAATTTAATAAGAAACTTAATATCGAGGAAAATTCAAACAATTTATCCTTTTTCCATCTTAATATTCGGAGTTTGTCAAGGAATTTTGATGCTCTTGTTAATTTTTTGGGAAATATTAATAATAAATTTTCAATCATTGCCCTCTCTGAAACCTGGCTTCAACGTTCGGATAATGCCGTTGAAATGCCCGGTTATAACTTTATTCACAATCACCGGCATAATAGAATGGGTGGTGGCGTTGGACTATATTTTCCCGTCGATTTAAATTATAAAGTGCGTAAAGATTTAACTTATGATATATCTTGTGCAGAGTCTTTGTTTATTGAAATTCTTAAACCTAGAGAGAAAAACATTATCGTTGGTGTTGTTTATCGGCCCCCTGGTGTAAATATCAATGAATTCATTACAAATACGGATTCTTTAATAAACAAAATCTCTAGGGAAAATAAAATCTGTTATATAATGGGTGATTTCAACCTGAACTTGTTGAACTGTCAAAATCATAAATTAATACTTGATAAAAATTGATACTTGTTTTCCGTTGTGTAAGCAAAAAGTGCGTTCTTCTAAGTTCTCTAAACCCTGGATGACCAAAGGACTTTTAATATCAATAAAAAGAAAGAATAAACTTTACAAGAAATACCTGGGGAAACCGAGCGATGTAAATAAAAAAATATATATTGATTTTAAAAATAAACTAAATCATTCAATCCGAATAGCCAAACGTTTATATTTTGAAACAAAACTAAAATCTGCGACTTCGGATATTAAAAGAACATGGCAGATCCTGAACGAGGTGACCAACAGGAAAAAACGTCCAAATAAGTTACCATCCGTTTTTTCTTCCAATAATCAAGATATCTCTGATCCAATTGTAATTGCTAATCGTTTTTGTGATTATTTTACAAATATTGGGCCTAATCTAGCCAAACAAATACCAACTTCATCTATGACTGCCAGTTCCTATCTTGGTGGTAATTTTGTAAAGACTATATTTCTTGAGTCAGTCTCTGAGTTAGAAATAATTGAACGAAGCGTTCAGGCTCTGCCGCAGGCTATGATAAAATCCCTATGTGGTTAGTAAAAAATTCTATTGATCTTATTTCTGAACCTCTGAGTAAACTTTTAAACTTGTCCATTGAAACCGGAATTGTTCCAGATCAAATGAAAATTGCACGTATAATACCAATTTTTAAATCGGGTGATGATCGTCTGTTTTCTAATTATAGACCAATATCGGTTTTACCAATTTTTTCTAAAATTTTGGAAAGAGTTGTGTACAATCGGTTAATGAACTATATAAATGCTAATCAAATATTATTTAAAAACCAATATGGCTTCAGAAAAAATCACTCAACCTCACTTGCACTTATAAACCTTTATGACAAAATCTCTACAGGCTTTGATACAAATAAGCACACAGTTGGAATTTTTCTTGATTTATCCAAAGCTTTTGATACTGTTGATCATGGAATTTTAATTTCTAAACTTGAACACTATGGTATCCGAGGATTGGCTCTTGAATGGATAAAAAGTTACTTATCCAATAGGTTTCAATATGTAGAATACAATGGTACTCGTTCTCTGTCTAATGAAATAACATGCGGGGTCCCTCAAGGGTCAATCCTTGGCCCATTATTGTTCCTAATATATATCAATGATATATCCAATATTACTGACGCTGGTCAATTTATTTTATTCGCTGATGATACTAACTTGTTCTATTCCCATGATGATGTGTCAACTTTAATGATCTGATTAATTCTGATTTATGTAAAATTTCTGAATGGTTTCAGTCTAATAAACCTTCCGTTAACATAACTAAGTCCAATTATATAATATTTAGACCAAGGCAAAAAAGGCAAACATTTGACTTGATACTGGAAATAAACAACAATAAGATTAATATAGAGTTAAAGAAGTTTGTTTTCTTGGTGTAATATTAGATGAAAACTTATCATGGAAAGCACATATATCCCATGTTGCTCATAAAGTTTCCAAATCTATTGGGATTATTTATAGATCAAGTTTTTATCTATTCAAATCAGCCTTACGAATTCTATACTTTGCTCTTGTTTATCCTTATCTTCAATATTGCATTACGGTATGGGGATCAACGTATCCAACTAACCTTAATCGTATTGTTGTGTTACAAAAACGTGTGCTACGAATCATTGATAAACAGGATTTCGGTGTGCATACCACTCCTATTTTTAATTAACTCAAAATATTGAAATTTGAAGATATTTATTTATTTAATCTCGGGAAGTTTATTTATCAATACCAACATAAATTGCTACCTGATTGTTTCGAGTGTCCAATTTTAGGCGTAAACCAAATTCATAATTATTATACCCGTCAATCCAGAACACTATGTGTCCCTTACTGTAGGACAAATATTCGTCAATTTTCTGTAAATTATCAAGGACCCAAATTTTTTAATACGTTGAACCCCGTAATACGTAATTCATCGTCTATATTCAAATTTCAATCTAAGTTAAAAAAGTTTCTTCTTTCTCGCTATATATGACTTTAATATTTCATAATTTTATTCCAATCAACTTGCTATTTGATTATTCCGTCTCTACTATTGCGTTATATATGTTATTTTAACATGTAATAAAACTCGCTACACAAAACATGAGGTAGCTCAAATTTTTATAAGCCGTATGGTTTCTATTTGGGCTTCCTCACCACATCTGAATTATTGTATATTTATATTTTCTATACTTGTATTTTCGTGTACAATTATTGATGTATGTTATTTTTTGTACTTGTAACTTTTGTGGTAAACTAAAATACATTTATTATTATTTGTAGTTGGGACCATTTCATTGCTAGTCAATAGCACGGTATAGCAAACTGCATAACTAAGACTTGTTTTCAAACTCTGAAAATTTCTGCATGATGACGATGTTTGCATGAACGCCTCTACTAACGTCAAACAGCAAAACTGAAAATCAAGTTAATAACGCCGCGCTGGCCGATTGCGGTAAACGTCAAGCTTAAACTCTTTATTTATTTTCCAGCACAGTTACTCCTTTGTTCACATAGTCATAGTTCTCCAATTTGCACAGATTTCCAATATGCATTTTTAAGGAATTACGACAACTGGGGTAAAGTTAGACTTGCTCCAAGTCTGTCTCTTAAAGGGGGTTTTATTCGTGCGCCCTTTATAACTTCGTGCGCCTTGATAACTCCCCAATCCTTTATAACACCCCAATAAAAACCCCTTTAAGAGACAGACTTGGAGCAAGTCTAGGGCTTTGTAGTTTACCCTAAATATATATAGGAAGACCATTATTTTCTGACTTTCATTGCAAACAGCGAGTAAAACACAGGCAAATAGCAACAACATTTGTAAAATATGAAGATGTCGAAAGCCTAGTAACAGATTTTACAGATATAAAAATAGGATGAAGAACTGTCAGTAGTGTGAATTTTAAATGTGAAATTTGAGATACGTGGCAAAAGTGATCTTATTTATTGTAATTTAAGAAGTATTCGAGGTATATGATAGAGTTTTTCAACAGCTTTCTTTTGTTGTCAACAATTAACAGGTAATCAGTGTCAAATAGTTTGTTATAGGAGTCGCTTTTTAGTTCCATTTCAGTGAAAAATACAATTAAGCATTTTTGAGCCAAGGAAAATGAAAACTTACGCTAATGGTCAGTCTAGTTTATGTCTGCAAAAGGACTATATTTTAGATCTTCAATGATTACTTCATATTGATAAATTGCCTGGTTGCAAATTCTCTACATGCTTTACCCCAGAATTCGTAAAAAATGCCCCAGTAGTTATATAGTTAAAAAATCCCCGGATATAGACACATAAAATAATATTCAATCGCGTGCAGCAATGTACGGTACCAAAATTAAGAATGTTTAGCTGCGTACCATCGTAATTTCGTATATATTTCCAAATGTGTCGTATATATAAGCAAACAAATATTGTCAAATCGAATGCAATACTGACATACAAGATACCATATACACCAAGAATAATTCTAAAAATCTAGCTTCGTAACTTCGATCAACACTGTACTATAGCATGCAGTTCCCAATTTACATACATGTGTATTTTCAATATTCATGTTCTGTGACGTAGTTATATATATTGCTAAATCGCATTCAATGTACGATACCAGACAGGTCAAAGAATAATTTTAAAAAGTCAAGATTCCGAATTATGGTCAATATTTGCGTTTGTATATATTTCCAATATTCATGTTATATATGCTTACATATGAGACCAGACATAAAGAATAATTTTAAAAAGTCTATAGCTCCTAACACTATTTTCAATTCTTGTAAAGACCTCTCCATGTTTTATTAAAATCGTCTTTAGTTATGTCCGCTAGCGTTTCTAAGATTTTCCAAACTCTCGCTGCATTATATAGGAAATACTCAGCATTATCTGGACACACTTCGCTGGAATCTGCGCCAAAACAACCACTTTGGCACAACCTGGCTTGAATACAGTAAAGAATGACATCACTTTCGTCTTGTGTTAGTGGACATTTCTCATGAAAGCCAGCGACTGTGCATGCACCAGTTTTAATTACGTCATCTTTGGCTACGGTCATCATGTACGCTGCGGCGATGGCAATATCAAAAACTCGGCAACTATAATTCACATCTCCAAAATCAATTAAACCAGAAACTTCAAACTCTTCCGTATCAGGAGTTTTCTGGAGAATTATATTCGCATCGTTGATATCACCATGGATACATTGCTTTGGAAGAACATCAAATCGAGGCTTCACAAACTTTTGGAATGAATTTTCTACACCTTTTACCAACTCTTTTTGTTTTAACGTGATAGAACCATGACCTCGTAACAGCGTATCGAAGTAATACAGATCCCATTCAAATGTTCTTTTCTTCAAGACAGGACATTTCAAATCCTAAATAAGATATTGAATTTCAATAGACACTTCCCGAATTTGCTTGAGTGCACACGAAACAATAGCTTGAAATCGAGGCGGGCAATGTAACCATTGTTGATGGGCAGTTTTTCATTGCAAGCCAGCAAATTCGGGAAGTGTCTATTAAGTTATCTTTAAATATTACGCGATATGTTTTAAGTTCCTTGAGTTGTATGTTTGCATGGTGAAAAATTAGGTACGCTATAGCGTACATGCGTCTACTGGAATTGTAGTTTGAGGACTTGTCCCGCGCGCTCTTCACGTAACCGTGTAGCAAGCAAAGCGCCTGGGTACGAGGCTGGTTTGAGGATAGCGTCATAGAAAGATGCTGAATGCGGATTAAAAAGCATGAAATCAAACTTGATTCATATTTGAAATATTTGAATCAAGATAAGGCTATTTCAAATATTACACAATTACAGTGTATATATATGTTTCTGAATACTTCAATCATTAATAGATTAATAGCTTCCGTATCAGTTTTCAGATAGACAACGTAGAGGATGTCCTTGCTTGATACGTGATATATCACCAAACAGCAATAGTACCAATATGCCTCTATTTATTATGAACTCTGTCTATATGTCGCGGTCTGACTTAAAGGATATTGGTTATATTGGTTATATTGATATACAGACTATGACCAGTGACCAGTCTAGGATAATTTGTTCAGTTGGATATTGTACAGTATATAGCGATGCCTGCGGTTGAACCTCACTATATACCTCAGCTATATATAGATACTATAAGGTGATTACACGATAAAAATGTACTAAGCTAAAAATTGTGTTACTATTATGTACAAATTATCATAGGCTAAACTTATTTTGTTTTAAAATCATTTGGCTTATTATATTTGTCCACAGATCTCAAATCGTAGTTTATTAACTTACGTTCAGAGAATAGTTCAATCAAGTGGTCACTATTCTTATTCTTCTGAAAGAATTGTTCACATAATTTTTCACGGCGTTCATGAAGTGAAGCGAGGTTCGTAAGGGTTAACGTTTCACTAAAATTTAATGAAGGTAGGCCTACTATTATTTTTAAAACTCGTTTTTGGACTCTCTCAATGTCATCTCGTAAATAATCTTGAATATTATGCCATGCCTGGCAGGCATATTCTAATATTGACCTGATCACTGTTATGTAAATAGTTATCAATGTTTCCATCTTCGCATTGGATCTTCTTAGTATTCTCAACATATACAGCCATTTACTGGCTTTCTTTATAATACTCTCCAGTATCCACGTGAATATTCCATTTCATATTGCTTTGAAGTGTTGTACCCAAAATTCGATTGTTTTGTCAGCTACCTTTAAAGGTGGGAAAAACCTCTTATCTTTACTGAAATCTATTATAAGCTCCTTACATTTGGAGATATTTAGCTTCATATTATTGTTGACTGTCCACGTAGAAATATAATTGTATATATAATTTGCGCCAAATTTTAAGATTTTGCAACCAGAATAATTTCAAGTATTTAGTCTTTGCTATCTATTATTAAAAGTGAGAATAAACAAATATATTACTCAAAGCTCGACCACCTTGACTTGACAGTTGACACCTGTACTGTAAAAACAGATTGGTTAAAACAACCAATTTAAATTGGTTGTCTCAGATGCATTTATTTTTGACCAATATTATTTGGTCGAAACAACCGAAATATTGGTTAAAAAACCAAATTTTTGGTTGTTTTTACCAATAAAATATTGGTCAAAAAGGTGCATCTGAGACAACCAATATAAATTGGTTATGTTAACCAATCTGTTTTTACAGTGGATGTGCTTACGAACTACCATTGGAATTGTGTTCAAGTAAAGCTTTAAATTTTGTACCGGTCTGACGCACTATACAAGGCCAAACGTGACAAAATATCAAGTATAATATTTTTACATCAAGTCGTTCGTGTTTAATATCAAGTGTCGTTATTTTACAATCAAGACGTTCGTTTTTATATCAAGTGTCGATATTTTACAATCAAGACTGTCGTGTTTTATATCAAGCTAAATCGCATATTTTTATATCAAGTAAATTGCGTATTACATCAAGTATTACACGTTTTTATAATTCAAGTTTGGCGTGTGTTTTATATCAAGAAGGGAGAGGACGTATTTTTATCAGAGTTCTTCAGACGGGGGTAAATCATGTGTTTTCTGCACCGGGGGGAAATATGGCGCAACGCAAAATTGAAACGGGGGGCCGTTGATATTTTCCGAATTCTGGCCGAACCGAAAATTTATAATTTTAGCGCCCATCGCCGCTTCGAACACGTGTGACTTCTCGAGGATTTTCTTTCGTTGTTTATATGGATAATTTGAGCCCCAATCCCGAAAATGGGGTTGAAAATGTTGTGCGGACAATATGAATTCTGTGAGAAATATGCAGACTTCAGGAACTACAACCGATACAACCAAACTGACCATACTAGAAGCGGCGCTGAGGTATACAGGGTGTATAAAAAAACCCGCAATCCTCGATTCAAATGTCGATTTTGAAAGTAATAGAGCAGTAAAGCCTATATGTTTACATTCATTTGAAAGCTTAGCCATTCAGCTTTCCAACGATGGGTTACTTTTTAAATTTGAACGATTGGTTCGCGAAAAATATTACTTTAAGCAACTGAGATTGGAAAATTGGAAATTCGAGATGCAATAATAAAGCGGCCCTGAAATAGACGAACTCATTTCGTAAAAATCCCCGAAACTCTCAAAGCTTTTTGCTGATAGCAGATCAAAATCAAGTAACTACGGCTTCCTATGCGCCATTTTTAACTTATTACTTACTTTCCATACACAACGCTACTGGTTTAAACAGTTTAAGCTTGCGGCCACCAACTTGCTAAATTTATCTTTACGTTACAATTAACATACGGCGCTGTTCGACGGGCAATACACGGCGATTGTTTTTATTACTTTTTGGGATCGATTTAGGAGTACAAAGTAAATTACACAGCTCAACATCTTTTAAAACGTCTTTTAAAGACTTCTTGGTACATTGTTTCGCGTGAAAACAACAGTATTAAAGTTTAAACAAGAAGATTCAAGAATTCCAAATGCGACTATTAAATAACATTTAATGAAATTGCATAATTGTAACGTAAACAGAAATTGGCAAGTTGGTGGCCGCAATTAAGCTTAAACTGTTTAAACCAGTACCGTTGTGTATGGAAAGTTAGTAACAAGTTCAAAATGGTGCATAGAAAGCCGTGGTTACTTGATTTTAATCTGCTGTCAGGAAAAAGGTTTGATAGTTTCGGGGATTTTTACGAAATGAGTTCGTCTATTCAGGGCCGCTTTATTATTGCATCTCGAATTTTCATCTTTCCAATCTCAGATGCTTAAAGTAAAATATTTCGCGAACCCACTGTTCAAATTTAAAAAGTAACCCATCGTTGGAAAGCTGAATGGCTAAGCTTTCAAATGAATGTAAACATATAGGCTTTACTGCTCTATTATTTTCAAAATCGACATGTGAATCGAGGATTGCGGTTTTTTTGATACACCCTGTAGACGCCGCAAGTTCACAACAAAAGCTGATGATGATGATAACTTTATTTAACCACGCTAACATTGTCAGCTAAAGCTGGTTTCCACAATGGGCGTGTAAAATATTAACAAATAGTTACAAGTAAATAAAAAATAAAAAAGTATCATGCAGTAAATCAAAGTAGAGTAAATCAAAGCTAAAAGAGTACGTAATAACATAGTTACTTTATATAGTTGGGCAATTGATAATTTTACACTTAAAAGTGCAAACCTTATCACTATTTTGTACAAAAACTAAAATAAATATACGGCCAGTGATGGAAGGCTGACTCAGTGTGACTCCAGCTCAAAACGTGAAGCCAAACATGGCGGAAATTGAAGGAATTCTGGTGCGTCATTTTCAGTCCCCTACGCGCGCGGTCAAACTCTTTAATGGCAAAGGATTGTTTTGGTGGGATTTAAGGAGGCTCCCTACAGTTTTAATTCTGTGTCGCGGGATTTTGTTCACGCGCGGGATAAACAAACCTTTAAACAAACCTTGTTATAAACAAACTTTTATAGTTTATATCACGAGTTCACGAATCACGATTGCACCAAAATTTCGTTGTCCACACGCGTGGTTATTCGTGGGCTTGTCTCGCGTGAAAAATGAAATCCTGATTTTTCTGACGTCACACACAAACTATAAATACATTTTTCTCCTGTTTCCTTCGGTAATTTTGTTTCTAAATTTGCATACGATACAGAAATCACAAAATGCATAAAATATGCGATTTAAAAAAAATTCCTCGGAGCCGAATTTTTTTATTGCAAAAAAAACGTTTTAATCGCATATTTCAATACTTTGTACTTTAGGTGCTCGTGTGCAAAAAATAAAGCTTCACCGAAGGAAAATCCAAAAAATTAAGAAAGAAGATGAAAATACGACGTGTTCTAAATCGCGTTGTTACCATGGCAACGTAAATATTTAGAAACATTTTTTTGTTCTTCGTAATCCGCAATATTGTGGCAATCTGATGGCCAAGTCTCGTGACCATACCTTGCAAAATAAGCAAATAATGGACCTTAGAGCACATTTGCGTGCTACAGAATTAAAACTGTACGGAGCCTCCTTAAATATTAAATTTGTTTAAAAAGACTACTGCGATATTTGACCTATATTTCTAGCTAGAAACCACAGTTGAAGGTCACTTAAGAAATATTAAATAAAAATACAAAACAATATGAAATTGTATAGCTATCAATTTTTCATTGTATACACGAAAAAATCTCTTAATTAACGCTAGCCTAAAATTGTGGTTGAAAAAGCAGTCGTATGCGACAAAAAAAACCACAATAAACAATATAATAAAGAGAATGAATTCAGAAATGAGCAAAAACAAGCAACAACAAAAATGTAAACATAATGAAAAATACAGATTTACTAAAAACAAAAAAAAAAGTTTGAAATTTGTTGTTAGATTCGCAATGAAAAATACAGATTTACTCACACATGAAAATGCAGGAAAACAAACCAGGTCTATATTAAATATATAAAGTTTAGGCTTTTTTCTTTCTTGTCCTTTATAAAATGAACTGAAACAGGATCTGAAAATCGCGAAAACATCACTCCCCGCTTCTCCCCGCCATCGCTTAAAAAGGATTGACCCAGAATTCCTTCAATAATTCCGCCATGTTTGGCTTCACTTTTTGATTACGTCGTAGTTAGAAGTCAGCCTTCCATATATTACTGTATACGGGTATTACGGATCTCACCGAACTGACCGAAGTGTGGTACGGTGCTAAAAAATCATGCGACGACCATGCCTACAAACGTTTGCACCCCGCCCTCAAGTTTTAAAAATAGATTTTGTGAATGCTTTCTAAAACACTCTCAACGCCTGTCTAACAGCAAGAAAATTACTAACAAGCATGCAGATGCGAAGATAGTCAATAGTTTTAAAACCAGTGATATGCAATTTTTGTGGGTATTAATTGTATTTCTTTACAAATATATTTATAAGATTCAGACGTTTTACCAACGGCCAGTTGCCCATATATGGCATAATTGCGTTGTTGACATCTAAAATCGTGATAAAAGGCAAAGGTTTGTAGGCATGGTCGTCGCATGATTTTTTGACACCGTACCACACTTCGGTGAGATCCAGTCTCGTCCCCAGGCGCTTGGTTTACTTAATATTTACTTAATACTACGCGGCTACGTGGGGCGCGCGCGGGAGACACGCGAGGAGGAGACGAACCCACGCAATATCCACGCATCCGATTTTCACCATGTGGAGCCTGGGGACGAGGCTGGGTGAGATCCGTAATACTATATTTTCAGATCAGTGTATACGGCCGGTTGCGTGTTACCATGGTTACAGTGATCAACTCAGTACTTCATGTCACAGGGGGTTCTGCATGAATGTATTTCTAGTATAATACATAATCGTTGGAGTAGTTCAATTATATGCATTTTATATTTGTAAGTACACATAGGCTAAGACCAAAGCCATATTAGACAGCCGGGTAAATACCTATAAAGGCACTATTTAGCAGTATCACTTATTTACTGAAACCGAGGGAAACAGCGTGTTTTGTGGCCCCGAGACAAATTACTACACCTTTTCATGATGTAAACTGTTCTCTGGTGTATATTGTCCACTGACCGCTGTGCCTCAGAAATTTATGTATATTATAGGGATAAAGCACATACTAAATAAACAATAGACTATTTCATGGGGAAAAATCAGTAAAGTATTGGTGCCACCATTAGTATCCGGTTATTTTCCAGTTATTATCTGGTATCCAGTTGTCATTTTCCCTGACTGGTATCTGGTAGACTACTATCAGGTACCATCCGGTATCCGGCAAAGCAGTATCCGGCACATCCCTAATCCAAAATGTATTTAATTTGATGGGAAATGTACTGTATAATCCAGGGGTGAAATAACAAACTATTTGTACTTACCCTTGTACTCTTTCCTCTGCCACAGGTATTGCATGCAATGTTATCATCAACAGGGATGGATTTAACAGTGGTTTGTGCACCCCCCTAGCCTTGCCCAAGGGGGTGCAGGGTAATTATCAAACAAAAAAGTTGGCCTTTGGGGGCCTCTTTGACCATCTAGGCAACCTTATTTTTCAAACATTTTCTGACAAGCTCAGCCCCTTGACACTGCAAGGGGCCCTCAGTGACGATGCTGGTAGTGCCCTGCTTCATGACCAGCATCCACTCAGTAGTCAGCACGGCAGAACTCCCCTACCAGATCAAGCTGAACCCATCCTTGATTATAAATAGTAAATAATGCTTAGCCGATCAAAGCATATATGGCCTCATTCTCGGCCATTGTACAGGGATATGGATTCTATTTGTAATGGAATTTAATTAAGTATGTACCTTTAATGCATTAGCAACCTTGGCCACAAACTGACCAAGCTGGTAGTAGACCACATCTTTGAATGCATGGCCATGCTCTTGATAATCTTTCATTGTCTTGCCAGGCACAAAAGTTAACAAACACACAACACATGGGAATGAATTATCATCAAGTTCAGGCTTCTTCGTTTGATGTTTACGTGGTGTTAGTGGTAAATTGTGTATTTCTAGATAATCTCCTGCCACAGTCTTTTGTGGCACCGGGCAAAGGACCCCACCATCTATCAGGCAAAACATAACCGCATGTACAGCATCAACGAGATCCCTTCTTTCAACACAACGGTTATAAACTTTGAGTAAAAATTCACCTTCCTTGCCATCTTTCACGCCACGAAGGTAGAAATTTCGATCAGAATAGCTGTCTAGTTGTTTGGCACTTTTTGCCAAGTTTGAATCCACTTTGAGGCCAAATATTTCGTCTGCCAAATTGATAGCTTGAACGCGTGTAACAAGTGGACGATCCATCAATGAAATTATACAATTTTAAAAAGATATTTTAAAACAAGTGTAGTGAGTGTGACCGGTCAGGACGTCACACCACAGAGTAATCACATACAGCGTCTCTTCATGTCGGCCCTTTGATGTCGGCGTAAGGGCTTTTTCGGCAAAATCCGCCATGTTCTTAGCCAGTCCAGTAAAGAGAGGCCGTCAGCCAGTGGCGCCGTGGGTCCCATGTTTTAGGGGGGGCCAAGTGCAGTATTTTCCGACAATATTCGGAAATAATATTATTGCTTTTGTTGTCGACGGGGGGGGGGCATTAAAAAAAAATTTCCGGACTATACTGTTTATACAACCAAGTTCCGACAATGTATCTTTATGTTCTTCAATTTAATAAATATTACCTATTCTATACACTTATATTCTCAAAACGCAAACTGAGTCTGATTTCCGATATTTCATCAACATGTTTTCCAATTCGTATATGCAGGTATGTTTCACCATCAAGATTCCGACAACATAACAAATTTCCAATTTTCCGACGGGTCTCAACGATAGGGGCCATGGGCTCCCCTGGCTGGCACGGCACGGCGCCACTGCCGTCAGCATACGTAAACTGCGCATGTGCAGGTACTGGCTAAGAACATGGCGGCCAGTAAAAAACAGGTTATAATTCCATGACACGCAATCACGAATATTTCTCTTTGATCTTGACCCCAATCCCGACCCAATCCCTAACCCTAACCCTATTTCGTGCGTGTCATGGAATTGTAACCAAAAAACACCTTACGGTTTTTCCGCGAAGAGACACCTCTGTATGTGATTACTCTGTGGTCACACTCTCTCAGTGAGCTCTATATATATATAGAGCTCACTGCACTCTCTATGGTCACACCATTGAACTATAAATAAACTGGAACGATAACTCAGGGGGGGAAATTGAAGCCAGCTTAATTAAGGAGGCTCCCTACAGTAATGCATGAGATGATCGCGGGACGAGAGTCAAAAACGCGTGGCAAGTACGTGACTTTCCCACGCAAATTCGACGATCAAAACAAAACAAAGATATTTCGCCCGGTTTTTTAAAATAATTTTTACCATTCTGAAAGATTTGTAATGAAAAAACTTTGAATAATCCTTAGTTTTATGTGACAAAGCATCAGTAACACCGATGAGTGCTTTTTACTATAATAACTATAAAAAAATCTTGACAGTAATATAAAAGTGAATTTTTCAAAAACATTTTAGATATAATGTTCACTAATAAGAGTTTATTAAACATTTATTAACTATTGTATAAAAAGTCGTTTAGTGATACTTGCATGTTTTTTACAAGTTAAACAGTAAAAATATCACAGTTCTATAGCAAAATACCGACTTGTTCATCTTCAGCAAAATTACAAAACTAGGCAAAAATATGTCCAGCTGTACGGCTGTTGAAGCTCGTGAACTGAGTAAATGGCAGGATTCAATTGGACTTAAATCGATCTAACCCTTCACAGTATTTCTTGGTTGTCCATGGCTCTCAAATATATTGAATAAACGTCAAAATCAAAAGATAAAAACAACATTTGCCACTCGTTTTTGCACGATGAAAGCACAACTTGCGCCCGCGAACTATTATTAACTAGTCAGCGACGTTTTTATATAAGGAAATTTCGTGAAGCTGTTGACCCAATTTTTTACCTTTATATGCGTTTTACTCTTTAGTTTTATCGGTAACCTATCTTCAAATTTTGACCATAAATTTTAATTTTGGTAAATTTTATATATTTCAATTTAAAAAAAAATCGCCAGTGTAGAAATCTTTATATAAAATTTTCGAGTTTAAAAAAATTGCACACTGGCGATTTTGATTAAACTTTCATAATAGTTTCAGAACATTATGCTTAAAACTTATATGAAATAAAAAAGATGGGTCACCGACTTTGTTTTTTAGATACGGACAATTTTATGCGCATAGTAACAACATTTCAGGCTTACGTCTTGTTACCATGGCAACGATGACACTACCTGAACCGGGTTTTAAATATTCCATAGATGATGAATATTACCCTCAAGTATAAAAAACTTCGTCATCTGCGATAATACTCGTTTAAAAACGATTTATTATAAAGCTAAAATAACTGTAGGGAGCCACCAGCGAATCATTACTTAGAGTTCACTGGGTCACACTAGCAATTTCCATGACAAACATAAAGTGATACGAGCCGACGACAGCCGACGAGGTGCGATAGCGCCGAGTCGGCTATCACTGTCTTATACGACGAGAGTGAGTAGAATAACTGTTTTATTATATACACAAGCTCTGGTATGAACAGAACATTTTGGCGTATTTTTTTCAAGTAAAACTTGAATTTGCTCTTCATTTAATTGTCCAAATCTGCCAGCCATTTTTGTACTTTTCTCTACTAGCAGGATATGAGCTAATATCATAATATACTAGTAGAGAACCAATCAGATTGTAGAATACCTCATATCCAGAGCTTGAATGTGTATAATATACACAAAGAAGATAATAATAATAAGATTATAACAAAGAAGAATAAAACGCATTTAGTTCATATAGTCTTTAGAAGGATAGTTTTCAGTTGTATTTCTTGAAATGAATAAAACGCCATTTTCTCCGTATAGGGAATAGTGTCTAAGCAACAAACTCAGTTACAAAGCGTGATTTGTGCCCATCGATTCACAAACGCAACAGCAACTTACAATAAACAAGAAACTACTGCAAGCTGACAGCGAAGTCCGATCATATCATCAAAATGACTTCAATAGATACATTTGTTGCTTTACGATATGGACAACAGAATGAAACAATAATTTGTTTCTAACAACCAGGATTTGCATTCTCGTAGACATCTATTTATTTTAATTCAACATTTTCGACAGCTTTCAAGCAGAATATATATATAATATGACGGGGAGTATGTGTGTTAGTGTAGAAGAAAGAGTTAACGACTTAACGTAGAGGGGTATGATGTCTGAAAGTGGCATGGTTTAAATATTGCATTGCTAGTTTATTAAAAGTCTCACGATCAAAGCCAAAAAATCAAGCAAATGAGCTTATCTTATTCCAAAAGGAAATTAAAACTAAGGAAAAATAACAGTCCGTGATGTTGACAAAATTGGCCGAAGTTCAGACCAACGCGGAACCACAAATGTCACTTTTTGAACACTTCACTTTCTGTGCCACGAACTTGGCGGCAAACTTGCTTCCATTATGCTGTTAGCCTGTTACCATGCACTGACGAGGATTAATGAAACCACATGATAAAACACGTCAATGAACTGGCATCCCACCAAGCTGTGAGGTGAGAGGCGTTTTGCCAAAATTAATGCATGTGAATTAAGTGGACGGTGCGGAAATTAAAATGCGTAAAAATGGTGGAGATGATGATAAAATTTTGGCCGAGATTAATTCAAGCAATCAAATCTGACCTTGAGAGTTTGAGCTAATTCTAATCAGGAAGTCCCGTCAAGCGGTCGGAAATTTCCGGCGTGGGAAACACGATACCAACACTGTGCCAACACTGTTATCCATGCGGAGAATTTGGCCATATTGCGTCAGAGTGCGCGAAACATTTGAAAAGTCGATCAGGAAACGATCAGGGTCTAGCCTGAAATCAACATCCCGTCAGTGTAATTATTGTTTAAAGAATTTACATAAACTTTTGGCGAAATGTATACGTACAACAAATGGCTATATATAGCTTGTAACCAGACGCTCATTGGCCTCGGTGGCCTCCATAAAACATTTTTTTTTTAATTGTATAGCTCCATAAGTGCAGCGTACGGGTCCAAATTTTTTTGGGGGACAACAACTTTTTTTCCCAACTGACACTGAAAAATCTTGAGTTTTTTTACCATATTACTTACTCCACCAGGTGCCCCCCCCCCCCCTCCCCCTCTTCTCCCTCCTGTGTAATTAATAGGATGTTTTATGCTCAAGTTCAATTGTCATTGATAACTGTTCTGAGGCTGTGAGATACTCAAGATGAACTCAAAAAGACACTGTGAAGTAGGTCGAAGATATGGATTTACGGGGACTAATAAATATACAACAGTAGAAGTTTTATGCGACACAGACAGTGAAGTTTTGTAGACTTTGTTATTGTTTGATCTCCATTTTTTCATGAGGTTTTTGAAATCCCAATATCCCAACAAGGCTGCATGGGTGCACAGAATTTCATGGGTGATCTAATTTACCAGCAATTCGATTCTTCCAATGCAATTCCGTCCCAAACCTATTAACTGGTAAGAACGTAGGTAATTTGTGCAGTAGTGAGCTTAACTTTAATGTGAACATTTAATAAATTCTAATAATCTGAATTGTGGTGTTATTTAATCTAACTTTGTTGGTATGAGACCTCGAGGATAATCTTCCAAGATAAATAATTGATTATGTAATCTAACACAATTGAACATAACTAGGGGCCTAAATAAAAAGTCTGCTAAGATTTCTAGTATGTCTCTAGCCCAAGATTTTTAGAAATTATTGTAATATTTTAGTAAATTTATTGTACATGGGAAAAAAACCAATAAAAAAACAACAACAAAAAACACTGGCCTACTGAGTAAGCCAACCCCTGCTGATTTTGAAGCTGACGAGAACGGTTAGTGGCTATCAGTATCGGGTCTGGGTGTATTTGATACATTGCTTATGGCAAAGGGGGGTAAATCAAACATAGTACGCAACACGACAAAGCATGATATTAATCTTAGGGGATGTACAGTTCTTGGTCATCTCCAACCTGTGCAGTCATGCAGTGGTCCCGGTAGATGTAAAACTAAAGGACAATCCCTCTGACACTGTAACAACCAACAATCAAAAGGAAACACGTGATTCTGAGGTAAACAATTCACCAGTGAATTTACCAAGCCATTTGAAAGATATAGACTTGACAGACAAAACAGAGAAAACGTGCGTCAAAATTACTTGTTGAACAAGCTGATGTGTTTGCTCAGGACGATGATGACTTTTCAACTCAATGACAAAAGTCCTGTTTTTACCCGGAAGTTAAGGTATACATTGAAGGTTTGTTGAATTGAAATTCTATTCGGAAGTCAAAATCCTCTTATAGTTCACCCGTAGTTTGTGTGAGAAAGAACTAGATCAATGTTTATATATGACAATGTTTAACGGGAAAACTCAGGTAGATCGTACATCCCGAGAATTCAGCAAACTCTTGACAATTTTGGAGGGAGTTCCTGGTTATCTGCCGTGTTCGATCAAGGGAAAGCTTACCAAGGATTTCTGAAATCCGAAAGTCAACCACTCAGAGCATTTATCACACCTTTGGGATTGTACGAGTGGATCCGAATCCCATTTGGGATTGAAACTCTTTCAGAGTCTTGAGGAACATGGCGTTAATTTAGAACCGAAGAAATGTAATATGTTTGGTAAATGGTAAATGGTAAATGGTCTTTATTTCCACATATTAATAGCAACTACGCTAAATTATAATGTGTTTACAATTTGAAAAATTTGAACCTTACTTTACTATTACAACTATAACTCTATATCTAACACTATATCTACAATATTCCATACTAATTAGGTTAATATACTATGATTACTATTACAACTATAATTCTATATCTAACAATATATCTACAATTCATAAAACTTAAAACTTAAAACTTAAAACTTAAAATCTACGAATTTAGACTATGATTGTACCTGTCTATTGCATACACCAGAGGACTACGTTCAAATCTCTCAGTTCTACAAGGGTATATAGTTATAAAATCTTTCCGGGTTAGTTCTAGTTCCCTTCCATTCACCTCAGAGCATCTTTTAGGTAGCAGTGTATGTAATTTATGCGACTGCTGTGATATCTTCTTAATAAGGTCAACGCACTTAAGTCATCCCTACGTTCTTGTAGCGTCTTCAACCCACATTCCTGCGGCTCTCGATCATACCCATATTTAGGAAAGATTATCCTTAGAGCCCGCTTTTGTATTCTTTCAATATCGTTACGCTGTGCTTGTGTCAAGTTCCCTTGCCATAACTGGGCACCATATTCTAAGGTTGATCTAATAACACTACAATAAAAAGCCATAAAAATTCATTTTTGGGTGCACCATAACTCTTAAGGATCTTCAACAAGTATAAACGTTTAGCTGCTTTCTTTATGATATATTCCGTGTTTGATTCCCATTTAGATTCAAGAGTTCCTGGTGATTCAAGTCTTCGGAGAAGATATAAACAAATTTTGATTACTGTATTCCTGTGTTCCTGTTGTCTGTTTGCTGCTGTTTGCTGTTCCTGATGTTTGGTTCTGGTCCTGTCCCGCTTGTTCCTGGTTGGTCCTGCCTGGTCCTGCTTGGTCCTGCTGCCTGGTCCTGCTTGGTCCTACCTGGTCCTGCTTGGTCCTGTCCCGCTTGTTCCTGCTTGGTCCTGCCTGGTCCTGCTTGGTCCTGCTGCCTGGTCTTGCTTGGTCCTGCCTGGTCCTACTTGATGCTGCCTGGGCCTGCTTGGTCCTACCTGGTCCTGCCTGGTCCTGTCCCGCTTGTTCCTGCTTGGTCCTGCTTGGTCCTGCTGCCTGGTCCTGCTTGGTGTTGCCTGGTCCTGCTTGGTCCTGCCTGGCCCTGCTTGGTCCTGCCTGGTCCTACCTGGTCCTGCTTGGTCCTGCCTGGCCCTGCTTGGTCCTGCTTGGTCCTGCCTGGTCCTACCTGGTCCTGCTTGGTCCTGCCTGGGCCTGCCTGGTCCTGGTGTTGCTGTCTTGTGCTGGTGTTGCTGCCTGGTCCTGGTGCTGCAGTGTTGATCCAGGTCCTGCTGTCTGTTCACTGGTGCCTGTTGTTACTACCTTGTCCTGGTTCTCAGTGCTAACTGGTCCTAGTGCTACTTCCTGGCCTTGGTACTGCTGTCTGTCGCGGTGCTTCTACCTGTTCTAGTGCTCCGTGGTCGTGCTATCTTGGCTTGCCTGGGTTTACTATTCCATTTTACTCCAGGATTATGGCCTCATTCTACTACTGCTAATTGGATTATTGAGACTTTGTGTATCAAAGATTACGTGATTTATTTATTGAAAATAGAGAATATACAAGTTACAGACGCGCCTGCGACGTTCAACAACGTTCTACAACAAATTGTTGCAGAGCGAGGTAACTTTATTAATTTTCTTAGTGTGATAATTTTTTTTGGGTGGGGGTTGTGATGTTTCTGGGTGTACCTGTCGAGGAGCCCTCTAGGGGGAAACTCAAAGGATGGGGTCTTTCTTTTCTTGTTTGAAAATTTTGTTGATTGGGGGGAGGTGCTTGACCAAAGCCCAATATCCAGGTTCGACGTTCGTGTGTGTCGTTCATATAGTTACTTAAAGTTCGAGGATAGCCCTCCTTTTTGAAAGTAATCTTGAAATTATTGAATTATTATAAACATGAAGATTCCATTTGCGAATCGTACAGTCGATATGGAGGAATGGCATTTCTGGGCTTCAAATTTCAACATTTTCTCGGGGGAGCATGCCCCCGGACCCCCCTAATTAATTTTGTGAGGCCCTTTTGCCACGGTCAGATCTTCCTGGCTCCCTGGCTTGTTACTCCTATTGAATTAAGGCGTTGTCCTCGTCAACTTAAAGACCATGTAAAGTCCATTCTGCGCATGTGCTATGAAGGGTCCCGCGATGTAAACAATGCCTAAATTTTGCGTTGTTTCGACTAAAATTCGACATCTTCTAAATCAGAAACTCGAATCTGTATTTATTTAAAGCACAGCAAACCAGAACACATCATAATTTTTTAAATATAGCGTGTTTAAAATGTAAACAAACGGACGTTGCCGGTTTGTTTACATCGGGACTTTACATCACCTTTAAGGATATGCCGGATTCTAAAATTTACGTGAAATTGACTTGTTAACTAGGAATGACCACACACAGAGACCACGCCCTTTTGTCGGCAAATGAGATATTCACACCCACCCCTGCTTATACCTCTTCGTGACGGCCCTGGCGACCCATACCCGTAACACTTAGACCCAAGTTACACTCCTGTCGCCATGTGTCTATGATGCGGAAACGTCCTGAAAAAGTAGAACGTGTTACATGCCTCCATAACTATTAGCAGTCTCCACCCCCCTCCACTTTTTCAGATGGATTTTCGCCCTTGATAGATCATATAATGTTTCATTAAACCATTGGTGGGAATAAATGTACAGTATAATGTATTTGATATTTTTGCCAACGAGGATTTGAAGTTTGGTTGAAAAAAATACATAAACTTTGTTTTATTTTACTTGGTTGAAATGGTCTACTTTATAAGGGTTGAAAATCCACATCTATAATTTCATACTGTTTTATCAATATTTGATGTTCTGAATAAGTTGTATGTATTTGCCATTTAGAAAATTATAATTTTCTGTGAGTAGTATGAAGCCATGTATTTTTCAAATAACAGTATTTATATATCAGCATTATAAAATGATTAAAAAAGTATTGAAAAGTCTACAAACATGTTGTATAATTTTTGTTCTTGATATGCATAATTAAATTACATCTAATTATTTGCTCAAATGAGTACCAAAAATACTGGAATCTTTCAAATCAGTGAACAATATTGTTATACCTTATATAGCTAAGTATTTAATCTGTTTCTGTTTAGTGTAAACAAATGATGGGGAAGTAACTTGGGGAATGTTGATGGATTTTTCAAAGAGTGAGCTTGCCTGTTTTCAAAGCATAAAAAGAGAAATAACGGAGCAAATTGACTTATTTAAAATTTTAAAATTGGGAAGCATTGCTAAATGTTTTCCATTAATTATTGCAAAATTTCCTTTGATTACAATGCTGTTTTATGCTTTTATCAACTTGAAAAGCCGAGAAATCCACGAAACACTCCTTCCATGCGTCGCCATATTGAATTTCTTCAACTCGTTCCAGGGAATCAGGGATGTGCAACTAGCGTATGCGCCCGAGTCTCTTTGCTCGGTCTATACTCGGGAACAAATATATATAAACCATTAAAATATAATAACCACATAAAAACTTGGCATGACAGAATTTTTCTAGAAGGTCACCTCTCTTTGTTTTTCAACAAATAATCAAATTGTCGAAATATTCGGATCTAAATCGGAAATCGTCTCTCTTTTAAAAAAATATGTACGGAGCCACCTTAAATGCAGTTATGCGAAACCCTTTTCGAAGTTGTCGATAATCCAACTAATTCTGCTGAGCTTTTAAATAATGATTTTAATGAGATTTCTCAGTGGTCTGATCGGTGGTTGGTGACAATGAACCCATCTAAAACCCGATCTATGACATTTTCTAAGAAGCGAGAAAGGGAAAATCACCCGCAAAGTTGAGCATCAGAAGGAAAATTCACAAATTATCTCCTTTCTATAAGATAGTTAATAAATATACTCCTCCATATTTAGTAGATCTTTTACCAAAATTGGTGAATGAAAGATCTTATATTCCTTACGAACTGGTCAAAATATTCGTGAATATAGATGTAGAACTGAAAAATTCAAAAAATTCTTCTTTCCTTCCACGATTTCTCTATGGAACTCTATTGATCTTGATGTTAGAAATTCGACTTCCCATGTTAATTTTAAAGTTCAAATAGTTAATCTTTATCATTCACTTCATTATGATAAGTGGCTTAAATTTTTACATTCGAGAAAAGCTTCTGTTTTACATACAAGGCTAAGATTAGGATACTGTGCTCTAAATGATTATTTATATAGCATAAATTGTTGTAATTCTCATTTATGTGTGTGTGGTTTAGAAAGAGAAACAGTAAAATATTATTTCTTATCATGTCCTCGTTTTGCTGCTCAACGTAACAAACTTCTTACCTCTGATGCACAAGTTTGTGGTCAAGCATGGCTAGTGAGTAGCGACAATGATAAAGTTCAGTGCATGTTGAAAGGATCCACTCAATTGAGTAATGAGGAAAATTGTTTGCTCTTTGGTATAGTTCAACGGTTTATTCTGGATACCTGTCGTTTCTCCTAGTCTGTTGCTTTAATTGTCTCTGTGTCTATGTTCTTTTTCTTTGTTGGCTGTTTCCTTTTTGTGTTTGTACTTGTAAATACCTTTTTTTTAAAAACACTTCGTAATTGAATGTGAGCCTCCTCGATAAGCTTTGGCTTTTGAGGCAAACATATTAATAAACTTTAAATAAAAAAAATGCAGTTATTCTTCGGGACTTCGTGCTTCTTCATGTCGTCGTTTTGTAATCTCGCTCGTCTTTGCAACTCGTTTTCTTTCCCTTATACAATCGTATGGTATACTTTCATCAACTATAGAGTCCGTATCTCTGACCTCTTTATCAAGGATCATGACAGAGTTTTCTTAAAATTTTCAAAATATTTCAGTATACTAAAATAAAGTATTGCATGAATAATAAATGGCGGTCACCGATGTTATTTTCGAGTAAATTGCTTTAAAGCCAAAATATCCGCCATATTGATTTTTGAAAAAATTCAAACTCTTTAATTATTCTTTTATATAGTTCAGACTCCTTTTGATTTTCAATAAATAACAATAGTAATGTTAACGAAAAAGAGGATCATTCAGAATTTATTTAAACAAGATAAAATACTATTCCTCTTCAATAGCGTTGATCCATTTATATGTAAAGAAATAGGTCACTTTTGAGTTTTCCGAAAAAGAGGATCATTCAGAATGGTGATTTACATCTTTTTGAATGTTTTCTTTTTTGGAAAGCTTCAAAAGTGACCTATTTCTTTACATATAAATGGATCAACGCTATTGAAGAGGAATAGTATTTTATCTTGTTTACTAAAACTATTATAGTAAGGGTACTTCGAAATTATGTCGTTTTTCTATTTTGTATTTATGGAGATTACATTCGCAAAGGAAGTGAATTTCATTTTCTACATCTTTGGATGAACAATGTTCGCATAGTCTTAGGTTTTCAGGGATTTTGGGGGTGCAATGTCCGCTTCCAGTTTCAATTCTTAGATCATGGTTACCGGATCTCAATTTAGATAATGATTGTCTGTGTTGCATTTTTTTATGAAATCTAAATTAAAGACCGTATTAGGCCTGCTTGATGAATTGCATTTATGATGTTTTGTTTTGTTTTATGTTATGTAAGTGATTTTGAACTTCTTTGGCATTAAAGACTGTATTTATGCTCACGTTTTGTGCTTCTTGATCTAGAGAATCATATAGCTGAAAAATTTCAATAATAGAGGATGCGAAGGATTGCTTTTTATTCTCAGCTAATTGAATTGAGATCTAGAGACTTTGTTTAGCAATACTGTTTTCTGGAAGATTTTCGAGTTGTATCCAAAATTTAAGAATTTCACATAAATGTTTGACCTAAGAGAAAGCCTTCCCACTTCATTACGAGATACAACGTTTGGGGCTCTCCTGTTTAGGCCTAAGTAGTGTTTATAGAATTGCGTATGGAGTCTCTCAACGGGATCTTTTTCCCAACTCTTGAAATTAGATTTGTCGTAAGACCCCAGACTTCTGAGCTGTATAGTAATATAGGAAGAAAAAGGTATAAAAGGGTTTGTTGCACATAGATATTGCATGGGAGTGCACTAAAGTCAATATATCTTTTGCATGCAAATATTGTACGTCCAGCTTTTTCTACTCATCGTTGTTTTGAAATCGAAAAATTACCGTTTGAATGAAAGGTTATACCTAAGTAGGTGTATTCTTGTGCATTCTTAATTTCCATTCCATTTAGGAAGAAAAGTTATTTTTCTCGTATTGATTTACAGTTTTGTTTTTGGAATATTGTTTTTTTTGTTTTCTTTATGTTAAATTTGTTGTTAGTAACCATTTTTCACAGTATTTATAAAAAGATATTACTAACTAATATATACAGGGTCCAAAAAAGTCCCCCCACTATATTTTGTAGAATTACTACGCTAGTTTTAATGGGAGTTTCAGGTTTCTATATTGGATGGAATAACTATCATATCCTACCAATACATTGATATTGAATGATATTTGACTGATCAAAATAGTCAACCGTTTGCCTTCTAGAATGACTTAAGGTGGCAACACTAATTTTGCATCCTGTCCAAATTATGGAAATTAGGTTAAAAGTATTTCAATATTTTTAGAAGGATTTTTAAAGACAATACCTACCTATCATCTCTAAAACTGATTATTTGTGGTTCCTATCATCAAGATTTTGTTTCATGTAAAAATTAGTAAAAATGAGGCATTAATTAAAGCCCTGGCGAGGTGGGAAAATGCCAAGAATTTGCTGTTTTACATCCATTTTGTCCCAAAACAGCAAATTCAGTGCATTTTTCTTTCTCTGCTTAGGCTTCTGCCCCATTCTTCATTAATTTTCATAGTAAACGAATTCACAATGTTAGCGACAACAAATCATGAGTTTTAGAGTAGATATGTCATTTACTTTAAAAATTCTTTCTAAATATTTTGAAATATTTTTAACCTAATTTCCATAATTTGGACAAATCGCAATATTGGTGTCGCTATCTTAAGTGATTCTAGAAGGCAAATGGTTAGTCATTTTGATCAGTCAAATACCAATGGACTGGCATGATATGTTTGTTATTCAATCCAGTGCAAAAATTTGGGTCTTCGATTATAGTATGCCGTATAACTAACCGTCAGTAATATTGAACATGCATGCATACACGCCTGTCAGCTTGTGTATGTGTAGCTCACTTTTTAGATTTTATAGATTGGTCAAAAATGGTGTTAAGCAAGGTAAATTATCATTTAGTACATGGAAAATAATTTTTCTCTATTACTGCCATAATAAGATTGAGCCCTAGTTCATTATTACAAAATTGACCAAGGCTTGAACTCTTAATCCCCGGGATTAATGGATTTTCATGAATAAACTTGGTGAACGGTAATGCGCTTTTACTTTAGACTTTAAAGTAAACATTGCAACAAATCGTGGAGAATACTTCAAATAAAACCGATGCTATGCTTTTCACTAGTTCATGATGTAGATAAACAATATATTAAATAATGTTGCCGAATGTTTTTCAGAAAATGTCAACTGAATTTGAAATAAATCAGATCTCCAATGAGATGACAGTTTGATGAGATTGAACATTAGCTGAATACATTGAATACTTTTTTGTTTACGTTCCTTATAAAGGAAAATTTTATTTATACTTTATTTAAATGACCGTACTAATTGAGAAGGCGACATAAAATTGATTTTACTGACAGCCCAGACATATTACGTAACACAACTCGAAACATTCCACTAGTGCCATATGTTCTTCACCCTCGTTAAATCAGTATATCACTTTATATATACATATGTCAGACTTTACCTCAAACGTATATTCTTGAGTGGATTTCGATATCAGTAAAAATGCTATCTTTTTGTTACGTTGACCGACAAAAGTCCACTGTGGGCAGTTCAGAAAAATCTCAAGTTGTTCATTCTGCCAATTGGAAAGAGCAAGTTCGTCTGAAGAAGGAACTGGAGTTACTTGGACGACAAGAGAGTGAAGCGATTAAAAGAATCCTGTCTGATCAACGAATGGTTAGTCATAAATTTTTACATCGTATTTTGCGAAGTATTGACCAAATAAAGGCAATCGAAAAGATGAAAGGCGAGATAAAACATGTAAACTATCAGAGAAACGGGTTCGATAAGACAATTCCTGATCCCGAAAATAACAAGGTTTCTCCTTCGGCAACATCAGACTTGCCAAGACTGGCTTCAGTAACCGAAAGACCAAACTCTGGACCGGAATATAGAACGGAGTGTAAACAAGTTCGACCTGTGACAGCAAGTGAGTTGCAAGGGAGAGCTTGGGAAAGAAAAATAGGTTTAATGGCCAAAAATATTCAGAGAGCAAAAAGTGCTTCTGATATGCAGAGGGGACGTAAAGTAACTATACAAACTTTGGATCCTGAAAAGTGGAAGGTTTATACGAGAAAGTAACGTTCATATACCAAATTGTTGCAAACAACATGCATGCCGTCATCGCAGTCGCTAAGCAACAAGGCGCTCTCTTTAGTCATGATAACTTCAGCCTGTTTTCCATTTCAACCGAACCGAAACGTACCGTGTATATCGTTTTCTTTTGTTTCAATGTTATTTGTTCGACATGCTCGTCTCTATAGTCCTCCCAAAACAAGAATTACGCTGCGTTTCGTTACGGTGCATTCAGGAATGGAAAGCATGCTTCAATAACACACAACTTAAAACTTTGCTTTTCTCGACGAAGAAAACGGACTGAACTGATAACAGTAAAATATAGTCACAGATGCCAGCAAACAATATATGGTTAAGTCTACACTCAGTTGATCTTTTCATAGAAGTACAAGATCAGACTGATTTTATAGTCCATATATTATGTATGATAGCTACTATAACTTAAACTCATTCTCAGTCGCTATTTAACGAGTGCATCCAACGGGGCTGTTGAGATGTGGAGGGTTAGTAGATTTTCTATTTTCCCATTACAGGCATGGGCGTACGAGGCGGAGGGCAATTCATACTCCAAGAGTAAGACAGTTTTATTGGACAGTCCATCTCATTATTTGCAAATGGATAACATGGACTTTTGAATTAATGCACAAACAAGCACCATGCACGCCTTTGTAAAACAGGCGTGAAGAGTGTACTGTCCTATTTAAGGTGTGAATTGTTCGATATTGAAAGTCGCGCAATTTATGTCTTCGTCGGGTAAAGTGGTGTCCACCTCACAATATTTTTTGCGATTCAATTCAACGACCAAGAACAATATTTTTGCATAAAGTTACACATATACTATCATCAATAAACTCGATCGCGTGGATATATTTAACAAATCAAAAGTTAACTATGTTCGGGAACATAATAGTTACGATCTTGGTAACGCTACTGACATTTCCCCACCAACAGATGGTACTGCTATAAATAACGCCCGAAATAAGTCTCATGTCTTTGCGTATAAACACTCAAAAGTGGAATTGTAATTATTAGACGGGTAAAACCTTTTGTGCAGCCTGAAACTTTGCGGGTTGTATATAATGCTCCAGTGCAACCTTACTTTGATTATTGTAGCCCTCTTTGGGACAACTGTGGGAAAGGGCTTAAAGAAAAGTTACACTAAATATCAATCAGTCTCGTGCAGCTAGAGTAATTACAGGAGCAACTTATGATATTCGGACGGCTGACGTATTCGAAACCCTCGCTTGGAAAACCTTAGAAGTAAGGCGAGATTACTTGAATTACAGAAATGTATGTATGTATGTATGTATGTATGTATATATGTATGTATATATATGTATGTATGTATGTATATATGTATGTATATATATGTATGTATGTATGTATGTATGTATGTATATGTATGTATGTGTATGTATGTATAATATATGTATGTTATGACGACTCGCACGTTTTGAAAAACAGCGGGATTTGGAAAACATTTTAATCGTTAAATTTCATAATTATATAATTTTGGAACAGTTTTCACTTAGTGTAGAAGATTCATTTGTTTTTTGGGTTACTAAATATGACAATATTCAATATCGCATTTTGACACTTTTTTATTTTTTAAACATATCACCCACGGTAGCCTTTCAGTTTCCTGTTTTTCAAAGGGCCGTGCTCAGAGAACTAAAGATACAAGTATTAAGTAATAACATGCAGTATAAAAACCAATTATGTTGAAATATATCTCGCTCGACGCTTATTACAAATCGTATTTACAAACATTTGAACAAACAAACTACAGATCACGCATACACGTGCTTCCAATAGAAAAATATTTTGCACAAGTGTTTATACAATTTTTAGCGGTTCTTTATCAAGCGCTTGAATGAATCTATTGAGAGACACTCGTACTTGTCGACAGTTTCATGAGGAAGTTTCATAAAACCAAGTATCTCGCACGTATTTAATTAAAGTTCGAAATGTACACAGTCTCAAATATTTATGAATATCATGCGTGCACACTGCACAGTCCCCGCGCGCTACAACCTTTCAAACTGAAGAATGTGCTCGATTATAAGTACGGGGCCGAGACAAATACTATTCGAAAATTTGCTAGTGCTCTGATATTGTAAATATTAAATCACAACCACACGTAAATTTGACACGTAGTAATCTTTTACCCCAAGTTTTTAATTTGATATGTCAATAGTAATGCTTCGTCTTAAAAATTATATATATTTTATAGTACTGTATATGAAGAAGATTGCTATTTTAATACTCTAGTTCGAAAACGAAAGGAAATACTCTATTGTCCAAGGAAGATTTATCGCGTGTAATGATGACGATTTGATGATCGGTGCATATCTTCGGCGTAAAGGATGGTGCCAAGATATATATTGGACGCCTTTTGAATAATCGAGGATGGATTCCAATCGAAAAAATCGCCAATACCGGTACTAGATCCAGTCAGGGTCACTATTAAAATTGTTTGGTAAAAACATACCGTAATAAAAATTGACTCTTTTGATTAAAAGTAGTTTTTGCCATTTTGTTTAGGGGTAAGATGTCCACAATGCCAAGTATGGAAAAGAAAGGATAACAAGATCTCACCATGATTGTGTGCAACCTTTGGCCATTGTGCCGGGATATGCGCATAAAGACGAAATTAACAAACTCGCAGTCATAGTAAAAAAAACCTGTAGATATTGATATTTTTATACGTTAAAACCTTTTAGCCAAATTTAGACTACGTAAACTGAACCGGGTTCGCTTTCCGCCATGTGCCAGATTAATTTAAATGCGGCAATTTCTTGGGGGTTTAAACTAACTCAGATCGAACAATTTATGGCAGTTTGCGTTGTACAAATTTGGCTTAATATTGATGTGGAATGTAGTAGCCTAACATTTACATTTAACGCATATGCTTCTATTTTGATAAATCAAATCAAGGTCATTGTGCCAAGTATTATTGTGTTTCATTTCGTGTAACTTTATGATCCAAGGTTTTGTAAGATCTTGCCAAGGTTTTGTAAGATCTTGCCAAGGTTTTCACAAGATCTTGCCAAGATTTTGAAAGATCTTGCCAAGGTCTTGCAAGATCTTGCCAAGGTTTTACAAGATCTTGTCAAAGCTTTTTAAGATCATGCCAAGATCTTATCTAAATCCTGCAAGAACATGGAAAGATCTTGCCAAGATCCTGCAAGAACATGCCAAGATCTTGCCACGATCCTGCAAGATCATGGCATGATCCTGCAAGATCTTGGCAAGAACATGGAAAGAACATGGCAAGATCTTGACAAGAACATGGCAAGATCTTGCAGGATCATGGCAAGATCGTGCAGGATCTTGGCAAGATCTTTCCATGATCTTGCAGGATTTATGTAAGATCTTGGAAAGATCTTGTCAAGATCTTGATGGGATCTTGGCAAGATTGTCAATCTGGCAAGCTTTAAGTCTTGGGTCCATGCAAGTCTAACACAAAATGAAAACATTTCTGTCTGCTTAAACAATTTAAAGTCATTGGGGAAAAAAGTATTTTGCCAGGAGTGGGGACAGTGGCGCCGCCAGGATTTATTTTTGGGGGGGCAAACACATTCTCGGGGGGTCCGGGGGCATGCTCCCCCGGGAAAATTTTGAATTTTGGGTGTCTAAAATGGCATTTCCTGCGTTTTGGAGGCACTTGGAGAGAAACTTACGCAGCACAGTTCATTCTCTATACACCCCGTCACCCCCCCCCTTTGTCACCAGATTTGGACGAATCTAGAAACCCATTCTGTAAAATATTGGGGGGGCGGCCGCCCCCCCTTGCCGGCGCCACTGAGTGGGGATCGAACTCACGACGTGTCTCGAACTCATCTCCCATATTTGACTTGTGGCTAAATAAAGGAATTGCGCATTTGCCCGCATAGGCCAACTCTAACCCTTACATCAAACCTAACCCCAAACCTAACCCTAACTCTAACCAACCTAATAAATTTACAAATTACAAATAGGAAAAAATTGTGGGAAAAAATTGCGAGAAAAACCCAAGAGCACGTGCGTACTTGACAGGAGTGCACCGCTAGACCATTGAGAATCGCTGGGAACTTCACGACAATAAATTGTATTTAGAGTTTGCTTCTATAAGGTGGAATTACTTATATAGTATAAATGTGCAATTCCTTTATTTAGTCGCAAATCACATTTGCTGTTCTACAATCTTGAAACAAAATGGCGTATTATCGGAACGTCCTCGTTGTTTTATCACATTCGGAAATAGGTCGGATTACATTCGGAATTAATCTAATTAATATTCATATTAATTAACATAATCATGAATTATTAAGCTGACTTAATTAATATTCATATTAATTAACATAACTCATGAGTTATTAAGGTTCTTATTATTTCATGCCTTTGGTTCATTGTGTCCCTTTTGTTCCCCGTTGAACGCTGTACCTGTTTAATTGTATCAAAGCATATTGTACGTAAAGTTCGGTGCAAAGATATAATTAGTCGCTGTTGCACGCCAGAGCGACTTAGAAAATGGGCTTTCTCCAATGTATACAGGAATTTTTTCGGGACAGTGCATGTAAGCAGAATATAGTGAATTAAGATGACGTTCGGTTGAAGCTGGAAGCTTGGAAAATCCCTGTACAGTATTTTATGAGAATGAAAATCAAGCATTCATTGTGTAGCATTTTATCCATCATTATATCATCCGTATATATATTCTTATATATAGCGATACGTTATAATCTTTTATGTTATTATTCCACCAGCTGCGATTATTATATAGCACGCTTTATTTTTTCATATTATAGCAGTATACGCTACATTCTTTATATATAGAATAGCATTGGGCTATATTCTTTTATATATATATTTCAATTCCATTCGCGTTCTTGTCGAGACTTCATACTCTAACATAGCCTCATTGGCATGCGCTTGAGTATCAGTCCTATTATTTTTTGATATCACCAATATTCGCCAGGTTGATAAACAGAGAAAATAAAACATATCCCGCTTGGTAGGTTAACCCCACCTGACAAAAACATAACCCTTCTTCCAGAGTTACCCTATCTGCTTGCTACAATCTTGGACATAATATAACTGGTTGAGACTGTCTTTCCCTCTATGCAAGACTGCCTTCCCTCTATGTTGAGCTTGTGTCATGGTAAATTGTCAAAAGTTGTTTCGGGGTTGTTCACGACATTGAGCTGAGGGAGAGGGGATCACGAAATTTGTTTTGTCAGTGTACATTAACTTTGAAATATTGCGAGTAATGGTCTCAAGGATCATGTCCAAGATTGTAGGTAACCCTACCCCTAGGGTCACCCTAGCGCATTTAAACACAAGGGGAAAACACAATATATAGACTAGTGTGACCACGGGGTGTAACCCACTTACTAGGGTAACCGCTCTGCTAGGGTCACCGTATGTCCATGTAAACAGGCTCTAAGACAGTAATGAGTTAATACCGGAATAATCCATTTACGCATTCCGGATCTCTTAAAGATTCTACATCGTGTCACGTAGATACTTAATGCACTCAGTAAGTTTATATATCTTAAACACAACTCTCGTATGTTTTTTCCAACAGGTTCGAGAAAGCCTGAAATGTTACTGCATTTCCAGAATTCTCCTCTTCTTTTTTAATTCTATTTCCAACAACGTCCTTCTTCTCAAGTACCAAAGAACGTTCATTGCTCTTTCGGCATCTGCTATACCAAGATTTTCTCAGTTGAACAAACCATTTATACTCAGACAAGTAATTTATGGCTTCATTTCGAAATCTATCATGAAATATATAGTAAATGAAAGGATTGGCAGCACTATTGGCAAATACTAATATGTTCATTACCGCAAGTAGATCCCAAAAATATTTGAAAGTTTGATCAGCCTTGCCATAATCCAACCACAGCCACATTAATTGACTTGGTAAATTACAAACTGCAAAAACGATTGTAACCTTGAGAAACATACGGATGACTTTCGTCGTTTCTATATTCCAGGCTTCACTCAACGCAGAGTTTTCACAATTGAAGCAATTCCGTTTCCTCATTAATTCTTTCACAATTTTCACGTATGCAAACACGATTATGGATAAAGGGATGACATAAAATAACACACATAGAGATGTTGTATACACTTTTCTGTACTTTGGATCTGGCCATTGTTCACCGCATTCTGTGCCATCACTTCTGAGTGTGATTGAATGAGGCACCATAAGTGTGGCAGAAAACAACCATATTCCAATGAGTATATATCGAGCATGACTTTGCGTTACCTGACGCTTCAGTGGATGAATGATAGCCCGATGTCGTACAATACTTACAACGGCCAGTGTAAAAATAGATACTGATAAAGCAATTGTTTGAACTGGAGCGTAAATCTTGCAGAAGAACGGAGCATATGGCCATTTATAATCATTCACAATAATTGGAAACTCAAGCGGAATTGTACAGGAAAATATTAGGTCGGAAATTGCGAGATTGAGGATGAATAGATTGGTTACTGTTCGTAAAGATTTTCTCCGATGTAAGATAAAACAGACAGCCGAGTTTCCACCAACTCCTAGAAGAAATATGAGGCTATAAAATACCCAGAGTAATATTTTAAACCATGGTCGGTAATGTAGTGGTGATGTTTCAGTAGTATTTGGTGAGAGCGTCACTGAAGGTGTCATTGAAGGAGTCACTGAAATACTTGTTGTTACTATCGACATGTGGAATGATGCAGCACACTAGATTTTGAATGTTCTTTCGTGACCATTCCTCATACAGCTGGACTTCGCACAACTAAACAAAAAATAGGAAATGTTTTTGAGTAAATATATTATTTATAAAGTAGTTCGGTTCGCAAAAAAACAGCAAACAACATAGTGTTTACATGCAAGCGGGAATAATTACCCATGGCCATGTTTTGTTGAAACTAAGAAACGTGATTGTGATTGCAGCATAGACAGTGATGGACTAAATCCGATGTGAAACTCTTATGACACTATTGAGGGTATTTAAAACAAAATCTACCGTTTCATCTTGATATAGCTGTTATAATCTTCTGTTCCCTTTATGACATCAAACATGATAAGCAGCGCTTGAATATGCACAGAAATCCATTAGATTGGATTAAATCGGTAGCCAATTAGGATAATGCTTGAGGCAATATTTTCACTTCACTTGTTTTTGAATTGTTAAATCTACCGAGTCCTATCTGTATAAGGCAATTTTTCAGGCAATATCCGACTTTGAATTATAAGCTGACTCTAAATTTCAGAAGAATAACGCTGCGTGACGCCTGAAGTAAGTGAATGTCTTCATAAATTAAAGTTTCTTTCACACCCACGCCATTTATTGCCTGTTCAATTTTAATGTTTGCTTCGTCCTTATTAATTGGAGCAACTGACGGATTGGAGATAACATACTGTAAATTACTCGCCCCAAAATCATTTACATATAATTATATAGTTGAAATTTGAGTCATTTTCCCAAATGTAAGCTAAGATTCCAGTCAGTTTCTACTAGCTTAGTATTATCTTTTGGTAAAACTGAATCACCATGAATATATGACACAGCACAGTCAGCAGTCAAAGTTGACGATATAAAAAAAACAAAATCGTCCCTGATAATCTGATAGCTCAGATCTTTTTGTATTCCAAATATACAATCATGCATGTTCGTATATTTCATCCAATTAATTGATATTATAGACAGAGCTTTCAAATTTTTGTTGTTTTAATTTAAAATTATACCTCTTTTCGGAAACAAATTAAATTCAAAAATTCATTATTGAAAACTGTGCATCATAGCACGTCTGACACAATTATATTCCGGTATGCTTTGCGACAAACTGACGTACTGAAAATGTATTTCTCGCTAGCCTCGCTTCTTACTACCATTCATTTGCATGAATCTAATAGTAATATGAACAATGATTAAATAAATAAGATTTATTATGGCGAAGAAGAATATAGAAAAATATTTACTTCATGTGCTATAATTAATTGTAGGATAAAAATTAAGCAGCTAACGCGGCGGTACACTTTATGAAGTATAAATATAGGCAGGTGCAAATTTACTATACTATTAAGTTTAATGAATGCACACATGCAGCTATATACATACTGTGTGTTCATGCAATAAGTACTAAGCCTTAAATGCGCTTGACTACGAAAGTTACATTTAAGGTATTACTTCGACAGAATAAGCATGCATGCAGATGTTGTACACCGGAATAGGTAGAAGTGGAGTTTAAAAGTAGCCTCGTAGACGTAGGTGTTTTGGTTTGGTTAATTGGTTTTGCAACTAACATGCAAAATAAGTATATGCATGGCCATGCAGGACTATATATAGCTGTGTTAACGGTGACTGTAGGCCTATATAAATTATATATGCGTGTATATTTATAAATTATAATGATATAGATAATAAATCTATTTTTTTCAATATATAATTCAGTTCTGATTACGTGGACCTCGATGTGGACGGGTCATGTCACAGCGGCTCAGTTCAGAAGATATGCATGTCTTTGCTGGATGACTCTGCTTTAATGAATTACATCCTCGTATAACTTACATTCACGATCCCATGTTTCGACACCATCCATTATATATATATATATAGTCTAGTGTATTAGTCAGGGTCGTTCATTAATTTACTTAGTAAACCAGGCCGGGGCATGCAGGGTTTGCTAGATCTTGCATACTATGTAGGGTTGCCGTGAACTCATAACATATAATCTTCAATCTAAATGTTATTATACTAAAAATATGGTAAAAATGGTCAGACGTTTTCCCTCAAATTTGACGAAGGTTTCTATATTTACGAAGCAATCCAGTTTCTTAAGTTCCAAAAAGCTGCAAAATTACTGTAATACTGATGTGGACTAATTTAAAATTTTTATCGATTAATTTTTATGAAAAATGTATATATATGTTTATATATATGCAGTATTAGATTTCTCAAGGAGAAAAATCAAGACTGTCCTCTATCTCGAAATACAATTGTATGTAGTACATTATACATAATTATTAACCATACATAATTTATACATAATAATATACACAGTAGGCCTACATGCGCATTGTTAAATTCATCAACATGCATGCAGGTACAATTAGTATGCACCGAGTATAGTATAGCCTAGCTAGCTGAATAAGACAAGTAAGGCGAGTAAATGAGTAACAAGTAAACACGCAGTAAAAATAATCCCATTGGTCTATATGCACTTCCCATAGCGCACATATGCATACTGTAAAGGCTCATATTTTTTAGTCACATTTTTTAGGGCAGTATATATTTGAGTCTCTTCTATTTAGTATTTATGTGAATGATTTAGCCTACCATCAGTTGCTCTGCCCTGCATGGCTCTCTAAGTACATGATAAGTGTAAACTGTCTAGGAAAACCACAAAACGTGATTTTTCTTAGCAACAACGAAGACCTTTATATATGATTAAAGTATGTAGTCCACGCCGAAAAATTAAATGGATAGTCAGCCCAGGCTTAGCCTTAGACCTATTTCTATTTCAGCGTTTTCACCGCTTTTCACTATTAGCCTGTAAATATAACATGCCCGCTTTAAAACCAGTTAAATCCTTCTGAGTAAATGCGCGTAGGTCTCGGCTGATCAGTGGATATAACTAATTCACAAATATGTCAGTATCTTGTGTATATATACTGTAATGACCATTGCAATATTATGCTGTTTCAAACAGAGAAAAACAAATAAGTACAAGAGATAAAAAGTGAGAAAAAATTCTATATTTGGAACTACTAAAATTCTTAGGCAAAGCAAAACTATTGCGGAAAATGCGGAAATATATGCATGTATACATTCGTTGACAAGTATATGTTTTGGTTCACGAAATGTGAGAGAGTGCTCAATGCAGTCATTGGATAGTACAAGACTTAGTAGGACAAATAGTATAGAGGGCACGATTAAGTTGAAATCACTTGTTGAGAACGACTGAAGATCCCCTATACATTTCTTTATATATTTTATACATGCACAGAAAGGGGAAGAATATTAAGTTGTTGTACATACATCACAGTTGCATGTACTGCTTTACTTCAAGTTTGTTGGGATGTCTCTCCTCCTTGAGACAGTTGTGACGCATCTGTGTGATTGGATTAGAGACTTGATAATCAATCTATAATCATACCCGTACACTTATACAAAAATTTTCAGCTGACAGATAATATTAAAGAATTGATGAACAATTATGAATTTTTAATATTAACCAGTGTCTGCTCTGTCATTCGACTCCAGAACAGTGGTATAGTATATAATCTTGTAGGAATTATAGAGGTTCTGACTACAGTTTTCTATCTCGTGGCATATGTGTTAGTTTCCTTCTGGAATATCCAGTAATTCTCTATACCACTTCACATTCTTGAAGATTATTCTACCTAAATAACATGCATTTTTGTTTAAGCCACTTTTTCAGTCTATTTTCCAAATTCATGATATTTAGTGGTTGGATATATGTAGTATAATATAGCGCATGCATGATGTACTTACACCTGTGACTCAATCTCGTACCGAGAGCCATAGAAGTAAATGGCTCCAGATACACCTTGCCTAAAAATTTGTTTGTTTTGATTATTTTTTTTGTGATATTTGTCATGAATAGTTGTGAAAAGATTAAGGAATTGTTTTTCACAGACGTCGTTTAATTTGGACATAAGAATCTACTTCGTTAATCGTTATGGCAATAATTGGTCATTGTTTTGGCTCACTCTCAGCTCTGTACATCACTGACTATTGTATGTCGATATACTGTACTGTACAGGGTGTCCCGAAAAAAGTATACCTTTTGAAATCAAGCCTTTGTTTGAATTTGAATGCCTTATTATTATGCTGCACTAAGTTAAACAGAATTGACAGGGGCGTAACTAGTGGGGGGGGGGGGATGAGTCACCCCCCAATGTTTAACAATTGTAACTTTGTAGGGAAAGTTTCACCACGTTGGTCGGCCAAAAATACATTCAAGGCATGTTGAGTAAGAACAGAAAACCTTGAAGACCAGTTTGGGCCATTTGAAAAATTTGCTAATCTAATATACAACATTTTCTGACCATCAGGATTCTATAAAATCTTCCCTCAAAGTGCATAAATTGACATTTCAGACACTCTACATTTCAAAATTTCCTGGGGGAGCATGCCCACATCCCCATAAATGGACTCGTGCCTTCAGCACTCGATACCTGTGCATTCCCTCTAGCGGCATGAGCGCCCCCATAAACCTTTTGCCGACCCCTTACATTATGCCTTGGCCATGCCCTTTCGTCGGGCAAAATGATCCCCTCCCAATGTTTAGACCCAAGTTACGCCCCTGAGAATTGATTTTTGTGAAGTTACCTAAACGCTTTTCAGTTATGTACTGATTAATTTAACGCATCTTGTACTTAACAAGAATAGACTTATTTATTAAGGTCTCGTTTTTCAATACACCCTGTATTTTACGCTTCCGTACGTGGGTTCAGCATAATGCTCATGCATTCAAATTATTACAATAGGAAAATTTCAAAAGGTATACTTTTTTTCAGGACACACTGTAGATCAATTCATTGGAGTATTATATAAATATTATCAACAAGAGAGTAGAACTTCAAGCATACAAGGGGATTCTATATTGTAAGGGATTCTTTTTTAAGATACAACGTCTAGGGACTTTAATTTCTAATCCCAGAGGTCCCGTTTTAAGAATACACGTGATATGCGTTCAGTCTCAGCGGAATACAAGTATTTTAGAGTTCATTGCAAAGACATTTCTCAGGTGCATTTCCTTCTCAAGAAGTTTCAAACGTTTCCCAAAGATTAAATACTTATGGCCTGCCGGGCCTTCTTTTTGTGGACCTATGACTCGATTTCGCGAGTACAACCTCTCAGCGCCCCACAGATAATTTACCCTCTCTTACCCCACACTATAATAACAGACGTATTAATTTGATTTTATAAATATATATTGATAAACATACAACTTAGATTATAAATACACACGAACTTAGCGTTATCTAAACTTATTGAGTAAACTCTAACAATTATTATCTGCTATAATTATACATGAATCACACACCGCTTTATAATCGTTATTTCGCACTATTCGTATATACGCTCTTATTGCAATCATCATACAGCCATATTTTCCTTTAATCGTATTACATCTGTTGAGTTATACGTATTTATAGAGTAATGCTGCAGTGCCCGTGGGGATGCCATGCGTTTCATCTTTCATCTTGCCAAGACTTTCTTGTTTCTAACATTGTGTAAGGGATGATCAGTTCCATTCCCAGTGCCAGATACAGCTTTAAGTTGCGGTAGTGCACGACGTAGTTGGTCTGGTCATTGAGGTTTGGAAACTAGTTTGGGGGCAGTGACATTGCCAAGGTTAAGATATTTGGAGAGCTGTTTGCAATAGGGTGATAACACTTCCGGGGAAATTTTCATCTTTTCTGGAGCTAGCGGATAGTCGTTATGCAGATCATGCAGTTCTTTAGGATAACATAAGTCTACTTCGAGAATATAGCCTCTTCACCATCATCAGGAATGTTTAAGATGTTAAGGTTGGAGATTTCTTCTTCAGTTAGCCAGTCAAATTCGTCCGTGAGTAGAGGCTGTGACATAGCCCAGCCGTAGAGTTTGTTGGCATCGAAATGCATCACATAGATAACTCCTGTTCTGGGTCATAGCCAGGAACATATGGGTTGTTGGCTGTACTAAAACGGTTACTAATCATAGAAATTCCACCACGTAGCCCTTCTTCAACGAATAAATACATATCTGGATCAGTTAGTAGCTCGAGTTCTACCTCGAGCCTTTGCCAAGCCAAACCAGGGCTTGTGTAAAAGTGACAAGGATTCAAGTTGTACGCTTTGAGACACACGCTTCGAAAATTTTCAAATACGTCCGCGAGAAGCAGAACATCTGACTTTTAAGTATAGATCGTGGTAATCTCCCATATTTTGGCAGTTGGATTCTTCGAAAACGCGAATTGCGTGGTTAGAGTCAACCTCAGAGATATGCTCATCATTTAATATGTTGTAAAATGACTCCTTCGGTGGTAGACGCCCTTCTTCAAATCGCTCCGTACAACAATAAAGTCGTAAGGGTAAACACCTTTTCTCAATAGTAGCGATATTTTATCGCTCTCAATGTATTTCTTGAGAGTCTGGAACTTGTCAACACCGTTGTCAAGACCAAGGCCTTCAAAATATTAATGTTGTCAGAAAAACGAGTATTTTAATTAGGTTGTTTACGACTTTTTGATAACAAGTATGTTAATTGGACTAGTATCCCAAAGGCGAGGGTTCGATTCCCACCGTGATCAGGCAAATTTTTCAGCTTGCCCGGTGTGGACACACACTCAGAGTAACACCAGAAAAATCATATTTAATAATTAATATTTACTGTCGTCTGTCGCTTATATATTAAGCGCAAAAGGTGCTTTTTGCAAAGGACTAAAACAATAAAACCAGGATTACCGCTAATCTTGGCCTTATGGGATAAACAAGTCATTTAAGGAATTTTGGGGAAATCTGAGGAATTTTGGAGATCACACTAAGGAATATCAAAATTTGGTTGTCAGAGCACTGTCCAGCTATGCTACAGAAACACGAGTTGTTATCAATTCTCAGTATATATACATCAAACTGCACCTCAATGCTTGTGGGACGTAGGTAATGAGGTCACACGCATGCGCGTTAACACAATTTGTAAAAAGTTGATAGTTATGCAAGGTAATTATCTTCAATCGCTGACTCTACAGTATTCTGTATGCTGTATAGTGGCCCGCAACTGTATAAAACAATAATCAGAAGTAAACAAAACATCTGCATCTGTTCTTTGAGTCATAAACATGGCTAAGCGAGTTTGTCACGACTGTCCTATTCCCGATTGCGGTGCAAGATACCTAGTAAGATTGGCGAATCATCTCGCGGATGTGCATTTGCTAGATATTAACTAAAGAAGAAAGTACCTACAAGAAGTCAAACTTCAGCCGAAAGTAAAATTTGTTGTATACGAAACAGTAGCAGATGAAAACAATGATAATTGATCGCAGCAGCAAGACAGGTTTTATGAATTATCAGAGAGCTAAGAGCCAAACTTGCGCAGTTTGTGCATGACAACGGTGAATCCTCATGACCTGGAAAAACAACTGCAAGAAACCGGCAGTAAAGTTTTGGACTCTCTGGCGGTGTATCAGAAAGAAGGAGGTGGATGGGTGTTAGATAAAATCCTTCATCTAGACCTCAATATGGCTCAATACACTCCACTTAAGGGTTCAAGCTATATCCCTCTTCCTGGCAATCTAATAAGGAAGAAAGCTATTATCAACGTGAAGAATACGGACAACAAGTGTTTCATGTGGTCCGTCCTCGCCGGTATCCATCCTGTCTCTCGTAATGGTGAATGGTTACATAACTATCAGCAGTTTAAAGATGAGCTCAACTTTGATGGCATCGAGTTTCCTGTCACTGTTGACAAAATTGGCAAATTTGAACAGCAGAACAATCAACGTGTTTGGTTTTGAAGATGTCCTCTTTCCTATCTATATTACAAAGAAACACTTTGGCACCCACGTCAACCTATTATTATACTCCCAGGGAACAACCCGACATTACTGCATCATCAAATATCTAAATAAATTACTCTACGACCAGAATCGTAATAAAGCTCGGATGTACTACTGCCGTTACTGCCTACATGGATTTATCCGGGAAGACCTGTTGCAAGACCACTAATTATCACACTGTAGTCAACACGGGGCTCAGCGTATTGAACTCCCGAATGAAGAGAATGCCGAACTGTACTTTAAGGACTACCACAAGCAGCTGAAAGTACCCTTTGCGATTTATGCGGATTTTGAAAGCATTACAGCCGATTCAGCGACTCCCAATCCAGAGAAATCTACTATATGGATTTTTGAGGTAGGTAGGTAGGTAGGTAGGTAGGTACGGAGCGATTTGAAGAAAGGCGTCTACCACCGAAGGAGTCATTTTACAACATATTAAATGATGAGCATATCTCTGAGGTTTACTTTAGAGTGGTTAGCCACGCAATTCGCGTTTTCGAAGAATTCAATGTTCTGCTTCTCGCGGACGTATTTGAAAATTTTCGAAGCAAGTGTCTCAAAGCGTACAACTTGGATCCTTGCCACTTTTACACAAGTCCTGGTTTGGCTTGGCAAAGGCTCGAGGTAGAACTCAAGCTACTGACTGATCCAGATATGTATTTATTCGTTGAAGAAGGGCTACGTGGTGGAATTTATATGATTAGTAACCGTTTTAGTACAGCCAACAACCCATATGTTCCTGGCTATGACCCAGAACAGGAGTTATCTTATGTGATGCATCTCGATGCCAACAACCTCTACGGCTGGGCTATGTCGCAGCCTCTACCCACGGGCGAATTTGACTGGCTAACTGAAGAAGAAATCTCCAACCTTAACATCTTAAACATTCCCGATGATGGTGAAGGCTATATTCTCGAAGTAGAAGTTATCCTAAAGAACTGCATGATCTGCATAACGACTATCCGCTAGCTCCAGAAAAGATGAAAATTTCCCCGGAAGTGTTATCACCCTATTGCAAACAGTTCTCCAAAGATCTTAACCTTGGCAATGTCGCTGTCCCCAAACTAGTTTCCAAACCTCAATGACAAGACCAACTACGTCGCGCACTACCGCAACTTAAAGCTGTATCTGGCACTGGGAATGAGTTCTAGTGTTTAACCAGAGTCCACGGAAAACCTTCGGAAACGCGTCAATGCCATGTTAGTCAACAACAAGATCAAACTATCCAAGTTAACTGCACGTCCGTCATTTAACTCGTCCCGTATTTTCTCCGAGGATCTGGCAGCTGTAAATTTGAAGAAGGCGAAGCTGTATCTAAATCGTCCAATCTACGTTGGATTCGCTATTTTAGTTCTCTCAAAGGTATTAATGTACCAGTTTCATTACGAATATGTGAAACAGAAGTATGGTGCTAACGCTAAGCTGCTTTTTACCGATACCGATAGTCTGTGTTATGAGGTGAAAACTCGTGATATTTATCAAGATATGCTGGAAGATGAAGAGCTATTTGACACGTCGGAATACGCACACGATCATCCCTTACACAATGTTAGAAACAAGAAAGTCCTTGGCAAGATGAAAGATGAAAAGCATGGCATCCCCATTCAAGAGTTTGTCGGTCTTCGACCGAAGATATACTCCATCCTGTATATGGAAAACAACAAACCAGTAGAAAAGAAGACAGCTAAAGGAGTCAGAAATCAGTCACAAAGAAACAGATAAGACTTGATAATTATAAGGTTTGCTTATTCAATAAGACGCAAACAAACGCTTCCATCAATCAGATTCTCAGTGACCAGGGGCGGATTAGCCCACCGGGCTACCGGGCGATGCCCCGGTGGGCCCCCGCTTTTCTACAATTGAGGGCCCTTGATTTCATACTGTACAAAGACAGACAAAATCTCAAGACAGCCATCACACCTTTAACAAAATACCAAAATACAACATCGTAGTTAACTAGCATATTTCTTTTGTTATATAGTTATTCTTCACTACCATGCAAAATGAACACTAAAATGACCTGGTGTATCGCATGTCAGATCTTCCGGGACTGCGGATTTCAAAATTTTCCGAGGGAGCATGCCCCCGGAGCCCCCTAGAGTTTCTCCAGCCCCCTAACCAATGTAATCGTCCGCCGCCACTGCTGCATTGTAAATTCTTAACAAAATATTACAGTTTTAATGAATAGATATAGGAGAAGCAGAATCTTTTTAATTCATAGTAATCGCGTTTCTGTGGACTTGTTTCAATGACGTCACAAAGGGGGCCCTTATGCGTTAAAGCCCGATCTCATTGATGGTGCTAATCCGCCCCTGTCAGTGACGGTCATGAAATTTACTCAACTAAATTAAATAAGATCACTCTAAAGCCGGTTTTCCACTTGCGATTTTTTTCGCGCGAAGCGAATTTTTCTTTTGTCTTTATCCAATTAGTTCCACATGGTTCCAGTTGAGAGACAAAAGACAAATGAAAAATTCGCTTCGCACGAAAAAATTCGCAAGTGGAAAACCGGCATAAGTCCATATGATGATAAACATTTTATCTTAGAAGACGGTGTTAGTACTCTAGCTCATGACACTACAGCATTACTCTATAAATACGTATAACTTAACAGATGTAATACGATTAAAGGAAAATATGGCTGTATGATGATTGCAATAAGAGCGTATATACGAATAGTGCGAAATAACGATTATAAAGCGGTGTATGATTCATGTATTATAGCAGATAATAATTGTTAGAGTTTTACTCAATAAGTTTAGATAACGCTAAGTTCGTGTGTATTTATAATCTAAGTTGTATGTTTATCAATATATATTTATAAAATCAAGTTAATACGTCTGTTATTATAGTGTGGGGTAAGAGAGGGTAGATAGATAGATAGAATAACTTTATTTAAACACGCTAACCATTGTCAACCTATAGGCTGATTTCCACAAGGGGCGTGTACGATAATAAGATTACAAAAATATAGTATAGATGGTAATACAGTATAGAATAAGAAAGTTATGTAGGTACAAGAATATAAGGTATAGAAAAACGTATAGTGAAACATATCTATTTACAAATCTCTATGTCATTCAAAAATGTGAGTAGTGATTTTAGTTTCAAAAGACATGAGGGAGTTGCTCTCCCTAATTTCATTTGGTAAAGAGTTCCAAATGTGTGCCCCGTCAAACATGAAACTTTTTTCATGCTATTAGTACGTGGCTGTGGTAAGCAAAGAGTACTTTCAATATCTCGAAGTTCATAATTTGTCATTTCATTTTTGAAAGTAAATAAATCAGTAAGTGATTTAGGACCCATTTTATTCAACAATTTAAACATCAGTTTTGACTTAGCCTTCATTCTTTCCGTTTTAAGTGACTTCCAGCCTAAAGCATCTAAAGCAACCTGATGATCTACATCATTGCTCATATTCATTATGATTCGAGCAGCTCTGTTTTGGAGCTTTTGGAGACGTTTTGATTGTGTTTCACCAAACACATCCCATACTTCACAGCAATAAGTAAAGTGTGGGCGAACAATAGAATTATATATAGAAACAAGCGTATCTTTCTCAACAAATTCTTTTACTCGACGAATAGCTGATATTCCCGATGCTATTTTCTTGCAAACCTTTTCAGTATTATTCTTCCAAGACAAATGCTGGTCGACAGTCACTCCAAGAGTTTTGCAACTGTAAACTTGTCTGATTGGTTTGTTTTCAATGGTAATGTTTGGCTGTATATTTGAAACACTTTTTATCATTGGTTTAGATCCAATTAACATAAATTCAGTTTTAGCTACATTTAAACTTAGTTTATTGGCAATTAACCATTTCCTAAGTTTTTCTAAATCAGAATTCATTGCAGCTTCAACATCATTTATAGATTGACCAGCAGCTGTTAGGTTTGTATCATCAGCAAACAATGAGGCAGGTCATTAATATATAACAAAAAGAGTAAAGGCCCTAAAATGGAGCCTTGTGGCACACCACACTTAATCAATCTCTCTGATGAGATAGTTCCATTTACTTGACATTTCTGGGTGCGATTCATCAAGTACGATTTTAGTAGAGATAAAGCATCTCCTTTTACGCCATAAAGTTCGAGTTTTTTTAGTAAAATCTGGTGATCGACAGTATCAAATGCTTTTTTTAAGTCAATTAGTACAACTAAGTTGAATAGTTTTTTGTCAATATTCATATACCAACTATTAGTACAGTCTAATAATGCTGTAGCAGTTGAGTGAGATTTACGAAAGCCAAATTTACAATCACTAAGTAGTTTAAATTTTGTCAAATAATCATATAGTTGGTCATATAAAATTCTTTCCATAATTTTGCTAACGGCTGGCAAAACAGAAATTGGTCTGTAGTTACCAGGCATATTTTTTGGACCATTTTTATAAAGAGGCGATACTCTTGCCATTTTCCACTCATCAGGGAAAGTGCATAGTGCAATAGCCTGATTAAAGATATAAGTTAATGAACTGGCGATAGCAGGTGCTGCTAGTTTTAAAATTTTACTTGAAATTTTGTCAATGCCAGTGGCTTTTGCACTGGAAAGGCCATGCAGGAGATGGTAAACTTTGTTGGTAGTAATTGACTCAAATCCTGTGAATTCTGATTTAGGTTTCTTAATATATTCTTCAAAATTGCAATTTGACGTATCAAGTTTGCTAGCTAAGTCAGAACCAATATTTGAAAAGAATTCATTGAAGCCCTCTGCAATGTCTTTAGAATTTGTTAAATTAATATTTCCATTTATATTCAGCTCATTCACTTTGGTTGGTTTGTTTTGCTTTCCCAGTAAATTGTTTATTGTTTTCCAAGCCTCTTTTGGATTTTGTTTTTGACCAGCAATTTTCTTGGAGTAATAATCCTTTTTGGCCTTTCTTATTTGTATATTTACTTTATTTCTGGTTTGTTTATACACTTCCCAATCTGTTTCAAAGTTTTCACTATGGCTTTTCTTAAATCTATCCCTCTTATGTATAAGCTTTTTTATCTCGTTAGTAATCCATGGGACTTTTTTTGATCTGATCCTTTTATGTTGAATAGGTGCATGTTTATTTAGTACTTCTGTAAACAATTTCTTCCAAATCTCCCACATAGAATTTGGATTATCTGCGAAAAAGTACACGTATTCCCAATGCTGACTAAGCAAATCCTCAACAAATTTTTGCCCATCAAAGTTTTTCATATTTCTAATTTCCACTATGTTTTTATCTTGTTTCTTAGAAATATGTATTTTTCTGATAGCATATACCAAACTATGATCACTGATTCCTGTATGTATTACACCAGAATCTGAGATTTTCTCTGGTGTGTTAGTAACTATATGATCAATGAGGCTGGAGGTTGTCATGGTTACTCGAGTAGCTTCCTTAATTAATTGTGACAATTGATACAATTCATACAGTGATTTAATTTTTTTGGTTGGGGTATCAGCTTCTGTTTTAAGCATGTCACAATTTAAATCACCAAGAATATATATTTCTTTATTTTCATCATCATTTGCTTTGATTAATTTTTCAAACGTTTCAAAGAAATTGTTTGCCAAATTTGGTGGTCGATAAATAGTTGTAACCAAAAATGGTCGACTATGTGGTTTTATAATTTCTACACAAACAGCCTCCAATTCAGAGGGGATTAGATCATTTCTAATTTTGTAGTTGATAGAGCTACGCAAGTAGATACAAACTCCACCCCCATTTCTTGATCTGTCTTTTCTAATAATATCATAGTCATCAAGGTCAATCATATTATCGGTTATATTCAGATCAAGTCGTGTCTCACTAAAACCAATCAGGTCAATGTGTTTGTTAGACATTGAGTAACGTATTTCATCAATATTTTTAGGCAAACTGACAATGTTTAGGAAAGTCATCTTAAAACCTCTTTCATTGGGAATAGAATTAAGGCTAGTGTAAAAATCGCTACTCACATTTTCATCTGACAGACCTATATTAATTAATTTCTCAGTACTTGACTGACATATTTCAGATAATCTGTAATCACAGGGTAAATTATCTGTGGGGGGCGAGAGGTTGTACTCGCGAAATCGAGTCATAGGTCCACAAAAAAAAGGCCCGGCAGGCCATAAGTATTTAATCTTTGGGAAACGTTTGAAACTTCTTGAGAAGGAAATGCACCTGAGAAATGTCTTTGCAATGAACTCTAAAATACTTGTATTCCGCTGAGACTGAACGCATATCACGTGTATTCTTAAAACGGGACCTCTGGGATTAGAAAAGTCCCTGGACGTTGTATCTTAAAAAAGAACTCACATGCATGTGATTATTCTTACCTGCTGGTTGCTAGGAATAACGTCAAACTACAGGGTGTCCCAAAAGAAAGTCTCCCTATAGAAATCACTCTTTTGTTGTTAAACGCGCGTTGTTATACCTCTGGGAATTTAAAATAGCTTCTAAAACGAACAGCAACACAAAAATGTCAAATTACAAATTCGTCTCACCGTCAGTTCGAATAAGAATGGTTCAACACTTCAACTGACTACAGAGCAACGAGTATTTGTCGTAACAAATTATACGTCGCGCTAAATTATTTGGACGAAGGGAAGTTGTAAATACTTCCGCCTGAGTAGTATACAGAGTGGGGGCTCTGGCTCGGGTGGTGCACCAAGCACCACCCCATGACGTCATAGGGATCGTATTTCATACTAATAATTATGTTATCGACGGATCCTATATGTTTGTACTATGTTTGGGATTTATTAATTGAACTGTATTATATACATGATGAATCACATTGTGATTTGTGACATGGCAATATGTTGCAGCGGAATTATGTTTTGAACGATTGTGCCTTCAATATTGAAGTATTATGAAACGGTACAGCACATATTCAGTACTTGTACATATACTGTACATGGTTCTAACTATATTCATTTCCAACTGTTCTAATGTTGTTGGAAATTGTTCCACTGAATATTTGTTTCTCAGAGAGGGTTCATCAAATGAAGTTGTGATTATTGCCTTGTATTTGAATTATTATAGACAATTTTATATGGGATTATGCGGTGACATTTGTAATTGTAGTTTAATCCATTAGCTGCCATTGCGCCCAGGTGCCCCCTACCTTAGTATTTTACAAATAGTACAATTTATTATGATTTTAATGTATAATTTTAATATTTCTCTTGTCAATACTAACTGAAAATTTCATGGAAGTATATAATTGTCTTATATGCATAGACACTTCACAAAATATTGGAGGTGCAAATTTAGGTGGCCAACATTTATGACGTGGCTCAATTAAAGTGATATCAAGGTTCAGGTTATTGTACTCTGTTGGAGATGTTCAGAAATATTCGGGTGTTATCCTTCATCTGCTTCCAACATGTCTACACTAGAATACTAGCTCCCTTCCTAGTTCTGCCATTGCATAAACACACACCCTGGTTCAAGGTCTGCTCAATTTTTTTCCACACAATCTCTCTCAAACTCAACGATTTACCTTTTTACAGATGAAAAACCACACATAAACAAAAATGGAATAAACAGGCATACCTTTTTCATCGTGTCTTAAAATATTTGGAAAATTAATATAGTCCAAAAACAATGCAAATTCCTGAGATAATCTATAATTGGCGCGCCTCGCGACAAAAAGGCGGGAGTCGCGACAAAATGGTGCGAGTCGCAACAAAAAGGCGCGAAAATAACATCTGGAGGACGTTCCGCTAATGTTGCCATTGAACTATAAATAAACTGGAACGATAACTCAGGGGGGGGAAATTGAAGCCGTGCTTTGTAGGTAGTGCCAGTCCCTTTTAACATATTTTATTCAAAAAATACACTTTTTATACTGCATAATTTTACCCTTTTAATTTCCTTTTATACTTTCACTATTTATCTTTGACTACACTAGAACAATTAAACTTTTTACTCAAGTACTTACAATGAACAAAGGTCGTTCAGTTTCTGAAATATTACTGGAAAAAACAAAATTTGTCAAAAAACCGCGCGAAAATGTTTGGTTTTTCTGAGTTATGAGACTTTCCAAAAAAGAAGGACTGTAATCGTCTCCAAAGTGATCTCGACAACCTGCAGCTACAAACTTAATACCCTAGACTTACAACATACTGACAGTGAACAAACAAGTTAACGAACAATCAACCAAAGCGAACAAGTTACTTGGATACATCCGAAGATCATCCCTGTATATCCACAACACCGCAGTCCGGCGCACGCTTTATCTGGCCCTTGTAAGACCACACCGCTAGGGTATGCAACACAGATATGCAATGGGCTCCACAGTCAGTTGAGCTAATGAAACAAATCGAGCGCACACAAAGAAGAGCAACTAAATTCATCCTCGAGTTACCATTCTCCAGTACTATGGACTATACCACCAGGCTCCAGGCTCTATCGCTCCTACCAATCTGTTATTGGCACGAATATCTGGACATGGTTCTCTTTTACAATATAATCCATGGACTTGTACACATCAATACTTCTCTTCTTCCAACCATCCGTACCTCCAGACAAACTAGATCTTCCAGTAGTAATTTCACCAAATATGTTATTCCAAAATGCAAGACATCCACCTATCAAAGATCTTTCTTTATCCGATCAACTCGGATATGGAACCTTCTCGCCGATGAACTAAAACTGGACACATGTGGCTTCTCTTCATTTAAAACTGTTATTTTTAATTATTACTCTATGTCATTAAGAACTTGTTATAATGTTGACGATCCTCGTTCGTACAAGACCATTTGTCCAAAGTGTAATTCCGTTCGTAGTCTTATTATTCCAATCACGTGCTGCATGTAGAAGTTGTATTGTTGTTATTTTCATATGTTGTTTGTTATCAGTTGAATATTGCATGTATTTTTCAAAATTTGTATTTTTAGTTAAATTAACGGGGCCGTAGTAATTGGCTAAGCGCTGTTACGGACTCCCTGTCAAGTGTACAATATAGTTAACTACAAAGGCAAAGCTAATAAATTAAATTAAGAAGGCGCGGAGACAAAATAGCACCACTTGAAAATCGTCAATTTGTTTATATTTTAGAAAGGTTAATGCAAGGACTAAAAGCTCAAGATAAAAAGCAATACCTGGAGTATAGTGCAAAATCAATTTGGGGGCTGCCGAAGTGTTTTCTAGTATATTTTTTCTGAGTTAAAGAGCAAAGTTTGCTTCGGCACGTTCAAACATTTGTCATTTTTTTCCATATACGATAACGATCCGCCTCATTTTTGCTGCAGTTAGATGTAAAACAGTCAAAACTAATCGGAAAACCACATTTAAATCCCGAACATTGAAGTCTTCTGATGTAAAAAGTATTTTTCTTGCAAATTTTCGCTCAAAAACAAACTTTTGACGGAATTTTTCTCACTCCTCGGAACTCTCCTCAGTCCTTTCGAAAGTTCAAATTCCAGCGCATTGGCTTCAACGAATCATAGGACTTGATCATAGGAGTTAGCGTTCCAGTTTACTTAGAGTTCACTGATGTATGCCCACTGACCTATACTAAAGTATATAGGTCAGTGTGTATGCCCAGTGAACTATATATACGTAGTATAACGACCACACAACGTCATAGCGGCAACCTGGCCCCTGGGTACGAGGCAGGTATATGTATATATAGTTCACCTCTCATAGTTCACTGTGTATGTCAGGCAGAAAAGTAAAGCAAAAAACATGGCGGATTTTAGCTTGCTGACGCCATATATGGTCCCAAATGTCCATGGTAATTACCACTGACACCGCGACAGAGACCGCGATACTGTGCTTCCGACGAACTCCTTCACCCTCCTGGTTTTTGCACTAATATTTTATGCTTTCGACTATTGTTTATGAGCTAAAAAAAAATCTCCTATTTTTGCTTGTTTCACAAAGTCGAGGAACGATTGCCTTTTTTAATTGTTCCGCTTGTGGACGCAACAACACTATAAAGGAAGAATATTGCTTATCACCGGTAAGATTTGCATTTACTTTCTAGCTTTCTATATACTCCGTCGACTTGGATAGAAACAGACATAAAAATGTAAATGTACATAAAATCTTGTTGTTTTGATTCAGCGCTGGCTATGTTGCTTGGGCCTTTGTGTTTTTAATTAGTTTTATAGTATAATTAATTTTATACTTGTTGGTGTAGTTTTTTATACGTGCAGTCCTTTCATAAAAGCAAGTTGCCCTTGGCAAACTTAGTAAGTAAGTAAGTAAGTAAGTAAGCAGGGGTGCTTATTATCCTTACTTGCAGCTGAGAGCTAAGCTGAATTGCGAAGGACACAGCTCCACGTGACCAAGTCGAAGGCTTTCTAGGGCGCATATGGCAGCCATCTTTTGCTCGCCATCACGAAGCACAGCTACGATGGAAGGGCCAGTTCAGGTAGGGGTTAAACCCAACCCACCCTGTCAACATTCCCTGTGGGAGGAAACCGGAGTACCCGGATAAAACCCACGACTTTCGGCAGAGCGTTGACTAACTCTTTTCACATAGCTATCATAAGTCGTCCCCATGCAACGGGCCTCACCAGAGGTGAAAGGCGCGTGCTCTGACGATTGCGCCACCGAAGCCCCTATAGTTAAGTTGTCCTTAGCAAACTTGCTAGTTCTTCCAGGTTTTTTTGTATCAGCTTATAGTTGTGTGAGGCTAGCGTGTTTCTTTTGAAATAAAAGTGTTGAACATTTTACTATAGTTATTAGTTATATATAGGCTATATAAAAATAGATTTACCCACTTCCCCCTCAGGATGGGTGAAATTCCTCCATAGTGGGAGTCTGGATCTTTTCTGGAATGACCCAATGTATCTTCAAAGTGCCCTCATAATTACAAGTTCATTAATCCATTGACTGATCCATACAAAAATATTTGTTCTTTTTGTTTGTCTGAAAACCTGAACGGCCATGCAGTTGAACAACCTTAGAGTTGGGGAAAAGAGGAGACTACGCTGAGCGGCAAATTGAGTACAGTAAAGGAAGAGTGTGTAATGGTTTCTGTTATTCCCCAACAATAATCACAGAAAGGAGAAGGTTTACAATCAATTTTATATAAATATTGAGCTGGCAGTGACCTAAACGCAACCTTGTCTGGAGTATAGAGCTATGGCGGTTAAAAGAAATATTGTACAATTTATTATAACCGGATTTACAGTATGTATTACGCACCCTACTCTTAAAACTAGAGAGTGGTGTAGCATCTCGTAGCTCAGTATCTAATCTATTCCACTCTGCTACCGTATAGACGGAAGAAAGGACTGTTTGAAACGTCTTGTGCGCGTGATAATGTGTGTAACTCTCGTTCGTTGACTCTTGTAGGTAGAATATCCCGAAGATAAGATGGTGTAATAGAATTTATTATTTTATAAAGAAAAATTAATTTATGTAATCATCTTCGTGTTTTCATATCATCCCAGCACAAATCATCTAACAGACGCATTTTATTTGTTCCTTTAGCCCCAGTAACTATGCGAGCTGCTTCATATTGAATACCTTCTAACAAATTGGAATCTCCTACACTACATCCGTCCCAAATAACATCTGCATTGCCATATTCCATTAAAGGCCTAATATGGCTTTTATAAAGCGTAATAAGGGTAGCTCTGTCCAACTTGTGCTTAACTCTTTTTAATGTATTTAATGAATTATTAGCTTTCTGATGTATATTTAGAATATGATTCCGCCATGAGAGATTTGAAGTACGTAAGTGTTAGACCCAAATGAATATGTGAAATTACTTCTGTTAAGGGATTGTCGCGTTTGTTTGGCTGAGAATGTGATACTTTCACATTTACTGGGATTCACATTCATAAGCCATTTACGGGGATTCATATTCATTCGCGCCTTTTTTCACGAGTCGCACCTTTTACTCTGAGTCGCGAGGCGCGCCAATTAGATTACTCCAAATTCCTATCCTTGTGCAAATGCTGAGGCAAATTCAGTTGACGGCGAATCACTAGACAGCTTTAGCAAACACAACGCGACGTCAAAGAGGACGTGAAAATGGCGTAAAAATGGCGTGGACACATCCATAGATGGGCATATCACGCCATTTCACGTCATTTTCACGTCCTCTTCGCGTGTATGTGTGTTTTTTAAGCTTACACTGCTGTGACTAGTTAACCGGCAACCGGCTGACTGGCTTTTTGAAAGGCAACAAGGCAACAGCAGCTGCAACACGAAAACACTTGAACAGCCAAAAAGTGAGAAAAATATATATCACAGCTGCCATAATCTTGAGTAAAAGATAATGTAAAAAGATATGTTTCCTTCAAGATTTTTACTGCCAGCTTTCAAATTTAGCAACATGTTTTGATTAGGCAACGTCACTGATCTCGAACAACACTGGAATCTCAGTTATTTATGCACAACACTGGAAAAACGTTATTTACTGTTTGGGTCGGTCCGTACCACTGGTCCGTACTGAAAAATATTTTCCCTCGGCCTCAGAAGTGTCGCTCGACCTTCGGTCTCCGGTCTCGGTCCGGTTCTGAGACCTCGGGAAAATATTTTTCCAGTACGGACCTCCCCGGTAAATAACATATTATATATCTTATAAAATGCTATCTCTAAAAATCGTTTGATCGTGTTCTTAAACTGAATTGATATACAGTCATTATATTGATCATTTTACATTGCATTGCACTTTTTATTCAATTTTAAGATCCATGTTTCTGAGGGGGGCCAAATTTCCTAGGAAATGTGGCCTGGGGGGACCAAATTTGTTTGGAGGGAATTTCCTAGGACATCGGACTTAGTTTGGTCTGTGACGGTCAAGAGTGCTTACTGCTTCCTAATTTTGTGTAAAACACCATATATAGGCTTCAGCTGGCTGTGCTGGATGGGAAAGCAGCGACTGATAGTGATATATAGCCCATAGTGACATCATCCGTCTCCTAGTCCTAAATACATGCATCCACACATTGGCATCCACATAATGTACACGGCGGTACAAGATATTCACGAAATAATGATGCAATCACTAAGCTGCAAGATATTTAAATTATGATCCAAACCATCATAATTTAACAAAAGATCTAACAAGCTCAGTTCGCGTTTCTAAACAAATCAGTAAGGGGGGAGCAACATTTGGTTTACTTGGCGAAAATCTTACTATATGCAATTTACGAAACGCAGTGTTTTCAATATATTATGATTTGTGTAAATATTCCGACATACAGTTATATTTAAGCAAAGAGAACGAATGGATGATACTTACCTTGGAATAAGAAACGAAGATTTGATACCAACAAACGATCCAATATTGAAATGCTTCGACTCTATTCTAGGCAAGGTATCTTGTTTAAAAACAGCAATTCGGGATACATATATATATATATATGACATATATATGCACCTGCACATTTAATATCGTATGAAGATTTTATATTAAACAATGAAACTTAATCTGTATGATTTCAATTATGTTTACACAAGGTCGTTGACTTCAAACGGTTGACTTCTTGTATATTAGTGATGCTGAAGATATCTAGTCAAATATTTCTCATCACAGGTTGTAATTACTTTTACACTCCGCTGTTGAACCTTTGTCCGAACATAAAATGAGTAGTCCAATATATAAATGACACTAGTTCGAAAGAAAATTTAAATAATAAATCTTATGATATTTGAAACTTTATCCTCAAAAAACTGTCTGTCACAGCAAATATGTAAATACTGTAAGTATAATTTTACTTCAAGTGCGGACATATATGTCATAATGACGCATCATCGTTAATTTACATACATCTTGTTTACTCCCTCGCGGGCAGGGACAAACTCCTTCATAAAATATTTCGTAAACCAGAGGAGTTTTCTCAGCTGTTGAGCTGATCGTTATAAAAGAAGTATAAACTCTTTGAAATTAAAGTCTGTCGTTATAGCGGACTTCTGCCAATCTAGATCTACTAATTCAGACTTGTTGATAAATCATTTCTGCACTTACATAAGTATTTTTGACTGAATTGATTTTCATGATCGGTTTCTTTGATATCATTAGACTAATTAGTCCATATGGCATATGTCAATGCCGGTGACCGTGGTTTACAGAAGATCTTAATCATTCTCTGACGGCGTAAAGAGTTAAAGTTACTTAAAAACTGCATTAATACTTTCCAGTCCGATCAAGGACTTTCCATTATAACTTGTAATGTGTAAACTACATGAAGATACGATCCCGGCGAAAGCCCGGGGCGAGGTAGACTTGCTTCGACTCTGCCTTCTCAAATATTGCGAGACTGAAACGGGTTCTTATTTGTATTGGGGAAGCCTCACATATCGATTTCGCCAACGAGAAACGTCATATGGACGTTTCTCTGAAGAACCCCCCCCCCCACCTGGGGGTGGGCCCCCCTTACAAACGTCACACATAGTTTTCGATATTTTATTGTAATTACATAAACACTGCAAAATTACTGTAAAACCCTAACGTTGTGAAAGAATATTTCCTACGATTGTATTTGAAAGTTCTTTGAGAAAGTTTCATAAAATTACTTTGCCTTTGGTAATGATATTAATTTGAAAATTTGCATTTGGTCTATAAAATGACCTCTTATAGTTTTATACCCTAACGGAATATTAAAGAAGCTGAAAACAAGTATAACAGCAAACAATAAAACCAAAGGCGTTCTGGGCATTGCAGGAGTCATCCTAAACCAAAGCCTCCTTTTTTTCCAAAATAGGCAGTTCTAAATATAAAATGATACTTCTAAATTTTTCCAAAATTGAGTTTCGGAGCTTTTAGGAAAAATGACGAATTTACATGCCTGGCAGCATAAAAGCAGTTTAAATATACTTCATGTGATATACATTGATCTTCAATAATATACTGTCAAAATACTAGAACTTGTCTTCTGCTTTTGTAGTTCAGTGTCATCTATACTGTGTTTTGCTCTGTCTTAAATTATTAGTACTCGAGCGATTACAAAATTATGAGGAAATACGGCACAAAAATGATATAATGTATAGAATAAATGGACCGGAGACGGGGAAAGTCGAGCTTCAAGTCACTTTTAAAATTAGGGGGAATCAACAATATATTGTAATTGCATGCGCACGCATGTTTCCTTTTCCGCTATCCATGTGCTCAAAATATTACAAACTTTCATTCATATATACATGTGTTTTGATTTGAACAGTCGAAGACCTATATGAAAACCGATTGATGGACTATTGTATAAAACGAATTCATGATATGAAAACAGTTTAATATGACAGTCACATATTGTATCTTCATATCTTGTCACCGAATACTTTTTAGGGCAAGGGAAGGAGTTTTAAAGCGATTAAGCGCTGTGTTTTATATATATAGCATGACTTTATATTCGTTGATATATTAATTTACAAGACGCGTACTGTAGCTATATATATACCTCTTCATACAGCCAAAAGAGCGTAAAAATAGAAATCTGTACGAAGTAGTTTAATTTCTAAGGAATCGTGTAAGTAGATTTTACGCAAATTGTTTCATGAATACCGAGAACTCTAAAGCGGCGGTGTAATTCTATAGTCTGACAAGATGAAGTGAACCTCAAAGTGAACAGACGCAAAATTGTACTTTGAATATATCATTAAATATCATATTTTCTATAGGCATTATACCACTAAATATCTGTACTGCATAGTCTCTAAGCAATCCAAGCAATTTCTGAATTGATATTGCGCAAATAACCCAAATATTTTCTGAATATTATACGCCAGGCGGCAAATACACTAGTCCCTAGTCCCCTCTCTTTTATTTGCCTACTTCTTTGCTTGCAACAAACTAAAAAGCATTGTTTGCGATTCCCAGTTATTGTTATTGTTTGTATTGGCGTTTTGGCGCGTTTAAACTATTTGAGTAAAGTAAACGTTCGTTGAAAAAGGCCTAAAAGAGACATTATTTAAACAGATGGAGAGGGATCTGGTAACTAGTGTGTTGCCATGACAACCATATGTACACGTACCATATGTTTGTCTAAGCACATTTCATTCAATTTCGTTAAATAGCCTCTGAGATATCAGACTTTCGTCTTTTTCTACCGGTACCACCTCAAGTAAACCAGTGACGTCATAACTCAAAATACAAAGTGTGATAACTTGGGAATGAGACGAGATATGAATAAACTGTAACAGCCATTCTTCATTATTTTGAATGTACTTTCAAGTTATGTAATAAAAAACTGGGACAAAATTTCGTTTCATAAAAACTCAGCCAATTCTGTTGTGGTAGTTAAGCAGTGCTCGCTGCGGCAACAATAGTTTGATCAATCTCGTACCCCGAGCCCGCGATCCTCTGATGGAGACTAGCGAGGCTCTGGGGTTGCCGACGAATTTTGCACGAAAATCAGTACATTCGGATCCAGTACTCTGTTCGACGTAAAAAATATTTTCAAGCTAAAATTTACGACCTTAGTTCTAAGAACTCCTGCCAGGGTCTTCTAAGAACTCATGACGGCTTTTATATAGATTATGGTCGATTCATGAATCGTATTCTTGCTGCTAAATTTAGTTCGAATGCTAAATTTAGTTCAATTATGACCTAATATGGTGGTGTTATTCACAGTTTTGTTATTGACATATTAATGATTGTAGATCTCAATAAACTTTATAAATTTCCAGTCAAACAAAGTATTAAATATTAATCACTACACTAAACGCGGTAGGGGTAAAAGAGAATGGATATGAGAAATTAACAAACAACCAATTAGAACCTGATTTTCGCCGTCGATCTCCAGAGCCTCGCTAGCCTCCATCAGAGGATCGCGGGCTCGGGGTACGAGATTGTAATTTGATCTATTAAATAAGTGTTTAATCCTCTGCCTCGTCCCCAGGCGCTGTTAGCTAATATAAAAAAGACTAATTACGCAATACGAGTCACTATATTGAAAGGTTTACAAAACCTTTATATATTATATCAACTACTCAACAAATTTTACTAGGCATCTTTATTACTATTTAGTTTCGTACCACAAGATGTGGCACTCATCAGATAAATTAGCCTAATGACTAGCAGAAAAAACTTTACAGTATTATACCATATTACAAGTGGATGAAAGCTGAAAATTAATCCTATTTACAAGCACGCAAAGCAGTTAACATGTTAGCTGACAAATTGACAGGACGCGGAAATATTATCTTATCTACACTAAACCTGACGCCAGGTATAGACTGACACAAAACTGATCTGTAACAGGCTGTTTCATCTGTAAAAGAATCATCAGGCAGTGACAAGTATCGAAAGAAATATTAAAAAAGGTTGTTTCATCTGTAAAAGAATCATCAGGCAGTGACGTGGGAGTGTATGTGGGAGACAATGTGTGCATCCATGGCTTTGTTTGCGTTGTTTACGCGAAATTTGTTACGATGACGACACCGTGCAATTATTTCAGCTCTTTTGTTGAGTAAACAATTCTTGTTTTTTTCTTTCAAAATACAAAATTTTTCTTCTAAACATAAATTGCATCGTTTTGATCCTCCCGTGTACGAAAGTTCATTGCAGTTCACCAATTGCAGTTGTAGAAAAAAACACCATTTGTCCGCTTCAAAAACAATGCATGACTAGGGACATAGTACACAAACACGATCAAAAATTACATTGGCATGACTGCAACCACATTCAAAGAGCGATTGGCCAACCACACTAAATCTTTTCAGCATAAAAAGCACGCAAACGACACAGAACTTTCGAAATATATTTGGACGTTGAAAGAAAACAATAAGGATTTCAGTATTAATTGGCAAATTTTAAAACATTCTATTTCGTACACAGGAGGATCAAAACGAAAAATTTTGTATTTTTATTATTATTAAGAAGCGAAGCTAAATAAATAAATCTATTTTAAGTTAGCAACAATAAAACGTATCGTATTACCAGTTGCTCTGTGGGACATATCGCTATATAGACAAGAATATTTGCACTACTCATTTGACGAAATATAGAGTAACAACTACTGTACATTGAGAGAAGAAATGAAGGGAACGTTGCTTCTATTCCTGCTCTTTAACGTAAGCTATTTAGAAAGAACAGAAAGCAATCAACAACCAAACATTTCGTTTATATTTGCTGACGACTTTGGGTTCAACGACGTTGGCTACCATGGTTCTGAGATAAAAACACCAGTCTTGGACAAACTAGCAAATGAAGGTATGTAAAACTTTATTTCGTGACGCTAGCCTCCTCAACATATACGTTGGTTTTCATGAGGGACGTCATTTTTATGTACAAAATATAAACGAGAAAAAAAAATATACAAGAATACAGAATTACAAGAATACAGAATACAGGAGGTGTGACCCAACATTAGCATAGTAATATTAATTATTAATATTTTCTTTAAAAATATAAATAGATTGTGCCTCTTTTGCGTCCCAAGAAAGGCTGTCCAAAGCTTTGCCCCGCTGTATTTAAAACTTTTTCTTAGGAATTCCCTTCTCGGTTTTGGGAGAGCTATATCGGTATTGCTATTTCTCTGGTTATAGTTCGCCTGTGTTAAACTACTCCCAATCAATGACTCTTTCAAGTTGGGAGCAGTATAATCATTTAGAATTTTATACAGAAGAATGGACTTCATCTTCTGTGTTCTACTTTCTAAAGTTTCCCAACCAAGAGATTCAAGAACGTCAGCAGAATCAATTTCGTAACTTACGCCAGCAATTATTCTTGCCGCACGATTTTCAAATTTCTGAAGTTTATCAAGCAATTGTATACCACAAATGTCCCATAGTGGAGAACAATAGTCAAAATGAGGCTGGATCAAGGCATTGTAGATAATTTGGAGTGAGCTTACTGGGATGAAGTGCTTGTCCCTTCGCAACATTGCAATGCCAGACCCGACTTTTTAAAATATTTTTTCGATGTGTTTATCCCATTTGAGTTTTTCATCTAGTAATATACTCAGACATTCGAAAGAGCTAGTTCTACTAAGAGGTTTGTTGTTCAAGATCACAGGATAATCTTGAACTTTATTAGTAAGATTATATGCCGATCCAATGATCATGTACTTAGTTTTAGTGCTGCAGTTTGTTACTGGCGAGCCACTCGCTAATTTGTTTTAAGTCAAAATTAAATTTATCAATCAGCTCATTATAATCATTAGAGGAAGAAAATATTTGGGTATCATCAGCATATAAACAAGGGGTATTTTTTTGAGTTTATCCGGGAGGTCGTTAATGTAAAGAAGAAATAGAAAAGGCCCTAAGAGTCCTGTGGGATACCACAAATAATGTTTTTGGGGGACGATGTATGTCCATTTATAGTGCAAACTTGTTCACGATTCATAAGGTAAGATTTAAACCAGTTTAATTCATTATTGGAAATACCAAACTGCATTTCTAATTTGTTCAGCAATATTTTGTGATTTATTGAATCAAAAGCCTTACGGATATCTAAGAATACAACTCCGTTTAATTCACCTCGATCCATATTTGCGTACCATTTGTCACACATTTGTCAAAGTCGAATTCCTGATATTTTGACAGTAGCGAATTATCATTAAGATATATCTATATACCTGATTAAAAACGGACCTCTCAAAAATTGTACTAATAATTGGCAGTATTGAGATAGGCCGATAATTTTCGCATTTGCGTTTATCCTCTGATTTATAAATTGGCAAGACCCAGGCCATTTTCCATTCATCAACGAAAATTTTAATGAGATGTTAAAAATCTTAGTTATTGATGGGTCTATTATGTCCGCGGATATTTTCAGGATTTTAGCTGGAATATTATCAATACCTGTCGATTTTCATGCTTTAAGATTTAATATCTCAGAAATAACTTCAACTGTACTAATTTCGGTAAATGTAAATGTTGACTCAAGTGAAGGTGTCTGATTATTCATTGAGGCCTCATCTGGTGAATCATTATTGATTTCTGAGGCAAGTTTCATTCCAATATTGACGAAGAAATCATTAAAAGGATTCCGCCATCAATCGGTCGACAGAAACGATATCCCTTACCACAGAGGTGTTATCCTCGAGAAATATTATGTCCAACCTATATGTACTCCGACAAGATCGACAATGCTTACTGGAAGATATCAAATTCATAACGGTTTACAACATAATGATACAGCCAGCCCAACTCCACTGCGTACCGCTAGACGAAACTATAATCGCAGAGAAATTAAACCAAAGTGGTTATAAAACGTACATGGTTGGGAAATGGCACATTGCATGGGTATTATAAAAAGGAATGCACGCCAACTTGCAGTGGATTTCACTCATTTTTCGGGTTTCTCAACGGAGGTGAGGATTGTTATACACATATGAAAAGAAATGGTTTCTCGGGGTTATTGCCGTATCGGTTATGGAACGGTTATGATTTTCGCAGAAATGAATCTGTAAGCACAAAAGAAAAAGGACAGTATTCAACATTCATGTTTGCAAAAGAAGCTCAGAGGATTATTATGGATCATGATGCTAGTTCTCCATTGTTTTTATATTTAGCATTTCAAGCAGTACATTCGCCCTCACAATATATCCAGCAGTACGAGGGAGTAATAAAAGATAAGAATAGACGTATTTATGCCGGCATGGTGTCAGCTATGGACGAGGCCATAGGAAATGTGACTAAAACACTCAAAGAAAAAGGATAATGGTGGTCAAGTGAGTAACGGGGATAATAACTGGCCATTGAGGGGTTGGAAAGGATCATTGTGGGAAGGAGGTGTACGTGGTGTAGGATTTGTAAGCAGTCCTTTGTTACCGAAGCCAGGAAGAGTTTCTCATGAAATGATCCATGTTTCTGATTGGTTCCCGACTCTGGTGAAGTTAGCTGGTGGTGATTTGAATGGTACAAAACCTTTAGATGGTTTTAATGTTTGGGAAACAATAAGCACAGGTGAACCATCTCCTAGAACTGAAATACTGCACAACATAGATCCAGGAAGGACACCATGGATGATGCGTGCTTAGGTAAAGGCCTAATCATTGGAGACGTTAATTCACTCACCAAAATAGTTATTTCTGACAAGCTTTCGACCACTAGATAGTCATTAGTGTGCACCTATCGAAGACCACAGTCTATTGACCAAAACCTTGTCAAAAATGGAAATAGATTTTTGGTCAGTGAACATCTTCAATCATTATTACAGTTCTATGAATAACTAAGTTCCTTGAGATATAAAAGGGACAAATTGTATATCACCATATCTGCTAAAACAAAAACATATTGTATTATATTATAAAACAGGAAAACAACGGTTGGAATAAATACTAGTAGCTTAGTTATCTCACGAGAATGAGGATTTTCAAATCTTAAAAGACAAATAGATATCGTTCAAAATTTGAGAATGTTTGCTGTTGAGTACCGTTGTTAGACCACCTGCTTTTTCTTTAACAAACTCCACGTCTTCAGTTGTAATCTTCTCATCTTCTCAATGTTAAGTGAGGCTTCTCACAGATAAAAAGGACAAAGCTCGTTTTCCACTAGGCCAATTTTTTCGCGCGAAGCGAAGCGAAAAACGACCTTAGCCAGTTTGGCAATGTGATTAGTCAGTGAAAAAATTCAGTGAAAACATTTTTTCCCTACCATGCAACCACGTTGCCGATATTTGTTTTTATAGCTAGTGGAAAACCGCTCTTACCTTTCAGTCTCGCTTCTCTTATTGACGCTAGAGAGTCAGAGACAGAATGCTCTGGAGACGCCCGTGTACGTGGCATGTATTTTGACAAAATGCTGTTTACAGATATTATCATAGCCATTGGCAAAACGTCAACAAAATAATCTCGCGACTTTCCTACCACCTACGCTTTCCCACTGACTGCCTAATCCCAATATCATTCTTAACTTACAATTTTGCCAATTTCACAATTTTCCGGCTTTGCTTAGCTTCTTCTATACCCTGCTCAGATCCATTCCCTCGCATTTCACTGATATGTACTGATTTCTATATCAGATGTTTTAGAAAGCTTTGTCTTATTCAACTTTGCGATATATTTATGTTCGACAGAATGGACATTTGTTCTCAATGCGGGAGCACTTTGTGCTCGTTGCAGCTTGGAACTCATTGTCTGTATCTTTCGTTCCCATGCTCTTACACGTAGCTCACTCGCTGTCACAGGTCGCGTTAGCACATGATTAGATTTGTCTTTCACATTTGGGCCTAAACCTGACGTTTTACCAACATTTCCCGTCAAAGACAGTCCAGGTGCATTATATTTTGGTTGAAGATTTCCATATACCGAATTATTTTTACTTCTGTTTGGTATTCCTGCTTTTAGATCGTCATGAGTTTTGATAAGTTCAATACTTCTGTAAATACAGCGACGAAATTTACTGGCGACAATTTTTTGATCTGAAAATATGCGTTTTATTGTGCCATTTTCTTGTTTTCTCAACGCTTCCAATTCTTTACGTAAGTGTACTTCTTCCTTCCAATTTGCACAATGCACTTTTTGAGACTTTTCAGAATTTCCAGTTGCCTCATGAGATTGTTGTCTGTCGATGAACTTACCGTTCATCTTTCTTGAATGTTTAGTAATTCACGGTATACATTACATATGTTTACATATACCCAAGGAAACAAAGCAATGTAAAACCCTCTTCACAACACAAGATTATTCAGTTTGCTGTAGCAACAAAGAGTGAAAATCCAGTGATCCTATAATTCTTCCTATATTAATTATTATTAAATCGCCTGTCTCTGAATTTAATCTCTGTAGCATTTATGTCCACAGACACAGTCCACAATATAGTCATATAATAGAATATACGCACCCGCTCATCAATAATACATTAATATAAATCATATAAGACTTGAGACTCAAACGCTTGGTAAAAATTCTCAAACACTGTTTTCAGGAAGATGAAATTTAATGTTATACGTCAAATTTTCATTCCCTTTATTCTTTAATATGCAGAATTTACAATGATCAAGAAAGCATTAGAGATTAAGCCGATAGAAAGCTTTATACTAATTTGATATTGTGTTCTTGATACTACATTGTATTTCAACCAGGCATATATAAATGTCTGACTTTACAATCAAATTCCTTTCTAAAGCCAGGAACAGCCCGAAACTGCTTGCTGCTGATGACGAATGCTACAACAAAATTTTTACTTTTCCTCTTGTTTACTGAGGATGTGCGCTTGTCAAGAAATCCCGAAACTTTGACACAACATTATTTTTGGGGATTAATAGGACTTCATTCTTTTCTTTAATTGAAAAGTGTTAATATACTTGCTAAATCCTGATGAATAATAAGACCCATTTTCATTAATCATTTTAAACATCTAATACTAGTAATACTATATACGCACACGTGACGAGTTGATAAGTCTCTTTACGAGGGTAGGACAAAACTGATAAACCGGCTTCACTTGTGCATGGCTCTCGAAATTTATATAAGCATACTACAACTAGAGATAGTTGATTTCATGATCCAATCTGGCAGAAGATCGGATCAAATTCCATATTCAACCAGGCAATTTTTCTATATTATTCATAAGTTTTCTGACTCGTGATTTCACTAAAATGAATATTAATTGTAAATGTACATGTCGAAACACAATTGAAATAGTGCTTCAAACCAATAATTTTAACACTATTTCTTCCATCTGCAGAATATGATTCAAATCGGATTCATACTATAAATGGACAACGTGCATCCGGTTTCCATTTGACAACCACTTGTCGAATGCATAAAATCGATATTTTTTTCCATTTGACAAACAATTGTTGTAAATTGTTGACAATTTTTGACGGCAAACAAAAGTTTTAAATACTTCTGTGCACCTGCAAACTGGATGCCTATTTTATTTTATAACCAATGAAACGACCTCCTTACACTTGATTGGAGGGCTGACAGTTTGTGTGTCGACAACGCATGTGCAAGCAAAGCACAATGTGCAAGTGATTCAGTTCACTATATAAGATTACTCGCAAGAAAGAAAATTCCCGCCCTGCACCTACCCGTTCGTCTGTACGCGTTTTGAGCGACTGATCTGATGGACTATAATCTATATAGGTATTATAACTTTATTTAAATAGTGTTATACAAAGCTACTCAAGTACTACTCTACTCTCTAGTGGATTATGATATGCCCATGGTTGAAGTTTATGTCTTAGGATAGCCCTTTGGCAGAGCTCAATTTGTTTAATACTCTGGTTATGCTGTGCTGTACTGTACTTAAGCTGGTGATTGCAAAAGACGCATTGTATAAACTATAGTCGTATGTTTCCATCCTGTGGGGTATACAAGACCCGTTAGGAGAGTCTGAATGCTGTAGAGTGTACGACAACGTATATAATAATGCCCAATAGAGCCACACCGACCCTATAAGTGATATAGAACTGAACCAATGCAAGGACAATAATAACTCCTTAATTTGGAGATATTATCTATGATTTGACTGATTCTCTGGGCCATTGCATGGGAGGACTTCAACCCCACAAATGGAATGTGTATTCCCCATAGACGAAACCTTTTTCTACAACAGCAATGATCATATTGAAAATAGTTTTCACCTGATGATTGTAAGGCTTCTCATGTTTAAGCATTACCACGCAGGGCCTTTTTTAACTAATCTACTGGAGGGGAAAAAGCTCCCCCAGCCCCCATGTTGGGCCCCCCAGTAAGCTATTTTGGCCCCCCAGTGAAGGTCCCTTTTGTCCAAAGTATAAGCAAACTCAGAGATCCTAAGGATAGTGCAAAGTTTCAAGACTGCATTGCGTTTGTTTTGCACGAGCTATGATTTTTCGCTTGCCTATAAATAGCGTTGTGTATTTCAGCCTGGCTATGGCTATGTTATATTAATAAATATACAGTATACAAACAACTGTAATTGTTTTGCACGTAGCCTGTTAATTTAATAACTGGTGCATGCAGCATGCGCATATACTAATAATAAACATTATTGAATATCAAGTGTAACTTATTGTATTAACGGAGCTTATTTTATTTTTTATTTTATTTTTATTTTTATTTAGCTTCGCCACTAGGGCAGGGTCACCACAACAGCATATGCCAATTACTGTGGGCCCTTTTACCTAACCCACCCTGTCAACTTTCCCTGTTGGAGGAAACCGGAGTACCCGGAGAAAACCAACAACTTTCGGCAGAGCGTTGACTTTACTCTTTTCACTTGGGGACTGGGTTCGAGTCGCATTGAGAAAGTTCTCACTGAGACTTGAACCCGCGACCTTAGAGGTGAAAGGAAAGTGCGCTAACCACTTCGCCACCGAAGCCCCTAAATTCTTGACTTATAGAATTAAATCATCTGTCTCCTGCAATCGAGACAATAAAGATCGCCGACAAAATCACACAAAATGACAACGGCAAGTTGCAACGCATTCGACAATGAAAACGGTCTGTCTCGTATATATTGAAATTGTCAAAATATGAAATTGACATCGGTTTTGTGGCGAAAGTCGCGGCTCAAATTGAGCACAGTAATACCCTAAAATAGAATATCGTTTAGACATTACTGCTGCAGCCCAATCGTGTCCAAAAATTCTCAATTTTCGACACCCACTCGTACATCGCCATGTTTATTTGTGTATTGAACCAATTCTCCGTTCTTATGGGGATTCGGGTGTTGCGGGGGGAAAGACAGAGTTAATTACGATTTATAGTATAGGCAATTTAGATCGACAATTTATCAAACTTTTTCGAAATTTTCCATTAAACTGATAGAAAAATAACATTAAATAAACAACTGTAGCTATTAAAATAATGTTTCAATGTTTCAAAAATATTACCCCTTTGAATCCTATATATTGTAATATAGAACATCAAGTGTAAGCTCCCCCCGGATTGTTTACACTTGAATTTTTGCCCTGTAATCACAATAGTTGCAAAGTGAAGCTTTGCACTATAAAAAAGGGGAAAAAACTGAGTTTAGAGGAAAGTTATGGTATTCTCACAACAAAACCTGGCTCCGTTTAGATGGGATATATCAAAAATTGTCTCTGAAAATGCAGGAAATCAAGCCACAGCGACTCAAGAATACAAAAATTTTCGGGGGGACAAGAATACAAAATCCCCCCCGAGACCCCCCTTCACCTTCCCACACCTGTAATACACCACCTACTTGTTACGTCCCCTTTCAATGATGCCCCCCCCCCACTAACGATTTCATAAAAAAGTCCCTGTTACCACGTCAATCATACTACAGCTGGAAACAGCTGGAGTATTAGGGTGTCCATGCAGGAAACTGCGATACATGAACCTGGATGGAGCCAGGACAACCAGCAGCTTGTTATCTTACAAGTTCCAAATTGGAATGTTGGTATCACGACAACTACGTTAACTGTTGTCTAATCAGAAGTATACAAACAAACACACAAAAGCGTTTTAAGCGTTTTTACCGGACAAAACTGACTGAGCAGGCAGCTATATACTAGCTATAGTGTCACGACGGTGCAGCACACGCTATTTACATTTACGAATTACGTCAAATATTTACATATACCACGTCAAATACAAATCTTGATTACAAACTAATAAATGGTGACTACAACCATAACTAGTTACAAATCCCATTAGCAATGCACGTAACTTCACTATCAGTTCCGTTAAATTAATGGGCTGATTCCAGTGCAATTAATCCCAAACAGCAGTGTAAAAATTTGTAAAAATAGTGCAATTTTCTGTAATCACAGTGCATTTGTTTGTACTCACAGTCGTTTTATCTGTAATCACTCTGAACACATCAAATTTGAGCTAGGTTCTAGGCAAATTGCTCAAAAATTGCAGACTTTTGGACAATGATTACTTGTTGGAAAACAAAGAGTTTTTATATAGTAACATCGAAATAGTTTAATTTTTTTAACAAAGGTCACATAACTGCCATTGCTATGGCAACAATGACGTTTCAATATGCCGGATATTTTCCCTTTAAAGTAATTTTACTCGAAAACGACTTCGCGTCGGTGACCCCATTTTTTACTTCATAAAATGCTTTCTTTTAGTATATTGAACAAGACCCTGCTGCTTGCATGCAACATTAATTAACTCGTGCCCTTAGGAGGGGTAGTAAAATTCAACACAACACAGCACAACACAACACAACACAACACAACACAACACAACACAACACAACACAACACAACACCATGCAAGGAACAGGAAAATCTTAAACTGCACTACACTTTTTAACAAACAAGTAATTATTACAAGTGACAACAGATATGAAGTGTAAAGTGGTGTGTATGGTTCCTTTGCTCAAATAATAGCTACTCAAGATTGTACTAGTGAGCTATAATCCACGCTTATTATTATCCCAATCAAATTGCATACCGCGATTACCCTCTCTCCTCCGCAGAGGCTCTTTATATATATTTATCATGTTTACGAGCGTATCTCTATATTACCTATAGGTAAAAATGTATAATGTTTTCTCACCTCACCTCACCCTTCACCACCAGCGTTGCGATTTCATAAATATATACATAAAGAGGCTCTGCGGAGGAGAGAGGTGATTACCGTACATAAACCGTACATACACATGTACAGTGATTTGAAAACACGGCAGAAGTGGTTAAAAGGAAACTGTCACCTGCACCACCAACATCTAATATTGGGCTTGTTTAAACAGTGAAGGGTTGTAGATGGAAAATTATTGAGTGTAAATTATATATATTTATTAGACCTAACCAGGAATCGAACTGTGGCCCTGCGATTCCGGTGCACCGCTCTAACCAACTGAGCTACATGTACAGAGTTCAGTTGTCGAGCTCTAACCACAAGTTCATGTATATATACTAAGGTACTGCCATGTTAAATTGTGGGTAAATATCTAGATTTTGTTGGCATCTCACTCGATTGAATAATAATTGAAGGGTTTTGTAGATGGAAAATTATTGAGTGTAAATTATATACATTTATTAGACCTAACCAGGAACAGCTGCGAAAAATGCAACTATAGGTCCCTGGCAGGAATCGAATCTGCGGCCCTGCGATTCCGGTGCAGCACTCTAACCAACTGAGCTACAGAGTCCAGTTGTCAAGCTAAAATCTAGATATTTGCCCACAACTTAACATGGCAGTACCCTAGTAATATACATGAACTTGTGGTTAGACTTCGCGTCCTCCCCAAGCACCCCCGCGCGCTCGCTCAACAACTGATCTCTATTTATTTTTTTCTCTCTTTCGAGCCTGGGTACGAGGCTGCAACAAAAGAGTGACTTCTATAGGGGGACACCCTGCATGTACATACTCTTCGCGCTTGGGCTGTACATTCGACTATTGCACAAGTGACAACATTAATTGCAATAGCTGTATTATGTTAATTAGTAAATGTTACTTGGTTTCACGCATTGAGGTAGAGGATGTACACACCCACACTCTACAGACAGGTCACGACCGTATTATTAAACAATATATTGTGTTTGGTTTCTGGTTTCCCTCATGCTTTTGGCATTTCGAAAGATGGCTTGAAAATTTAGTTTTGTACACACGATCGAAATATATATTTTGCTGTTCAAAAAGATGGCTGTAAACGTTTTAAAATCCCGCAAAGTTTATAAATATCCATCTCAATTGATGAATTTCTTCATGTGTTGACAGCCATCGTCTCTCCGTAGTGTCCGTAATTGGCCCTCCTACGGAATCGAAACGCGACTAGAAGTTTAATTTAATCACCAAAAGACAAAATTTCCTGTCTTAATAGTAAGAATACGTACAATACAATTGGGAGCGTCCGTCGCTAGGGCTGTATTTATACCCATTATATCGACACGTCTCGGCTCTTGGAACGAATTCTTCATCCGGCCAGTTTCTCGAATTCAAAAATTTGAATGTAATTACACTTTAAAATCGAACTTCTTCCGACGGATACCTCTCTAATACGGCCAATTTCCTATGTTCCAACGTACATACTGCATAATTGTTAGTATTGAGATATAATTAATGTCATTTATAATTGCTGCGGAGCGAGCGAGCCTGAAGCGAGCGAGCGTAGCAGCAGCCTAATGTATGCAGAGAGGGAGTTTTGAAGTAAATTTTATCACAGTTAATCAGTGTTTCCACATTCTAAATTCATCTCTAAATTCCTTCTATTTTTCCTTGCAGACGTCTGTCAAAATTAATGATTTTTTAAGTTCTAAACAGCTTTTTAGCGTAACAAGAACCATGCTACACAGCTACTACAGTACTGTAGTATGTAATGTAGGCCTTCCTATTACTTGCTAATGTATTTGGATGACGGGCCGACGACGGCATCTGACTCATAAGACGATTCAGATAAAAAAAAAATTTATTGTTTTTTTTCCCATGTACAATAAATTTATTTAAAATATTACAATGATTCAGATAATTATAAATACTATGCTCAACAACACGTATGCGAAATCGGTAAATACGTATCGCTTTATTCGCCTAATTTGTCGCCATAATTGACAATTCCCGTACTTATTCGCGTAAAATGTTCGCGAGGTTTTGTTCGAGTTTTTTTCTTGTGTATGTGGTCAAATATTACTATATTAGTGTGTTTTTAATCACACACCCGCTATATTATACAATTTCATGTATATGGAAGCAACTTCACGGCATTTTATGTTCATGCGATATTGGGAATATTTGAATTTACACTATTTAAAAAATATGATAAAAATCCTTGAAAATTCCTTGTGAGATTTAATTCCTTGCATTTTTCCTTGCAAAAAGCGATAATTCCTTTTGCAAGGATAAATCCTTGCATATGGAAACACTGCAGTTAATAGACTGTGTGATTTTATTTAGCGCATGGAATTGTGGTCGTGCGCGCTTGCTACGCGCAGAACACAAATTTTAAACTCGCTCAGTTCCATGTGCTTTTCGATTTTGACGGACGGAGTCTTCGAATTTCTAAAGCTTTTTCAAGTCTATTTTGACCATTCAAGGTAGGATATTTTGTCTTTTGTTTGTATGTTACGTTTACATTTGTTTACTCCTTTTTGGAAAGTTGGCAATCTCAATTTATATATCTATGAAACGCTGAAAGCACACAATCGATCGCAGCTAGATTCAGTGTCTGTTTATATATAAACTATATATTCTGCTAATGTGTACGGTGGCCCAGAAGGGACACCACTATCAACAGAGAGAATATCACAAACAATAGCAATTTGTAACAAACTGAACGAGATTTGCTGCAAACATATAAATAAAGCGCTGCAAATAAAATATAAAACACACTGCAAACAAAAGCCACAAAATGTAGAACACGCTGCAAACAAAATATAGAACGCGATGCAAACAAAATATAGAACGCGCTGCAAACAAAATATAGAACGCGCTGCAAACAAAATATAGAACGCGCTGCAAACAAAATATAGAACGCGCTGCAAACAAAATATAGAACGCGCTGCAAACAAAATATAGAACGCGCTGCAAACAAAATATAGAACGCGCTGCAAACAAAATATAGAACGCGCTGCAAACAAAATAAAGAACGCGCTGCAAACAAAATATAGAACGCGCTGCAAACAAAATATAGAACGCGCTGCAAACAAAATATAGAACGCGCTGCAAACAAAATATAGAACGCGCTCCAAACAAAAGCTTTTAAAACCGTGCGCGCGCATACTAATTATATTCACATAATTTCGCGGGGTTTTCTCAAATCAAAGATGGCGTCTGACCAATCTAACTTTGTAAGAAACGAAATACGAGAGGCCGTTCGCGTCGAGGTTTCGCGTTTGCTTGGCAATACATCAGCAATGTCTAACTCTACTGCGACTGGTAATGAATGGAGTCGTGAAAGCAATAATGAAAGGCCTCCAGTAACCCCTCAAGCTCAATCCAGTTCGTTCAGCGACTGCCCGTCGACTATTTCGACTCCAAGAACGCGCACTTTATCATTCGAAGATTTCTATAAAACGCGGGAAAGTCAACGTCAGTCAGGCTTCAAGGTTTCAAAGAAAAAGAAAAAAGGCTTATCGACCACTAGCAGCGCTCTAAAGAAGTCGACTAATTATGTCGAAATTAAAGTTGGCATTGCTGCCCAAACAGATGGGGTTGTAAAGGTTCGTCGCGGTAAGACACATGTTATAACAGTAAGTTCATCTGCCACAAAACAAGAGATTATCCAGAAAGCAGTAGAAAAACACAGGAGTTTTGATCAGACTTTTGATGAAACTGTTTTGAGAAATCCAATGGATTCCAGGAACTATGCAGCCCTTCATATTATCCAATTACAAACAGGCAATTGGTAAGGACTATAAGCGACTTACATTTTATCTGATCCCATTGGACGATGTAATGGAAAATTCAGATGAAAGTGGTAACGAATTTTCAAAATTGAGCTCACTGCCCGATATTTGTAAATATGCCCATAATCGGGTTCCTGCAAATAGCTCAAGCTCCCCGTCGGTCATACATATAGATGATGAAGGTGCTTCAACATCACATGCATTATCAGGTGAGATTATGCTTATTAACCCATTAAAGCGCAAGACTCTCCCCTTGACGAGTAAAATCGTCTGGCGTTGGACAGAGTAAAGGAATAAAGTAGGGCGCATTTGGGTACATTGCTGCTTAGTGGGTTAATATAGAGATATAATAAAGGGCACACAGTTGGGGGAAAGAGGGAAACCTCTCAGGTTTTCACCTTAAAATCAGTATATGTTTGCCAACACAGGAGGTACAGTAAGTAAACTCGTGTATTGGCCACCCCCCTTTCAAGTACAATCTCTTTCAAGGAAGTCTTTCTTTTGTAAACCTCATTTAAATATATTCAGTCTCTATTTATTTTGTGATGGTTTTCTTTTTAATTATTTTCAGTCACTGAGATTGGCCAGAGGAGATATGCTCTGCAATGTGATCATATCCAATTTTCCATTACATCGTCCAATGGGATCAGATAAAATGTAAGTCGCTTATAGTCCTTACCAATTGCCTGTTTGTAATTGGATAATATGAAGGGCTGCCTAGTTCCTGGAATCCATTGGATTTCTCAAAACAGTTTCATCAAAAGTCTGATCAAAACTCCTGTGTTTTTCTACTGCTTTCTGGATAATCTCTTGTTTTGTGGCAGATGAACTTACTGTTATAACATGTGTCTTACCGCGACGAACCTTTACAACCCCATCTGTTTGGGCAGCAATGCCAACTTTAATTTCGACATAATTAGTCGACTTTTTTGGAGCGCTGCTAGTGGTCGATAAGCCTTTTTTCTTTTTCTTTGAAACCTTGAAGCCTGACTGACGTTGACTGAGGGGGAGGCCTTTCATTATTGCTTTCACGACTCCATTCATTACCAGTCGCAGTAGAGTTAGACATTGCTGATGTACTGCCAAGCAAACGCGAAACCTCCTCGCGAACGGCCTCTCGTTACGTCTCGTATTTCGTATTGGTCAGACGCCATCTTTGATTTGAGAAAACCACGCGAAATTATGTGAATATAATTAGTATGCGCGCGCACGGTTTTAAAAGCTTTTGTTTGCAGCGCGTTCTTTATTTTGTTTGCAGCGCGTTCTATATTTTGTTTGCAGCGCGTTCTATATTTTGTTTGCAGCGCGTTCTATATTTTGTTTGCAGCGTGTTCTATATTTTTTTGTTTGCAGCACGTTCTATATTTTGTTTGCATCGCGTTCTACATTTTGTGGCTTTTGTTTGCAGTGTGTTTTATATTTTATTTGCAGCGCTTTATTTATATGTTTGCAGCAAATCTCGTTCAGTTTGTTACAAATTGCTATTGTTTGTGATATTCACTCTGTTGATAGTGGTGTCCCTTCTGGGCCACCGTAAATGTGCTATCGACTTTGCTTGAGCTGTTTGTTAGTGCTGTAAAGCATGGAAATCTTGCATAGAGATGTCTTTAAAAGGTTTTTCTATCCATTCGCGTTTGCTTTCTCTTGCAGATTTCCATATTTATTCCTATTTTACAATGGACTTAACATTTTTGTCTAGTCGCGTTCACATATTATTGTCAGAACAGACAGGGTCTCAGTTCTGCGCGCACTAAGACAAATATTCGAATGGCAATGAGTTGAAATGAGTTGTGCTTTACATGTAGGTGACTCGCATATCCAGCAAAGTAAGAACAAAATGTGGAACAACGCTTTCGTTTATTATTTTGCGCACATGTATATATTTTTAACGCTTTTATACACTACAAAAATATATATGCAAATTTCCTTGCGTGGCAGTGTCAAATTACTCATCGCAGTAAACATGGGTTTCATGTGGAAATTCCATGTGGAAGAACAATAATTGGAAAATATTGATATTTTGAAATAGATGTTACAAAATTTGATGTCTTTCATGTTTCGTGATATATTTAGCTTGTCTCATCCTGCAAACTATGCTAGGGTATGCATCTACTGACAGCGCGAAAGCCACTGGGTCAATGTTAGCCAATAATTACCGTTCTACTGAATATAATTTGTGTCGCATATTTGTTTGCATGTTTGTTTCAAGAAGCTAAATGATAACTCAAGCAGCCCTACTTTGTATTCTTTGGAAAAGATCAGAAAGTGCAATACCAATAGTGTCCCAAAGCTCGCCGAAATGAATGTAACCAAAGCTTTCTGGCTGTGGACACGAAGTTACCTGGAGGATAGAAGTCAACAGGTTAAACTTGCAGGAACTTTATCATCGGTTAAACCATGTCCTTCGGGAGTTCCACAAGGTTCCGTGATATCACCCACGCTCTTTAACGTCCACGTGAATGATCTTGAGACTTCAATCCCAGAACAACTATCGATAAATACATGCAAATATGCAACGATTGCACGCAAGACGAAGTTGTGACCCAAGGTTCATGCAGCCATATGCAAGATGTTCTCGAAGCATTACAACAATGGTCCACTAGGAACAAGATGACGATAAATCCGAAAAAACGAAAGATATGTGGATATGTTTCAATAATGCGGTCCAAGAGCCTGCATCATTAGTTATTGGTAATGACGTAGTGGAAAGAGTCAAGTGCCACAAACTACTGGATATATGGTATCAAAATAACTTGCAATGGAACTGTCACATTGAAAATATGGTAAAGAAAGCAAATAAACGTTTATACTCTTTGAGAGAATGTCGTAGAGCCAATTTACCTCTTGAGGTCGGTATCACATGTTACCAATCCAAGATCAGACCCATATTGGAGTATGCCGCACCAATATGGAGCGGATTGCCCCAAACCTTGTGGATGAAATACACTGTACAAAATAGGTGCCTGAAAATTCTTGGAGCATTCCGACACAATTTTGAAACTTTGGAAGACAGAAGAGAAAATCTTACCGCAAAAGAATTCCAAAGAATCCAAAGTGATCCGACCAATCCATGCAACAAATTCATCCCCCCTATTATAAACCACCATTATGAATTAAGAAGAACAAATGAACTGCCACATATTATATCGCATACTAAAAGACATCAACAATCTTTTATTCCTAGAGCTATATCACTTCTGAAAAAGAGTTAGACATTTTTAAACATTTTTAACTTTCTAAATATTTTTAAATTTAATTGGTAATTATTTGAAATTGAACTAGTTTCTACTTTACATGATCCAACTTTACATGATACGTGATCCAATTAGTAGGTATTCAATTTTGAGACAGTTTATTTGCGGAGAGCCACGGTTTAACACGCGTGTAGGTAATGGTCGAGGGTCGAGGGTAGAAAGTCGAGGGTCGAAGGTAAAAAGTCGAGGGTCCCGAAAATTCCGTTTTTTCGAATTTTTAAATATATTTTATGTGTAAGAAGGTTTCAAGTACTTCATTATGCGCTCAAAGCCTCGATTATACTACAGCGCTAATGAAGCATATCCCGACGGAAATTCACAGTTCTGCATCACCATATGGTATAGCCTGCGAAGCAGTCGCTTTATTTTTGAGTGGTTATTATATTTATCGCCCATTTATATAATAACCACTCAAAAATAAAGCGACTGCTCCGCAGGCTACAAATGGTATTAATAACGCGCAACCGGGCAAACTTTGGAAAATCTTTAAAAGTATCCAGTACTCTGCAATCGTTTTTTAGCATTGAGTAATTATAATTCGGTACTATACCCAACGCTATAGCTTTAAAACCCAGGCAGGTATACTATGTCTTGTATGTTAGTAACTGTTTATATCATGCGTACTTCATTATGCGCTCAAAGCCTCGATTATACTACAGCGCTAATGAAGCATATCCCGACGGAAATTCACAGTTCTGCATATGGTATTAATAACGCGCACCTTTCGTTTCCACTTCTTTAGGTTATCATTGCGCGCACGCATGTAAAAAATTTTAATGGCCTAAATATACCGCTCATGCTTCGACTTTGTTTTGAAAAATTGATTGGTGAAGGTAGCAAGATACACGCGGCGTTTGTGCAAATGGTTTACCGGGATAAGCGTACTCTCTACTCTACTCTAACATAAAATAGACTGTAATTCATACATCCCTCCACTTTCCTCTGCAAACACGATACAGTATAACACAAAAACATATATTTTTACTGTAAAGAAATACCTATTATATTATATTATATTATTGTTAAAGTCATTGGTAAACATAAATCGTCCTGTTTGTTCGCATCTTTTTACCACTCATCCATGTGTCTAACAACCATGTTCAATGACGATGACCTGTATTTGTTTTCAAAATCAGCATTACAACCATAACATTTCCTTACATTGTTGGGAAGTAAAATGATTTCATATTGGCAAGGTGACATGCCAGAATGCCATTGGACATCGATGGACTTGAAGCTCCAATATGATTAAAAGATTGGGGGGATTGGAAAGAGGCATACACGAATGATTGAGGGGAATGCAAAGGAGGAATCTGTGAAGTGTAGCGGTGCATCGGCATAGGACATCCTGGTTGTGGTGGATAGGTCGATGGCGTGAGTGAGGGTCGCTGACAAAACGGAAAGTAACCTAAATTTGCCGAATTTAGATCAGTTGTTAAGTTGCTTTGTCTTGCATCATTAGTGGGGAATGAAGGGAGGATTGAATTAGAAGGAATTCCCAAGCTAGTTCCAAATTGTGGTGCGTTTGACGGTAAGACAAAAGAAGCAGTACCACTGTTTGAAGTGTTTGACTTTAATGTCGTCTTTTGTGTTTTCTTGCGGATCAATAGTCCGACCATTATCGTTGCTGGATCAATAGTCCGACCATTATCGTTGGGGGTTTGCAAAATTTCCGCGCCAAGTTGTTTAGCATGGTTTATTTCTCGGGAGTGCGATTTTTGTTTAACTTGGCTAAACGATGGACCGTTGCCACCTGCGGATGATCCTGCTGCATAAGCTTTTATTGACTTATTGTCACCGCAAATATCATCGAGTCTCGGACATCAGCATGACAAACATCAAGCAAGGACATGTTTGCAGGATCTTTATGCGCCCAACCCGCATGGATTACCTCGGCTTGGTTCATTGACGGTGCATTGGACGGTGCAAACGCGCGAAAAATAAACCCCCTTCTGTTGTGCCACCATGTCAACCAAGTTCCAGAAATTTGTGCTTTGGGTCTCTAGAAATAAACGCTTCGAAGCGGTTTGCCCGGTTGCGCGTTATTAATACCATATGCAGAACTGTGAATTTCCGTCGGGATATGCTTCATTAGCTGTAGTATAATCGAGGCTTTGAGCGCATAATGAAGTACGCATGATATAAACAGTTACTAACATACAAGTATACCTGCCTGGGTTTTAAAGCTATAGCGAATATAGTACCGAATTATAATTACTCAATGCTAAAAAACGATTGCAGAGTACTGGATACTTTTAAAGATTTTCCAAAGTTTAATACCATATGCAGAACTGTGAATTTCCGTCGGAATATGCTTCATTAGCGCTGTAGTATAATCGAGGCTTTGAGCGCATAATGAAGTATTTGAAACCTTCTTACACATAAAATATATTTAAAAATGCGAAAAAACGGAATTTTCGGGACCCTCGACTTTTTACCCTCGACCCTCGACCCCCGACCATTACCTACACTCGTTTAACATTAGCAAGATCATGATTAATGGCCACCTCTACCATAGGCTGCTCAGCTCCAGTTTCAGATTCGCAGCTCTATATTCAAATTGAATCTAGAGCCAGAGGCATGGCGTTCATGTTCAAATGGCTGTAACTCCACAAAGGCTTCACCTATTCTAACAATATTTGTTTTCCTTCTTTGTCAAGAAAAGAAGTATGATATAACACAATCGCCGAGTCTCTACTGCTTCTAGATTTCTCTAAACAACTTGCATAAGTCAAGTCGCCAAACGGCGTGCGGTCAATTAAATCTGGAGCCAGGTCCGGTTAGTTCCCACCAAAATAGCTGTATAGTCGTAACGAATAAATGTTATGCTATAATATTTTTTTTCATTCTTCACTGATAATTTGCACATTATTTAAAACAATCGGCTTGTCTGTAGCGCTTTTACTTTCCTCAGGAGAGCTCGCATAAGTTAGGTCTTCAAACAGCGACATGTTGACACAGACGGTAAACAGGCTTGCCGCTTCTCACTTAAAACGCTCTGTCTCAGCCAAAAGCTACTTTATCGCAGAAAGATTTTTTTTCATTCTTCGTCATTAAAGCTCACATCATTTGAAGCTATTTTTAAGCTTATATCGCTTTAAACTTTGCCAGGACAACGTGCATAAGGTGAGTCCTCGAACAGCCACATACTGACACTGTCCACAAGTCAGTCAACAAGTCAGTCTACTAAAAGCGCTCTATCTCAGCGAAAAATGAACATATCCGTACAATATTTTTTGTCATTCTTCACTGATAATTTGCACATTATTTAAAACAATCGGCTTGTCTGTAGCGCTTTTAGTTTCCTCAGAAGGGCTCGCACAAGTTAGGTCATCAAACAGCGACATGTTGACACAGACGGTAAACAGGCTTGCCGCTTCTCACTTAAAACGCTCTGTCTCAGCCAAAAGTTACTTTATCGCGGAAAGATTATTTTTCATTCTTCGTCATTAAAGCTCACATCATTTGAAGCTATTTTTAAGCTTATATCGCTTTAAACTTTGCCTGGACAACGTGCACAAGGTGAGTCCTCGAACAGCCACATATTGACACTGTCCACAAGTCAGTCAACAAGTTAGTCTACTAAAAGCGCTCTATCTCAGCGAAACATGAACATATCCGTAAAATATTTTTTTTCATTCTTCCCTGATAATTTGCACGTTATTTAAAACAATCGACTGGTCTGTAGCGCTTTTAGTTTCCTCAGGAGAGCTCGCATAAGTTAGGTCATGCTCGTTCATATGCTGGACTCACCCATGCGGGGTTTCCCCTTCGTTTAATTGTACAGATAAATTTATTTACTAGTAATATTAATTAATTACAGATTAATTTATTTAATATAGTATGTTTGGGCATTTGGTTTGGGTTTCAATTCGGCTTATTTTTTATATCGAAAGCTCAACAGTCATTGTTATGATGTTTCGTCACGTATTCCAGCTGCTTGAAGTTTATATTCTTCTTAAGAGTTTGTGTACTAAAACTTGATATGAGGATATGGCATGGGACGAGGCAGTTTTAATTTGGCATGCACCTGAATGCACCTGCACTCTAATTGAGTGGGAAACCGATATCAGTCATATTATATATATATATATATATATATATATATATATATAGATATCATAGTCAATATGTTAATATATAGATATCATATATGAATTATAGCCAACATCAAATCATCAATACTAAAACCCACAAGAGTGCTAAATTTTATCAAGAATCCAATAAGAAATATATTACAAAGAGTGCTGGGACAACTCAACGTAATTTTAATATTTTAGTAACTAAAGTAATATATACTTGTAAACATGTAATTTAATCTTATAGCATATATGATCCTGCTTGTAGTTTCTTAAAAAATAATATATACTTGTAAATATATAATTTAATCTACATTTATCATACAATCGTTCTTGTAATTATTTCCGAAAATTCATTTTGGAGATAAAACTATTTTTAAGCGCCGCATCCGAATAAGCGCCGCACTTATTCACAACAATGCGGTGCTTAATGAAGCACCGTCAGAATTGTTGAAGCCAAACTAAAAACAACTACATTAGGGACTGGTCATAATTTAGCAGGGGGGGTGGGGAGGTGTAATTAAAGATTTCTAGGACTGAAACTGGGTAACCCTGCCTTGTCGAGAGCATGAAAAATGATGACCCCCCTCTTGCTCATGACTGAAAAAATGTCTACCCCCCACTCCTGAACGATCTTCGGGAACGGCAATTCCTGCGTTCTAGGAGATGATTTGACAGTAAAAGGGGATTGTTATTTCGGGGCCCGGAGCAAATTGCCCCCTTTGTCTCCCGACTATATAGGCGGCCCAGCAGCCAATATTAGGGCCAGCATGAAAATAAGTGACCACCCCTCTTATAACGGTTCAATATTTTGTGAACCCCCCTTTATTGCAGCTAAAAAAATGTGACCCCCTACCTTTTCCACCTCCTACCCCCCTGCTAAATTATGACCAGTCCCTTACATCTCAATCTTAAACGAAGGGGAAACCCCGCATGGGTGAGTCCAGCATATGAACGAGCATGACCTAACTTATGCGAGCTCTCCTGAGGAAACTAAAAGCGCTACAGACCAGTCGATTGTTTTAAATAACGTGCAAATTATCAGGGAAGAATGAAAAAAAATATTTTACGGATATGTTCATTTTTCGCTGAGATAGAGCGCTTTTAGTAGACTGACTTGTTGACTGACTTGTGGACAGTGTCAATATGTGGCTGTTCGAGGACTCACCTTATGCACGTTGTTCAGGCAAAGTTTAAAGCGATATAAGCTTAAAAATAGCTTCAAATGATGTGAGCTTTAATGACGAAGAATGAAAAATAATCTTTCCGCGATAAAGTAACTTTTGGCTGAGACAGAGCGTTTTAAGTGAGAAGCGGCAAGCCTGTTTACCGTCTGTGTCAACATGTCGCTGTTTGATGACCTAACTTGTGCGAGCCCTTCTGAGGAAACTAAAAGCGCTACAGACAAGCCGATTGTTTTGAATAATGTGCAAATTATCAGTGAAGAATGAAAAAAAATATTTTACGGATATGTTCATTTTTCGCTGAGATAGAGCGCTTTTAGTAGACTGACTTGTTGACTGACTTGTGGACAGTGTCAGTATGTGGCTGTTCGAGGACTCACCTTATGCACGTTGTCCTGGCAAAGTTTAAAGCGATATAAGCTTAAAAATAGCTTCAAATGATGTGAGCTTTAATGACGAAGAATGAAAAATAATCTTTCCGCGATAAAGTAACTTTTGGCTGAGACAGAGCGTTTTAAGTGAGAAGCGGCAAGCCTGTTTACCGTCTGTGTCAACATGTCGCTGTTTGATGACCTAACTTGTGCGAGCCCTTCTGAGGAAACTAAAAGCGCTACAGACAAGCCGATTGTTTTAAATAATGTGCAAATTATCAGTGAAGAATGAAAAAATATTTTACGGATATGTTCATTTTCGCTGAGATAGAAGCGCTTTCAGTAGACTGACTTGTTGACTGACTTGTGGACAGTGTCAGTATGTGGCTGTTCGAGGACTCACTTTATGCACGTTGTCCTGGCAAAGTTTAAAGCGATATAAGCTTAAAAATAGCTTCAAATGATGTGAGCTTTAATGACGAAGAATGAAAAATAATCTTTCCGCGATAAAGTAACTTTTGGCTGAGACAGAGCGTTTTAAGTGAGAAGCGGCAAGCCTGTTTACCGTCTGTGTCAACATGTCGCTGTTTGAAGACCTAACTTATGCGAGCTCTCCTGAGGAAAGTAAAAGCGCTACAGACAAGCCGATTGTTTTAAATAATGTGCAAATTATCAGTGAAGAATGAAAAAAAATATTATAGCATAACATTTATTCGTTACGACTATACAGCGATTTTGGTGGGAACTAACCGGACCTGGCTCCAGATTTAATTGACCGCACGCCGTTTGGCGACTTGACTTATGCAAGTTGTTTAGAGAAATCTAGAAGCAGTAGAGACTCGGCGATTGTGTTATATCATACTTCTTTTCTTGACAAAGAATGAAAACAAATATTGTTAGAATAGGTGAAGCCTTTGTGGAGTTACAGCCATTTGAACATGAACGCCATGCCTCTGGCTCTAGATTCAATTTGAATATAGAGCTGCGAATCTGAAACTGGAGCTGAGCAGCCTATGGTGCCACCTCTGCATCATGAAAGGACTTATCAGATACAGTTAATGTCGTATCGTCGGCAAACATTCTTGTTGACGAGTACTCTAAACTGTTAGGTAAATCATTATATAGAAGCGGCCCGAGAATTGACCTTGAGGAATTGGATCAATTGAAGTTAACGACCCCCCTACCCCAAGGGAGTCGTATACTTCAATGGCCATTGAAGTATACGACCCCCCAAAAAATAGCTTTTTATCATGATTCATGATTTTTATTCATGCTTTTTATATCGAGAATTTCGTTTAGTTTCTTTTTATGTATTTTGTTTATCTTTATCTTCTCACATTGGGTACTCCAGAGCGATTGCTTCCAAGATGGCGTCGAACTTGTTTTCGCCGGCTCGTTCTCGCCACATAAATTCGTCAAGATACGCGGGCAACATGTCGCGTCTTACGCCTCTCATTGTCTTTAATTTCACCTTGCTTCTATTCCAGTACGACTCGATATTCTGAGTATTTACAAGATGCAGTTTGCTACCAAAACACGGAGACAAAATTGCAAAACAAAACACCTCAAGCGCATATTATTGGTCGTGTTGAAAGTCTTTTGAATTTGTTTCATGGTCAAAAGATCAATGAACTGAGACATAGACAATAAAAGGAAAGTCATAAAAATTCCTTTGAAACAGACACAAACACGAAAATCCGTAAATTTAACGATATAATACAAGGGGGGTCGTATACTTCAATCCGAATATTTGTTATTAAAGTATACGACCCCATTGGCGTAGGGGGGTCGTTAACTTCAATTGATCCGAGGAATTCCACACTTAACTAACTTTGAACAGGATAATACGCCGTTAACGGAACACATTTGAGTTCTGTTCGCTAAATAAGATCTTAGAAGGTTTAAGGCTGGTTGTTCCATGCCATAAAGATCAAGTTTCTTTAGCAGTATCCCATGATTTTATATAGTGTCGAAAGTCGAAATACTGTAATATTAAACATACCACGATCCAAATGTTGTTAAAATGTTGTCAAGTGGTTCATATAGAATGGATACAAGGTCATACAACATTAATATAAATAAAGACTGGGAATGATAAGATTTCTCCCGGTAATGCGATGTTTTGTCGCCCTCATGAATAAAAAAGAAAATTGACTGTAGGAATTGAATGTACGTGTCGGCATCGACATCCTCACCAACCAAAACGTAAAGTGTTTAATTTGATATTCTCGCTTTGGGCTTGACTTCAAGTTCCTGTTATTGTTAATATAAATAGTAAGATACAAGCCCTTACACTTGAAATACTTCATAAATTATGTAGCTTTATAAATTTGATATCATAAAGGTGAAGGTTCCGCGAGGTCAACATAATTCGATTATTTCAAGGTAAATCAAAATCATGCAAATTTACTCCATTTTATAGGGCGCGCAACTGCACTTGATACTGACATAAGATTTTGCTAGGGCAACACAATTGACTTCGAAACACAAATCACACTCAGACGAGTGCAGACGAGTGCAGACGAGTGCAGACGAGTGCAGACGAGTGCAGACGAGTGCAGACGAGTGCAGACGAGTGCAGACGAGTGCAGACGAGTGCAGACGAGTGCAGACGAGTGCAGACGAGTGCAGACGAGTGCAGACGAGTGCAGACGAGTGCAGACGAGTGCAGACGAGTGCAGACGAGTGCAGACGAGTGCAGACGAGTGCAGACGAGTGCAGACGAGTGCAGACGAGTGCAGACGAGTGCAGACGAGTGCAGACGAGTGCAGACGAGTGCAGACGAGTGCAGACGAGTGCAGACGAGTGCAGACGAGTGCAGACGAGTGCAGACGAGTGCAGACGAGTGCAGACGAGTGCAGACGAGTGCAGACGAGTGCAGACGAGTGCAGACGAGTGCAGACGAGTGCAGGCGAGTGCGTGCAGACGAGTGCGAGCGAGTGCAGGCGAGTGCAGACGAGAGTGCGAGCGGTGCAGGCGAGTGCAGACGAGTGCAGGCGAGTGCAGGCGAGTGCAGGCGAGTGCAGACGAGTGCAGCCGAGTGCAGCCGAGTGCAGACGAGTGCAGACGAGTGCAGACGAGTGCAGACGAGTGCAGACGAGTGCAGACGAGTGCAGACGAGTGCAGACGAGTGCAGACGAGTGCAGACGAGTGCAGACGAGTGCAGACGAGTGCAGACGAGTGCAGACGAGTGCAGGCGAGTGCCGGCGAGTGCAGGCGAGTGCAGACGAGTGCGAGCGAGTGCAGACGAGTGCAGGCGAGAGTGCGGACGAGTGCAGGCGAGTGCAGACGAGTGCAGACGAGTGCTGGCGAGTGCAGGCGAGTGCAGACGAGTGCAGGCGAGTGCAGACGAGTGCAGGCGAAGTGCAGGCGAGTGCAGGCGAGTGCAGGCGAGTGCAGGCGAGTGCAGGCGGTGCAGGCGGTGCAGGCGAGTGCAGGCGAGTGCAGGCGAGTGCAGGCGAGTGCAGCGAGTGCAGGCGAGTGCAGGCGAGTGCAGGCGAGTGCAGACGAGTGCAGTGCAGACGAGTGCAGACGAGTGCAGGCGAGTGCAGCGAGTGCAGACGAGTGCAGGCGAGTGCAGACGAGTGCAGGCGAGTGCAGGCGAGTGCGAGACGAGTGCAGACGAGTGCAGACGAGTGCAGACGAGTGCAGACGAGTGCAGACGAGTGCAGACGAGTGCAGACGAGTGCAGACGAGTGCAGACGAGTGCAGACGAGTGCAGACGAGTGCAGACGAGTGCAGACGAGTGCAGACGAGTGCAGACGAGTGCAGGCGAGTGCAGGCGAGTGCAGACGAGTGCAGGCGAGTGCAGGCGAGTGCAGCGAGACGAGTGCAGGCGAGTGCAGACGAGTGCAGACGAGAGTGCAGACGAGTGCAGGCGAGTGCAGGCGAGTGCAGGCGAGTGCAGACGAGTGCAGACGAGTGCAGACGAGTGCAGACGAGTGCAGACGAGTGCAGACGAGTGCAGACGAGTGCAGACGAGTGCAGACGAGTGCAGACGAGTGCAGACGAGTGCAGACGAGTGCAGACGAGTGCAGACGAGCTTTTTTATAGCTCCGCAAATATCTTAAAATTATAAATATAAGCCAACGTTTTCGTGATGGATATAGAACAAGCCAACAGAGGAAGCCTTTTACATGGTGTATCAACGAACAGTAAAGGCAAATTAATATGGATTGGATCTCTCGAGTCACTGCAGATGTTTATCAAGGATGTTCTGAATATTTCTGACCGGACTTGGGGTTGCCGTGGTGGTGCAAAGCAGTTTAAAAACGAATGTATAGACATCAGATGGTATCCTGATACGAAATCGATAACACTTAGCGGGAAGTTAAAGGACGAACTTAACCAACAGCTGATTTCGCTGGCTTCTATATCTACAGAATTGGCAAACAGCGAAAATAAAGAAACTGACGACCAAAGCGAAACTAAAAAAACTGACGACCAAAGCGAAACTAAAGAAACTGACGACCAAAGCGAAGCGAAAACGAACTGTACTTGTGTAGCAGATACCCGCAAGCTCTCCGGCCTTGAGAGTCAACTGGAAGCTATTGTGAAAGAAGTACATGCCAACACGGCTGCTGTAAACGAAATATTAATCGAACGCACAAAGGGACTCGATGAAGCTAAACTGAAAGAATTAGAAAACGAACTTGTTCGTTCAAGAAAAGAAAACCACAAACTGTCGAATGAAAACTTGAACCTCATGAGTACAAACGAGAAGTTGACGGAAAGAACTAACAATCTATCATTCATATTAGCAGACTTACAAGGAAAGACAAAAAATGCTGAGGACGAAAGAGACAGCTTAATCACCGCTATGCGGCTATTGGTCGCAGAATCGAATGCTATAGTCAAAGAAAACGAACAATTGAATCATAAGCATGACATTGAACAAAGCAACAGCAACGAAGCGGACGATTGCACCACCCAGTCAGGTGATGTTGTAAATCCGAATATTCAATTAGGAAATAGTTTCGCTGTACTCGGTGTTCAAGAAAACAACAAGGGTGAAGAAGCAACAACAACAGCTCAAGGCCAAGATACTCCAAAAGAGAATACTTTGAGTAAAGAGCAAAAGCGTAAGAAAAAGTCAAAGAAAAAGCAAACTGCAATCGTGTCGGATGAGCCAAAGACAAAGGAAGCCGATAAACCGCAGCCAGACGGTGAACAAAGGCAGTCAAAGACTTCGGTCGTTGTGGCAGGAGACTCGATTATTAAATACGTAAAAGGCTGGGAACTATCGAATGATGAGCAAATCGTGTCAGTTAAATCCTTTTCAGGTGCTACTGTCGATGACATGGGGGATTTCCTGAAGCCAAGTATCCGTAAGCATCCAGACAAACTTATTATCCATGCTGGAACAAATGATGTCCGCAGCTCGAGTCCCACAACTATTGCTAAAAAAGTAACCGAGTTAGCAGAGCAGTTTAAAAAAGAATCAAGCAATACAAGGATAATCATCTCCTCTTTAGTCACTAGAAGTGATAATCAAGATCTTGCAAGAAAGGTAAATGACACTAACAATATTATAAAATCAAACTGTTGCAAAAAAACTGGGTATTCTTAGATAACAGCAACATAAACCGTTCACATTTAAATCATAGGGGATTACATTTAAATCACGAAGGTAGTGCCTTGCTACAAGATAATTTTAAAAATATTTTAAAATCTCAGGATTGAACTGATGAAAGGACGAGGAAGGAAGCTCATGAAATCAACTTAAATATTCCTAAAACAAGAGGTTTTAAAATGGCTATGCTTAACATAGTCAGTTTGCCAAAACATCTTGATGAAATTCGTTTAGTTGTTGCATGATAAAAAAATGGATGTCTTGGCACTTAATGAAACCCGCCTCGACCCTACCATTTCTGACGAACTTGTCAGTGTGGAAGGTTATGATATACTGCGTGCCGATCGAACAAGGAATGGAGGGGGGGTCTGCATTTATGTAAGGTGCCACGTAAATTATCAAAACGTCCAGATTTAGTTCCAAATGGCCTAGAAGCGGTTTGTCTAGAAGTTAGACAAGCTAATAGTCAGTCCTTTATTATTTCGTGCGTTTATAGACCACCGAATACCCATGCTGAGGTATTTTTAAAAATTGAAAGACTTATCCAACTAGTTGATAATGAAAGCAAGGAAGTTTATATCCTAGGCGATTTAAACTGCAATTTACTTGAACCGACTTTGTTGACTACTAAAAAGCTTCAGGATATTTTGGAACTATTTCAATTGACACAATTAATAAAAGATCCGACTCGTATTACTAAATCTACACAATCACTACTAGATGTCTGTATTACTTCGACGCCCGAGAAAGTAACTTACTCGGGCATACTACATCTCGGTATAAGTGACCACAGCCTTATTTATGCAATACGAAAACTAAATTCCAGACCAAATAACGGTTCTCAAGGGTTTGTAGAGATTAGGAATTTTAAAAAATTCAATGCTCAATGCTTTTAAACGATCTGTATACGATGCCTTGGGCGGAACTAGACAGTAAACGAAATGTGGACGAAATGTGGAATGCTGGAAAGCACTATTTGTTCAGGTCCTTGACAAACATGCGCCGATTAGATCAAAAAGAATTAAGAAAAAGGGTAGTTTACCGTGGGTAAATAAAGAAATTAAAGCAATGTTATTTAGAAGGGATTTTCTCAAGCGAAAAGCAATAAAAACAAAAGAGGAAAATGATTGGAAACTATACAAGTCCTCTAGAAATGCTGCCAATATTGCCATGCGTAATGCCAAAAAAGAATATTATGCAACGCAATTCGCAAACCATAACAAGAACCCGAAGCAAGCCTGGAAAACAATAAACGATATCTTAGGGCGAAATCGCAAACAAAATACTGTTAATGAAATTAAATTAGTTGATAAAACAGTTACTTCAACTGAGGAATTAGTTGAAGTTTTTAATGATCATTTTACAAACATAGGTCCTAAATTGGCTGAAACAATTGAACAAGATAATGATTGTAGTTTTAGAGATTTTATTGATCAAAACAGATCTGGTGCTGGGTTTTCATTTCAGCCAGTAAATGTGGCAACAGTCTTTAAGCTTATAACCAAATTGTCTTCCTCGAAAGCGACGGGTATTGATAAAATTTCAGCTAAAGTTCTCTTGATTGCAGCTCCTGCTATTGCACGATCTTTGACAAAGATATTTAATGTGTCAATTATTTCAGAGCAGTTTCCTTCGGAATGGAAAGCTGCAAGGGTAATTCCAATATTTAAAAAAGGCCAGCGGACTATGTTAGACAACTATAGACCAATTTCAATCCTACCAGTAGTGAGTAAACTGATGGAAAGGATTTTGCATGATCAAATGCTTGACTATTTGATGAACGAAAACATTCTATCAGAACATCAATATGGCTTTAGACCTTCGCATTCTACAACAACTACACTCTTAGATTGTACAAATGAATGGTATGTCAACATGGACCGCGGCCTTTATAATTTAGTAGTTTTTCTCGATTTAAAGAAAGCATTTGACACTGTCAACCACGAAATACTGTTACGTAAGTTTCAAATGTATGGATTTGGGGAAAACGCGCTTACCCTATTGCGTTGTTATTTGACGCACCGAACACAAAAATGTCAGTTAAAGGCATATTTTCAAATCAGAGAAAAATAACTTGTGGTTTTCCCCAGGGAAGTATACTCAGCCCTCTTTTGTTCATCATCTATATAAATGATTTACCAAATTGTCTCAAGCATACAACATCTAGAATGTTTGCAGATGACACCAGCCTAACAGCTGTAGGTGAAACTTTAGATGAAGTTGAGAGGAGGGCAAATGAAGACCTGGTGAATGTCCACAGGTGGCTGTCTGCAAATAAACTTAGTTTAAATATTGCGAAAACCGAGTACGTTTTGATTGGATCTCACTATAAAATAAATAATACGGCTGTCCAGCCTGAAGTTAAAATCAATAGCAAACCGGTCAAACGAGTGAAACATGCCAAAGTACTTGGTGTTCAGATTGACGAGAATTTAAATTGGAAAAAACATATTGAATTCATTGCCAGTAAAATATCGTCGGGTATTGGAGCCATTAGGAAACTTAAGGAATTTGTGGATCGAAACACCTTAGTATTGGTATATAATGCTTTAATCCAACCACATTTTGATTATTGTTGCGAAGTTTGGGATACGATTGGCAAAGTCCAGGCTGAACGTCTTCAAATATTTCAGAATAGAGCGGCTAGACTGATCATGAATTTTAAAAATGAGCATGGACAGTCTATTTTGGCACGTAATTCTCTTGACTGGATATCGTTAGAAGAACGTAGGGCACAAATGAAAGCCAGGCTCATGTACAAAACGGTCAATAAATTAGCCCCTCACAGACTGTGTGATATTTTTCAAAAAACTAACACAGTAAGTGATTACAATCTAAGGGGTTCTTCGACTAGCCTTTGCCTAGTATTCCACGGCCTAGGACTGAATTCTTAAAAAGGAGTTTTAGCTATTGCGGGGCTCAACTATGGAATCAATTACCGGAAGAGATAAGAAATTCTGTATCTTACGATTCATTTTGTCAAAAGCTTTCTTCCTCGACCTAGACATTGTAACATATATTGTTGAACTAAATAGAGTGTAAATATAGTTATAGTTTTATAGTTTTTTAAATTTGTAATATACTTAGTATCTTTTGTTATGTATTTTGTAATGTTAGCACACCTCTTTTGGAAACCAGCTGTATATAGTTGAAAAGATTAGTGTGTTTAAATAAAGTTGATCATCATCACTTGAACATCACTGTTGTCACAGTCTATAAAGAATATATTTAATCTACAAAAATACCATCATTGGCATATAGGATACATACATAAAAATACACATACATAATTACATTACTTCGTACTTAAAACTACAAAAGTTATAACATATCGTACACTGTTAGTATGTCAAAGCAGTATTTTGCGACTAAAGACATTATTGTTTTGTCTTGCATAGAAAGACCATATTTAAATATATCTTGATAAGCGAATGAAGAAAAAGAATTATTTATATTATCAAGATTAGCAATAAATTTTGTTCTGAGATCGACGAGCTTTGTATTACTGCATGACATTAGGTAATGCTGTTCATTCCCAATCTCATTTAGATCACAATGTTTACATAATCTATCATTGTATGAAACATTGTTATATCGACCAGTTTCAACAGGTAATTTATGTGCTGAAATTCTTAATTTTGTAATAGCTTGACGGTGTTTAAAATTATTAACTGAAGAGAGATATTCTTCAATTCCAAAATTTGTTTTCAATGTTTTAAAAATCCTTAATTTTCCAATATTTCCACCTTGTTGAATCTGTTCTTTCCAGTAATCAGTGAAACATTTATGTAGTTTACTCTTCAAATAATGGCAAAAATTCCCCTGCATATCTGATGGTATTGCGAAATTTTCAAAGTTTTTAACTTCTACATCACAAAGTTGTAGCAAATATTTTGCAAATGAAATTGGTTGTGAATCAAATTGCATACATACTCTTGCCGCTTGACCAACAAGAGTATCTCTGGACGGTGTACTTTTGATGCGTAACCAATATTTTATTATAAAGGTAGCTATTTGTATAATTAAGGTATCTTTCCTATTTCTGCTAGAACTGCTAGATTTGTAGATTTTGAGTGAACCCCTAAAATGTTTTTGCAAAATTTTAGGTGAAATTTTTCTACGTCATTCGTTATTTTGAAGATTTTCATTTTAAACATCTCGAAAGAGTTTATTCTACCCAGTAAGTAAGGACCCCAAACCTCACAGCCATATAGTAGAATAGCGTTGTCTCGACGTGACGTCACGAATTCCGACCCCCCGCCAAGACTCAGACAAACATTGGCAACTCTTAAAGTGCTTATGAACGCAAAATGGGTTTTTATTGATTCGGATAGAACATAAAAAGTTAGTTAATAAGTTCTAGATTAGTTTTTGGCTTAGACTTTTAGTTTCGGAGATATAAAGGCTCAAAGTCGCTATTTTGGAAAAAAAGTAGCGTCACCCGGGGGCCTGGGTCCCAGGAACGTGTGTATTTAATTTTACTATAAAAACAATTACATTTGGATAAATCATCTTGAAAAGTCGGCTATTTCTTGAGGAAAAAAACACATTTTTGAACTCAAACACATTTTTGAGTGTGTAAAGTAACCCTTCTAGTGGTTTGCATCGTCAATCGTGGAATATAGACGAAGGAATGGATTTAAATGCGATTTCAAAGTCGATCGTGGAGACGACCATGACACTTGATCACTTGATGACAGTAACTTATGTCTTTAAATTCTGGGACATAGATGCCTCTTGCTTATAAAATTATTTCGAAAGAAGAAATAAATGAACGAAAGTTTGTTGGAATGGAACTTAAACCTTTTACTGCATTTTATAGTCTTCATGCCTTCATGGACATGGGAATCGGTTGCATTTCATTTCTACACCTGCTTTAAAGTTGGTTCTCACTTTAGCAAGGAAGCTTGTTTCCCTACAAATTTTACATTCAAATTTGCCCAAAATTTGGACATTTTCAAGAATAGTAACTGGTTAACTGCAACTGGCCAACTCACAATCTAATGAAATTGGCCCCCATGTATATTCTCACAGAACCTTTCATAGAAAGATTGGTTGGCAGATTGTCATCTTTATCCATGTAACTGAAAGATGATCAATACACGGATATCATAAACTGGATATATACATTATATAGATATATATATATGGAATTATTGTGACGACACTAAACATTAATTGCCACATAAATAGGCTTAGAATAATATTCATCTTTTGAGAATGTTTTAGTGGGGGAAACATATCTAATTTAATAAGCCATAAGGCCAGTATGTGATCTGTAAAACTTCATACTTTCTATTACAGTAGCTTTGCCTGTGTGGACAGAGCAAACATGCTTCAACTTTCACATTAGATGTAAGATGTGTGGTGTGAGAGTGATGTATGCTTTACTCATACTGTACACACATCCAACTTTCTTGGCATGCCCACATAGCTGATTTAAGTAACTCGGAAAGGTGCTTCTCTGTGCAGGTAAACCGACTTCCTCCCCATGGAGGAAAATGGATGTTGACCCCCTCCCCTACAGATGTCCTTGCACATTTTAGAAGTGGAATCTCTCCTTCTAGATGGGTAAAGTTCCTCCATAGTGGGAGTATGGTTCTTTTCTAGGTAACCCATTACCCAAAAAGCAGCTAAAGTTTAGCCGATCCAATCAAGTGCAGTTAACCCATTAATTGGCAGTACTCTACCACTGATGAGTAAAATTTGCCAATTAATGGGTTAAAATAATCAATCGATCAAGGGGCTGAACTTGCCCCAAGAGACAATAGAGTCACACTGCAACAAATATTGATAAAGATGTTTAATAAATATTTAATTAAAATGTTAATTCATCTTTCACTGATGGTTCCAGTTTACTTCACTGATAAACTAGATGAAATCATAAACAAATAGTTTAATGGGCTATACAAAGTTGAACTGTCTCTCTCTATTTAGGGAATTTTCTGTTAGCCACCCTAAGGTTCTTCAGCATAGGTGGCTTAGGACCAAGGCCTAACAGAAATGCCTGATACTCAGGTTAAGGTGGTTCCACTAGTGGGACAGGGCAGCACTTGGTGATCAACTTTGTGCCAAATACATGTATCAATTAAACATATATCATCAGTATCTCACTGTCATATAAAACATGTGACATTGACCACATGTGTAGGATAATACAAGACACTGAAAGTCCACATATAAAGTAGGTTGAAGTCTAAAAGTAGAATGGCCTATTAATTTATATTAGTTAAATACCATAAAGTTGTGATAATTTTCATTGAAACATATATGATATATTATTCTATAACAGCCGTATGTAATCTCTCAGAGGTAGAAGCACTTCGATCGATTTGTGCGTCAACAAACCCCGTTGTACACCGGACATGTCCGGCGCAGAACCTAATTCATCCATACTGGCTTCAATGACATTTGACTCAGACAGACTTTCTTGTTTAAAATTCAACCCATTGTTTCTTGAAAATTTCAAAAATGTAACTTTATCAGATAATATAGACCCTGATGCTAACTTTTTTTCCGATGTATTCAATTGTGATTATTATACTGAACATACCTTCAATAGGATGGAACACGAAAAAGTCTCGCATAATGACAAATGCTTATCATTATTTCATATTAATGTGCGAAGTCTTGTGCGTAATTTTAATAAATTAACAAATCTGCTCATTTCAATTGACCATAAATTTTCGGTTATTGGTATTTCTGAAACTTGGCTTAGAGATTCATCGCATACCGTTGACATTGATGGATATAATTTCGTACATAACTACCGACCGGATAGATCTGGAGGCGGAGTTGGCTTGTATTTGTCTTCTGTGTTAGAGTACAAATCTCGTAATGACTTAAGTTTCCCTCGCCAATCAGGCGTTGAGTCCTTGTTTGTAGAAATAACTAGCGTTAAAGAGAGAAATGTTATTGTAGGCATTGTTTATAGGCCACCGAGCCAAAATGTTCACGATTTTATATCTAATCTTAATACACTGATGGGAATAATTTCTAAAGAAAACAAAGTCTGTTATTTAATGGGTGATTTTAATTTAAATCTGTTGAACCATTATTGCCACCAACTCACCGGTGAATTTTTAGATATAATGTTTGCACATATGTTCCTTCCTTTGATAACTCTCCCAACAAGAATAACATCACATACTGCAACATTAATTGATGGTATATTTGCCAATCACTCGGATAACTATTTGTTTAGCGGCTTATTACTCTCGGATATTTCTGATCATTTGCCAATATTCTGTATTACTCGGGAACAATTTTCGGATTCCTCGGACACTTATATTATTTTTCGTGATAAAAGTGAAGCGAATGTATCCCAATTTCGCCAGTGTCTACATAGTATCAACTGGCATAATTTAGATGGGTTCAATGATCCATCAAAAGCTTATGAAAGTTTTTTAAATAAATATAGAGAAATTTACTATAATTGTTTTCCACAAAAAGATAAAAAGTAGGAAATGTATTTTGAAAAAGCCATGGTTATCACGAGGTCTTCTTAAATCAATAAGGCATAAGAATAGATTATATAAGAGATTTTTAAATAAACCAAGCTTTGTCAATGAGGTTTTTTTATAAAAAATATAAAAACAAATTGAACCACTCTCTAAGAATTGCTAAACGCATGTATTATGATAAACAATTGGATTATTTCAAAGGAAATACTAAAGGCACATGGAAAATCTTGAATGAAGTGATCAATAAAAAAAGCGTGTTAACAAATTATCTTCAACCTTTGTTATCGAGAACAATGAAATATCTAGCCCGATTGAAATCGCGAATCATTTTTGCGATTATTTTACCAATATTGGTACTAATTTAGCTCAGAAAATACCTGATTCTTCAATTTCACATCGTTCTTATTTATCAGGTAACTATATTGATTCTATGTCCCTTGACTTGACAACCCAACAAGAGGTAGTAGAATTAATAAATTCACTGCGTTCTGGAACGGCTGCGGGCTATGATAATATCCCAATGTCGGCTGTTAAGGATTCTATTGACCTTATTTCTGAACCTCTTACTCACATCATTAATTTATCAATCTCATCTGGTGTGGTTCCTGATCTTATGAAAATTGCTCGTGTGATACCATTATTTAAGTCAGGTGATCATAGACTCTTTCAAAACTATAGACCTGTATCAGTCTTGCCTATTTTTCTAAATTATTAGAAAGAGTAGTGTATAACCGTATAACAAATTACATAAACCAGTCATGTATTCTCTTTGATAACCAGTATGGCTTCAGAAAAAACCACTCAACTTCTTTTGCCTTGATGCATTTGCATGATAAGATAACATCAGCAATTGATCGAAAAGACTTTACAATTGGTATATTTCTTGACCTCTCCAAGGCATTTGATACAGTAAATCATGAGACTTTGTTCGATAAACTTAATCATTATGGTATCCGAGGAGTAGCACTTGATTGGTTAAAAAATTATTTTTCAAATCGTTTGCAATATGTTCAATACAATGAGACTTCTTCCATCTGTAAAACTATCAAGTGTGGAGTGCCACAAGGTTCTATCCTTGGTCCTCTTTTGTTTTTGTTATATATTAATGATCTTTGTAATGTTTCTAATATATTTGAATTGATTTTGTTTGCTGATGATACAAGTCTATTTTATTCACATAAGGACTATATTTCATTAGTGAATATAGTCAATCAGGAAATAGCTAAGTTGTCTGAGTGGTTCAGGACAAATAAGTTATCAATTAATATCAAAAATCTAATTATATTATCTTTAAGCCAAGACAAAAAAGAGTGGTTAATGATTTTTCTATAATGTTGAGTTCTCATAAAATAGACAGGGTAAAAGAGGTTGTTTTTCTTGGAGTTATCCTAGATGAGCATTTATCTTGGAATTCACATATTTCTCATGTTGCTAGAAAAATATCAAAATCCATAGGTATTATATTTAAAGCAAGTCAGTGTTTGTCTAAATCATCTTTATATAAATTGTATTATTCTTTAGTCTATCCTATTTACAGTATTGTATAGTTGTTTGGGGTTCTACATACCCAACTAATTTAAAGCGTATTATTTTGCTTCAAAAGCGTGTTGTTAGGGTTGTCAATAAGGAAACATATGACGCACACACTGATCCGATCTTTGAAGAGCTGAAAATACTGAAATTTGATAAAATCTATTTATATCATCTAGGGAAATTAATGTATCAATATCAGAATAAATTGCTTCCAAGTAGTTTTGATAATCTTTTTCTTCGTACGAGTGAAGTCCATAGCTATGATACACGTTATTCTAACTTGTATCGTCTACCCTTTTGTAGGACAAATATAAGGAAATTCTCGACTATTTACCAGGCTCCTAAATTTTTTAATACATTAAGTCATGATATTCGTGATACCTTAACTGTTTCTCTATTTCAATTTAAATTAAAAAAATATCTCCTTTATAATTGAGTATACTGTATATACTCGAATTGTTTCTTCAATATATAGTAATTTACTAATTTATTCGATCTTTATCTTACTAAAATAAATTATTTCTAGTATATAGCTAATAGCAGCTATATTTTGTAACCAAACAGTCTCTATAATTCAGTATATTAATTTGTAGAATCTATTAAATTGTGATTAATACTATATTTATATATAAGTGTGAAATTGTTTTGTTTTGTTTTGTTTTGCTGCCTCCATATCTATATTAGGTTAAATTTAATGAAGGAGCCCAATATTATAAGCCTTTTGGTTTCATTTGGGCTACCTTGCCTCTTAGTATAATTGTATTTGTAAATAACTAGATATTCAAAGGCAAAATAAATTGATTTGATTTGAAATTGATTTGATACTAAGCAAATAATATGCATATTTAGGTGACATGATTCAACGTTAAATATCCAAAGTTCATACGCGCGAATAGACACCATTGCATTTTTTAAAATCACAGCTTACCTGTATGTTGATTCCTGTCCTATGTTGGGACAACTGGGTACATTTGTCTTTGTTTATAGATCGATAACTATGGCCTGTATTTGCCACCAAACGTCTCAGATCGATGAGTTTCGGTGCCCTCTTTTCTATCGGTTTAAAGCCGCAATAGGTGATTTATCATCCAAAAAAGGTGTCAGATAGCTAGATATATTACTGTTGGTACTTTCTGTGTAAGATCACGCACAAACGAAACATCGTTTAGACAAAATATGCAAAAAAACACAAGATATCGATATCTTCGCCATATATTTCTTAGTTGTTTATCAAAGTTGGGTTCCTGGGATCCAGGCCCCTTGGTGATATTTTGGTCGCGCTACTTTTTTTCAGAAAATGGCAAAATTTGCCTGTTTGAGCCTTTATATCTCCGAAACTAAAAGTCTAAGCCAAAAACTAATCTAGAACTTACTAACTAACTTTTCACGCCTTATCCGAATCAATAAAAACCCATTTTGCGTTCATAAGCACTTTAATATAAATTGTATTATGATTGAGAGCTTGCTGTGAGTTATTTTGATAATTTGTTTAAAGTTTATTTGTGCGGAATCATACACACGTTGTACTTTTTGCTTTAGTCGAAGTGCCAGTGTCGATATTTTTGCTTTGGTAGTTGTAATATAGGCTATTTCATCGCTTCAGTATGGACTATTCTGTCGCTGCTATAAATAGGTCTACTATCCTATATAGTCTATTTTAATATATTGTTGCTTTCGTGTTTATACTAAGTTTGGACGCTTAAAAACCATTTTTTGTCGATTTAGTGCCCATTATTTTGCTCTTTTGGTGTTTTATATTCGCTTTTATAGTGCCCATTATTTTTAACATTTACTATTTTGTCGCTGTATTTATAGTATCCACTATTTATAGTCTATTTTGTTTACCTTTTAGTTTTAATACTATAAAAGAAGCTAGGTCTAGGATTGTCTACTATTCTATCGACTATATTCTATATTTAAAATACGGATTTATTTCAAATGAAAGATTAATTGTCACTTATACGTAAAATAATTTCAAATATAAACTCTTTTCACCGAGGAATCTTCCGTTGATAAGTAAAACTATTTTGCTTTGACAATAAAAAAATGTGTTGAAAAAATATTTCACAAGCCGGTTAACTTATTGATTTAATAGTCTATTTTTAAATATCAGTTCTGTAAAAGAGAGAACCGCCCTTTGGCACTGTGTCTGGTTTAAAAATGAATTCTACAACTAGTGCTTCTCCGATAAATTTAACAACTCTCACTGAAAACGACGGCGTTCCCGGCTCATATTTTGAGCATGATCCATCAGATTATACTGTCGATCAACTCAAGCGGTGGTTAAAATGTAGAGGCTTGAAGTAAAGTGGTAAACGCCGAAAGCCCTTTACCACTTTGGCCCTTTATCCGTGGGCCCTTTCTCGCCTGGCCAATGAACTGCACAAATATATGTGTTCCTATTTATCATTGATACATCAAAGTTTTTCCGCGAACATGCTGAAACCCAGCGACGAGACTTTTCAATTCCTTGCGACGGTTTTGGAAAAGGTATAAATACCTTTTGCCCAGAAGCTCTCATTTCCTGAAGCGATTTCGGCAATTTTTCTGGATATCTCGAATCACTTGCACACGTTCCCCAGCAACAGTGCTTAGTACTAACCATGTTCTAACTTTGGTGTAAATTTGAATGAGTTTTAGTGCAGATAAAATAAAAAAATATGCCAATGATAGTTCGCTGCTAGTATAATTCTATATTAAATAGTAGTTTGTTTGTCTGAGTCTCGTGGGGGGTCTTAGCTAAGGGAATCTATTTTTAGCTACGTGAGACAACGCTATTGGTACTACCATTGCTGTGAAAAGTTTTAATAATGTTTTGATTGGTACATTTTCAAAGTTGGAAAGACTTTTGAATAACTTATGATATGCACACAGTGCTTTACCATATAAGACTTTCTGAGTTCGTTTAAAATTTCCTGAAAAATGAAGTGTTATTCCTAGGTAACAATATTCATCCACTTGTTCCAAAGTGTTCTTTTCAAAAAACCAATTTGACGTTAAGTATTTGTATCTTTGAGTTGGTGTTCCAAACAACAAAACTTTGGATTTTTTAAGATTAATATTTAATTTCCATTTCTTGGTATATCTTTCAAGTTTTGTCAGACAATTCTGCAAACCAGACTTGGATTCAGATAGTAATACTAAATCGTCTGCGTAAAGTAAGCAATTTAGATCTGTTTCACCTAACTTTACTGGGGAACATGAGCTGTTAAATAGATTTGGTATATCATTTATAAACATGTTAAATAAAGTAGGACTAAGATTACAACCTTGTTTTACTCCAACAAAAGATTTGAAGAAAGGCGTATTTCCCTTATCCAATTTAGCCGAATAATTAACTGAAGAATACATACTTAGTATTAAACGGATAAACTTCTTACTACAACCATACTGGATAAGTTTAAAGAAAAGACCTTCTCTCCATACACTATCATAAGCTTTTTTAAAATCAATAAAACAAGCAAAGATTGGTTTTCGTTTTGATCTATAAAAGTCTATTAGGGTTTTTAGGACTAATAGATGATCTGTAGTTCTACAATTCTTCCGAAAACCAATTTGACATCTATTCATAATTTTCGACTCTTCCAAAAACTCAGTTAGACGTGTATTCATAAAAATGTAAAACATTTTCCCAAACAGCTACCTATACATATTCCTCTATAGTTATTCGGGTCAAATGTGTTTCCTGATTTATGTATTGGGACAATAAAACCTTTAGACCATTGTGATGGAAAGACACCGTTGGATAGGATAGTATTAAACAATTTTACAAAATAAGAAGGTAGAACTTCGACCGCTGTCTTAATGATCTCATTGGACAGGGAATCACTAGCACTGGCTTTTTTGTTCTTTAGTTTCTTTGATAGCTTGCATATTTCTTCAAGTGAGATTGGTGTGTCGAGAGTATCGTTTTTACAAGTGGCCCATATATTGAAATCCTTCACAATTTGAGCTTCGCTGCTAATTTTCTCAGTGTTGAAGTTTATCTTATTTAAACTTTTAAAATAGTCAAACCATTCCAATAATGGTATTTCGTTTGACTTACTACGTTTATGTGTTTTTATTGAATTTACTAGTTTCCAGAATTCTTTAGGATTGTTTTCGGATAGAGTTTCAATTTGATTTAGTATGGAATTATGAAATTGTCTTTTTAATTTCTTAATCATACGTTTATATTCCTTTCTTTTTGCAAAAAATAAATGTCGTAGATATACATGAGAATTCAATGACGAAATATGAGCTATGAAAATCCACACAAAATATTTGTCTGAACAGATTAATTTCAATGCCAAATGATATCGTAAATGTACCATTGCTGCTTTCGTTTGACACTTTCTGGCGTTTTGAATTATTGCTACAAATTTAGAATGCAATATGCCAATAGGCAATACTGCCAAACCATGACATCTTGTTCCAAAATTACTGCCTCGTCCCCAGTCGCTTGCTAACAAATAATTAATGAGGAAAAAACGAATAACTTGCTAACAATATTAACATATGTAGAAGAGCCTGTGGAGGAGGCAGCCAAAATTATGTGTGTTCCTAAAGGCAACATGAACGAAACGTTCTTTTGAAACATTTTGGCATTTTGAATTCTGACCATGTCAACCCTTGGGCAAACTGATCATATCTAAAGCCAAGGTGAAACAAATAATATTCAAATAATTTTACAAGAAGCTTTGACATCTTACACCTATTTAGCTACTCCCTGTAAACATTATGTGATCTATAACTGCCTCGTTCTTCAAAACTACTTGTTAAATATGATAAAAATCATTATATTGATTTGTTGCAATCTCATCATTAAACTTTAAGATTAAAGTGTTTTGAAATGATTCCCGCGTTTCTTTGTGTGTTTAAACGAACAAAGAAAGCTATGGCGTTCCGTTGCGGACAAAAATACGAGTGAGAATATTCAAATAGAAGTTGAACATTGTATCATTTGACATCGAATATATTGGGATCGAAGTAAAAAAACACGATATCGAAGTCGGAAAAACGTTAGTCGAAGTCGAAAACACGATGATCAAAGTCGAAAACACGATAATCGAAGTCGAAAATACGAGTATCGAAGTCGGTTTTGTTTCATCCAAGTGGAAAGGAAGTGCAAGAATATCATATTCGAGAGGAAACGGAAGTTGCTAGGATGAAACTGGAAGTACCAGTTTACAAGTACAGAGTTCCGTCGTTGGTATCAAAATTAGCAGGCGGAACCCCAAAACTTCTAGCCTGCGTGGCATACGGTTTACAAAATTTCCCGCGCTTCAACACAAGAGTCACAGAGTAAAGTGTTCAGCACGACGGAATAAAACAACTAAAATGCCCGGATGCGTAGATTATATTTAAAGGAAACCATGATTTGGTATTTCTTCTTTTTCTAAAACTTCACTCTTAAATATTAATAATATTAAAGGTTCAGAAGAAAACATGAAAAGGGATTGAATCAATAAAGGAGGAACTGAGTAGATATTTCAGGTGATAAAGTTTTTAGGAAAGATCGAAAAATTCTGCAGCATGGTGGTGTTTGTATCTACCTAAAAGACGGTATTACATACGATATACTTGAGAATTTACGATGCTGTGATGTTCACAAAATTATTTGGTTATTGCTTCTTCACTCTCATTAATTTTTAATCAATCAATTCGCACCGGTATATTTCCGTGTGACTGGAAAATCGCAAGAGTAACACCAATATACAAATCTGGGGCCAAACATTGTACGTCTAATTATAGGCCAATATCCGTTATTTCGATTGTAGCAAGAATTATGGAGAAGCTGGTACACAACCAGATCTATGATTATTTGATGTACTCAAATTTATTAACAAAATCTCAGCACGGATTCAGACCGTGCCATTCTACGGTTACTGCATTGCTAGACATCACTAATAGATGGTATCAAAACATTGATATTGGTAAATTAAACGGCGCAGTATTCTTAGACTTAAAAAAGGCCTTCGATACTGTCAATCATGATATCCTACTTAAAAAGTTGGATATTTACGGCATAACAGGAACGGCACTATGTTGGCTCAGATCTTATTTGACAGACCGAACGCAATATTGCCAAGTAGGGGCCATTTATCTGGACCACTACGTGTAAAAACAGGTATTCCGCAAGGCTCTGCTCTAGGTCTAATATACATCAATGATCTGCCTCAATGCTTAGAGCGAACAAGTGCTAGTATGTTTGCCGATGACACCCAAATTGATACATCTAGTGAAAATATTAATGACTTGGAAAATGTATCAACTTGGATGTCAGCTAACCAACTTACTTTAAACCATTCTAAAACGGAATACATGATAGTAGGTAGTAATAGAAGAATCAACCAAATAGACATACAACCCCACATACATATTGGAGGTAGGAAAATAGACCGAGTTAAAGTAACTAAATCACTTGGCGTAAAGATGGACGAAACTTTGTCATGGAATGCCCAAGTGAACCAAGTTACTAAAAAGGTCAATGCAGGCCTCAGCATCCTAAGACGGGTTCGAGAAATAGTGGATTATAGAACACTAATTACAATATATCAATCAATTATTCAACCTCACTTTGATTACTGCTCGCAAGTATGGGGTTGTCTAGGAAAAGGTTTATCAGACAAATTACAGAAGCTCCAAAACCGAGCATTTCGAATAATAACACGTGAAAACTACGAGATTCGATCTGTTGACATTTTGGAAAACGTAGGAGTTTCTAACTTACAAACCAGAAGAGAGCATCAATTAGCGATTCTAATGTACAAAGTAAAAAAAAAAATGCTACCAAATGATTTAACTGAAATTTTCACCAACACGAATTCAATACATGATCATAATACGAGAAATAGCGAATTTAATTTCGCATTACCTAAGCCAAAAACAAATAATATGAAAAAGGCTTTTGCCTACAGGGGGGCTGAGGCTTGGAATAACCTTTCCACTGCAATAAAATCATCGAAAAGCATCTCTAGCTTTAAAACCAAAATAAAGCGAATATACTAATACTGGAAATTCATTTTCAGTCACCTAATCTTTTGTAGACCATTGATATTTTATATAATATATTTGTAGTGCATGTACACGGCCTATTGGAAGATCACCTTTTTCTTTCTTTCTTTTTTTTTTTTAATTAACATCATTGTAAATAATTAATCAGGTGAAATAGTACCGTTTTTAATAAAGTCAATAATAAAAAAAACAACTTCAACCGACAAGATTGCCTCGAGGTTTTACGTGTCTAATTGTTGCAGTAGTGTACCATCCCCCTTGTTCTGATCCGCAAGCTATGTTAAATCATCTTTTCAACAGTTTGTCGAACATTGAATCGACATTCCCCAACTGCGGTCTCATCGTTGCTGGTGATTTCAATCGGCTAGATATTAGCCCTTTAAAACGTCACTTTAAACTAAAACAGCTAGTTAAATCTGCTACTAGAGGCCAAGCAACATTAGATCTAATCCTTACGAACATGACTGAACATTTCTCGGTGCCTGAAATTCATCCACCGTTTGGGCTATCTGACCATAACACAGTTTTGACGAAACCTAAGGGAAGGGTAGCAGGTCAATCCACTAGGAAGTGCATTTCAGTTCGAGATATGAGAGAGAATACAAAAAGTCCCTTGGTCGTTATCTTAGTATATAACATCAATTGGTCTTCTATCAGTGCCCATCATGACTGTGAAAGCATGCTTTCCAGTTTCGAGGAGATCGTAAAAGTTGGTATGAATATCGTCATGCCTAAAAAATCGATACGTATATATCCTAAAGAGCCCCCCTGGATGTCTACTAAGCTTAAATAATTGATCCTATCCCACCAGGCAGCCTTTTACGTGAATAAAAAAGGTCAGCAGAAAATAAAAATTTGTAAAGCAAAATTTTACCGGTCTAAGGTACATGATTTGATTATTAGCACTAATTGACGCCATCTTGGCTTCACTTTTCCTATTGGCCGAACATTAGAAGTTCTTACTCCAGATATATATATAGAGCTCACTGGGGGCGCAACTTACCGAAATTAAACACGCCCAGACCTGTCCGTCGTCGGAAAGACCTACTGCTGATATCCCGCCGGTCAGAAGTATCGTAGTGACCTTGTGGCGGCGCGGAGGCTGGTACTGGCATGTACCCCGAGGGGGGAGGGGAGGGTTGGGGTGTTGACGCGGATGACGAAGCAGTGTCGCTGGAGAAGACGGAATCAAAGAGATGTGGGGCATAGGATAAGCTAGGCGGGGGTTCACCGTACCCCCTCGTCCGTTTGAAACAGGTCGCCATGACTTGTGTTCATAGGTTGAAGGTTCGGAGTTCGCTCTCTTGGGATGGACACGCAATGGTAACGAGCCATAGAACTTGTCGTCTGGAAGAGAAAACTACAATTACAATAGTGCAATGGAAGGCTTTAATTTCCTCGGCCAGGAGGCTATGTTTTCACCTGTGTTTGTGTGTGTTTGTCTGTGAGCACGATAACTCAAAAAAATCAAACATTTTAATACGAGAATTTGTGGAGTTACTGTGCACAGGCCAAGGGCAAATGATTCAATTTTAGCTCAATTGGGAGAAAAATTGGAGAAATTTACAAAATTTTGCCTTCCTTTCCTCGGCTGAACAGAAAATAATGCGCAATTAGTGCTATATAATTCCTGACGTCACAACTCGTAATTGTTTGGCTACGCCATTTTGGCCTTTGGGTGGCAAATTCCTCTGGGCGAATTCAAACTAACTAAAATAAAATCTAACATGGTTGACAATTATATACTGCATGTACCTAGATTAAAACAAGTAAAGCTTCGACAACACATATATTTAATGATACATGTTTTAGCGAGAGTGAATATGGGGATTTGAAATATTCACACTGAAAAATTCAAAATTTCACTCGAATAAAAATTCATTTCAAATCGTAAAATAATCCAATCGCTAAACAAATTTTCTGCGCACATACAAACATTGAAAATAAAATATTTCAAAGAGAGGAAGCCTTTACTAAAGCCCTATAAAATTAACGTATATTATATGTAAGCGTTTGAGCATGGTCATATGTTCTTAATGGGAAAAAGAGCCGACTCCCGTAGAACACTGATACTCTGTCTATAGAGTGGCCCTCAATTGATTGTTGTTTGACAAAGCAAATAAATAAATGACTGTCATGTTCAATTCATTGGTGCTCTAATATGAATTCACCGATGAGATTGCGTTAACTTCAACTCATTAGCGGTATAGTTATGCCGTTATGAAGTTGTTAATGAATTCAATACAAGCACTGTAGGCAGTGTATCAGTGGTCTACAGAACATATACCGGCTTATTTTTTCAGACACCTTTGAAGGGGGGTTATACGAGAGAGGGGAGCTATTTGATAGGGGGGGCTTATTTATTATTCCGTAAAATGATATGATAATTTTGTTCAAGCAGGGTACAATATGTAAAAATTAAAAAATCTTATCAAAACACTTGTGTTTTTGTGTGAAAGGAGGGGGGAGCGTATTAGAGGGGGGGCTTATTAGAGAGGAGAGCTTAATACATTTCGTCATTTAAAAAGGGCGGGGGCTTACTAGAGAGGGGGGCTTATTTGAGAGGAGGGGGGCTTATTAGAGAGATTACGGTACCTTGAAAGTCTCGTACATAAGACAAAGAGTACATCCATTCTCGTTTACTGAAAATTATCAATAGCAAACTGTTTGATTTCTTAAAACAATATATTGTAATGAATTCAAATATACACGATTCAAATATACAGCACGCGTTGCTGCTACAAACAATATAGAATGTAATATTAATTATATATACTGACTAAGCAATTTTTTATCCATTTTACATTTGATGTTCATAATTGACGTTTAATTCTAATACTAACAAAAAAGACCCTAATATTTATTACCTTTCAGGTTATAATCATTTATAATAATTATCTAAAATGTTACTATTTATTTCTTGCTGCCATGTCTTTTCTAGCACTATGCCACATTGAGAGGCGTCAGAATGTGAGACGAATGGAGGCTTCACTTTTAAAAACTCAAGTTTTGATGAGGCAGTGATACAAAAATTTACACTTAATGATGGTAACGACTATTTAATAAAAATAATATTGCAAAATATATGTGAAAGTGAGGAACTCTTGTCACTTCTAACACCCCTCATTCTTTGTTTTGCTATTCATTATCAGAGAATCACTTCAATAAAATTGTAGAAAGTTGAAAGATCATGTAGTATTACATGCTTTGAAAATTTAAGCTTAATTCTATAAAAGCAAGTTTCACATAATGTTCTTAGTTATTTACTTTTTACCAACATTCTTCAACCACCTTGTGATCAGTTTGCACTTCGAATCCTTACACGGTGTTGTTATTATTACGATGTTCTTCCGTAACTTTCGAAGAAGCAGATAAGATCGTTCAAACCAGTACAGATCCAGTTAGTGTCAAGGAGCATGAGGTATAACGCCGTTGTAAAACTATATAGTGTTTGCTTTCCATAAAGTAACCATTCATTTTGTTGATTAATTATAAATCAGGAACCGACCCATGATGCTCGAGGCATGTTTCTTAAATTTCTCCAATAATTACAAACGTTATTCTCGTTTAGTCTTTAATCTTCGACTGGAACATTGAGAATTTTGCACAATCACATTAAGTCTGTTTAATATATTTCGATTTCACGTTGGTTTACGAGCATGGCATGACCACAGTATCTATGTTCCGTTGGACAATGAATTGAAGGTGTACAGATTTTGTCGATAATAAGGACCTGGCTGCTTTACAGACTTCCAACTTTTGTCAGTAGTATATCAAGTATTGATTCATTGTTTCTCGTTTCTTTATAACGCCAGGGAAATATACGAATAAAAGACATTTGTTTATCTTTCATCAGGTCTAATACAGGAGCACGAGGTTGACGTTTCGTTTATAGCATTTGTTTATATATTCATAATGCCATGAATGTTCCACTAAGTCGCAGGATGTCGGTTAAATTCAATGATATTTTTCACAAATATAAGACAAAATACTGAGATATATCATAAGTTATAAGAGATGATTTCTGCGTCACAAGTTTAGATCCATCCTGATTCCATTTCAAGATTGCGTTTCTCATAGTATTCCGGTGAAGAATTTTTGACCGATCTTTTTCTGTTAAGTGACTATATTTTGCAGATAATAATGACGTATTTTCTTGCCAGATGTTCGCACAATAAATTAAGTCACGGTTATACGCTTTGGTATCCATTTGTATAGTGTCCATCAGCAGTTGGATGATTTTTATGTCTTTCTACATTTCGGGTACATACGAATATAATACGCGTGTTGTTCTTTCATCAATCCAAGACAGTAGCACCAGGTTGACGTTTTGCTTATGCCATATTTTTTGCTTCATACTGTTTGATATCATCCACTAGGTTTTAGAATGTTGGTCGAAGTTCAATGTTATTTTTTTACAAATACAGAACTAAGTAGTGAGCTATAGCACAGACTAAAAGTTAGATGCTAACTACGTTATCGTTGAAAGTGAATTCAAATTCATGATTTTTCTATCTTAACTTAGTGTTTCTGCTGAAAGTTTAAACAAACTTACTTGAAAACGTAATCACCTTGCCAAAACATACGTACATTTTGCTGGTAATTTATTGTTTAATTCGCAATAGGAAATTGCTCTATATTTGCTTAAAATATGATTCTATGTTTAGCCAGTGCCAAGATGCAGTGTTTTCAAATATTCATTTTGAAATCCTCGTGAAAGTAACGATATTTTTGAGAAAATAATTTATGCAAACCATTAATTTTACAAAGATGTTTGGTTTGTTATATGGAAATACATGAAAAATCCCGAATCAAATAACATAAAATCACAGACCAACAATTAATTTGATAAATGATTTTAGGTTATTTCTTCTAAGATATATGTTTGCTTAAACTTTCTTGAGATTGGTAGCTGCATATAAAATAAAAAGAAATTGAAAACTATAAATTTGGATAAACGGTGAAAATTCCGCAAACTAACACCAATACTACTCAACATTTCCAGACTATAGAATCAGATACGAAGACCGCCAGTATATCAAAGAAATGTTGAATAAGAAAAGTGTTATATAATAGCGTCTGCATGCAGGAATTAAATATATAGATACTGCCAAATGCAATTTCAAACTCATAGAAATAATTAATTTTATGCTTTTTAAGGAACTGGTTCGAGAGAAAAGTTCACCCGATCTCCTAAACTGTTGCTTCCACCAGCCGAGTTTTAAAATAGCCAGCCAGCAAATACTCTCTTATCTTCAAGAATCTGCACATACGTTATGGGACACACAATTACATCGCTGGATAGAAAAAACAGAAGCATTTCAAATATAACTACAATGCAAACCAATGATATATTTTACAACCATTAAGATTGAAGAAAACAGAGTATTTGCCGGGTTGCGTATTGTTCGATCTTAAAAATATATCTTTTTGCATCACAGATGCACTTTCATCTGACATTTCAAGGAAGTTGCATGCGATGAAAATCGAGTAAGCTGAAGGGTCTTTAGATACTGACAACAAAATGCCGTGATACGTCTGAAATATGCAGCAAGCCGGATAGCCAGATCTCGGGCCCCGGTGCCCATGCACGAACATTCGAGGAATGAGTGAGCGACCATAATGACGCCAGGTAACAGAGATTAAAACACAATTCGAATAAAAAAATGATATACTTACGTCTGGCCGATAGTTTTATTGTTCTTCGTGTTGTGCACTGCATGTCAAACGTATCTTGTCTAACGCACTATCAAACTTTGGAAAAATATCTGGTAATTAGTGACAGAAAACGTCTGGTTACAAGGCAAAGAATGAACGAAGCATGGAGGAAAGTACTTGCATTAGACTGCAGATATTGCCCATAGGACCAAGGTTTAATTAAGCAATCCTCAAGTCTTTATGATTAACAGCTTAGTTAAGACCAGCTAAGGCCTCTTTATCAGAACACAATTATCAAGTATATTATATTAAAAGTAAAGGCGATTTCAAACTCACTTAGAAATCCCGACGAACATACGACAATAGTATGTCTACTGGGTTCAGGTGAAGTAACAATACCGGCAATTTGGCGACCCTATCATAAACATTTCATTTTCACTAAACGATGGCTCACGTACAATTCTAAACAACATACTGAAAGCTATAAACGATATTTCGCCACTGATCTTTTTGGAGAAGCAGCCACAGAATTCGAAACCAGGAAACATCGCAATTACAGAGTCTCGTCTCACACTCAACAACGATGCAAAAGTCTAAACAACATTCCGAAGCTACACTACATTTTCTTCTATTTTTTCGCAGTAACCACAGCAACGTATTAACCTTGCTATCAGAAGGACACACAACTCTAAACAAAGCTAAACTACTCAATTCCTTCTTAGTTCCTCGCAGATTACAACTACAGCAGCCATGGGACCTTGATATCACAAAATCTCATTCTTACAACAAACTCAAACCTAACTTTTTTCCTAACTAACGAGGAAAATCTCTTATCCTTTAACCTAGCCGACTATCAAAATCAAAATTTGATACACTACTGATCTAACCATTCTATTATTCAGAGCAATTTGAGCTGCCACAGTAGATAGCTATTTTTAAAGCTGGCGAGAAATAGCTCTGTCAGAAAGATTTTCTTCAACCGCATTGTAAGAATATTTCAATAAGAGCAGCTTCCAATACTGACTATACTGACAAAGACGACGGCACTTTAACGATACACATGATACATGCTGCAGATTTAAGAATTGCAAACTAAACAAGGCTACTTATCAACCTTAGGTTAATACAACAAAATCAGAAAACATTTCACGAGATTTCTCTCTTATTTTTTCAATGTCATGTTTTTGAAACATAATGTCTTCTCCGTAGATGGTAAATGGAGCCCAAATCTCAATGGATCGGTACGCCTCTTTCTCGTGTTTTTGAAAGAGGTTCATCGTCCTCCTTAAAGCTTCACAGACCGATGTTTCCTGGCACAGTTCGCCATAAAATGCTTCCATAAACTCCTTTGTGGCACAATCATTAATGGGCCATAGTGTGGCGAGAACAGAGCGAGCTCCGGCCGCAAGAAATGCTCGAGCTATACCTATGACACCTTCTGAAGAAATTTCACCTTGCCCAGTATGACAACAGCATAACACTACCAAGCGAGCTTGCAAAGAAATGCTCATAATATCTCCTTGCGTAAGAAGGTAGGAGTTCTGTTCAGGAACAGACGAAGATGGTTGAGCCAAGGAAACGTTAGGAGCAAGCATTATTTCACCTCGCTTTGGTTCGCCATGGGCAGCGATATGGATTATACTAGCCCCACTTAAAAGTCCCAGTACAACCTGTTTCCTAGCTTCACCTCCTACCAAGGGTCTAGCTTCGAAAAGCTTTGAAAGACATTTAACTTCTTCCGTGGCACTAGGTAGGTCAGAAGGCGTAAATTCTCCGCCATTTAAGGAAACCTTTCCAACAGTTGGATTACCAACAAACAACGCAAAACCAAAGTCCGAATCATGGGATCGTTCCATGCTAAACTTTAGGGTGTGCAATGAAGGTGTAATTTGAATGCTGTAATTGTGGGATAAATGACAGCCATTTTCATCAATCAACGAAGAAAATGGAGCAAAGAACAATTGCTTATCTGGAACAACTATAAGCTTGTTGCCGTTAACAACATCTTTTACAGGCTTAATAAGAAGTTGAAACAATTCTTCCAAAATAGTTTCATTGTTGAAATCACCTTTGCCAGGAGTATTTTCAACCAAATTTTTAGGCTCGGATTTTTTGCTTGGCATTTCCAAAGGAAAAGTCGTTTGGCTATACAAATTGGCAACTGAATCAAGTTTGTAAAATGAAGAATCTCGATTCACATTTACATTTACCATTCCAAAAAACTTACTTATCAGCCGCACAAATGTTTCCAATCGCGCATCTGATTTACACTCCCTAAAGATCACTTCGCTATTCAAAACCCAAACATTGAGAAAATTTTCCAAATCGAAAGCAAATACTAAAATTGAAGTTTCTTTACTTTCTACCTGGAGCATGCTCTGTATACTCTCTATTTCTAGTTGCTCTTCTCCGTTCTCGATTCTCTTCCATATCGCATGTGCATAACCGAACATATCTGTATCCAAGGAATTCTGTTTTCTTTCAATGGAGCAATGGAGCTCTTTAGCCCTTCCAAGGTCAATTACTAATAATCCGGATTCAATGTGTTCCAAAGAAATGAAACAACTCATCAAATTTTCATGGATCTTAAAATATTGTTTGGTGAATGACAGTTTATTTTGATCTGGAACCGAGTTTAAAAATAATGTATCAAACAAACTAATAGATTTCATTAAGTATAATGCAGCGTCTTCATATTCTCCTAAATGTCTATAAGCATTGCCTAAATTTAAATTGCCACTTGCAATTCCTGACCTTTCACCAATAGCAGTACTCATTTCTAAACTTTTTTTGTAGTAGTCAATGGCCTTTTCATATTCTCCTAAACTAACATAAGCATTGCCCAAATTGCCATTGGCACTTGCTATTCCTGACCGATTGCCAATAGCAGTACTCATTCCTAAACTTTTTTTCTGGTAGTCAATGGCCTTTTCATATTCTCCTAAACATCCATAAGCATTGCCTAAACTTCCATTGCTACTTGCAATTCCTGACCTATCACTAATAGCAGTACTCATTTCTAAATTTTTTTTGTAGTAGTCAATGGCCTTTTCATATTCTCCTAAACGGAGATAAGCATCGCCCAAATTGCCATTGCTTGTTGCTATTCCTGACCTATCGCCAATAGCAGTACTCATTTCTAAACCTTTTTTGTGATAGCCAATGGCCTTTTCATATTCTCCTAAACATCTATAAGCAGTGCCCAAATTGCGATTGTCTGTTGCTATTCCTGACTGATCGCCAATTGCAGTACTTATTTCTAAACCTTTTTTGTAATAGCCAATGGCCTTTTCATATTCTCCTAAACATCTATAAGCAGTGCCCAAATTGCGATTGTCTGTTGCTATTCCTGACCGATCGCCAATTGCAGTACTTATTTCTAAACCTATTTTGTAATAGCCAATGGCCTTTTCATATTCTCCTAAACATCTATAAGCAGTGCCCAAATTGCCATTTTTAGCTGCTATTCCTGACCGATCGCCAATTGCAGTACTTATTTCTAAACCTATTTTGTAATAGCCAATGGCCTTTTCATATTCCCCTAAACATGTATAAGCAGTGCCCAAATTGCCATTCTTATTTGCTATTCCTGACCGATCGCCAATTGCAGTACTTATTTCTAAACCTATTTTGTAATACCCAATGGCCTTTTCATATTCTCCTAAACGTCTATAAGCACAGCCCAAATTGCCATTGTTACTTGCTATTCCTGACCGATCGCCAACTGCAGTACTTATTTCTAAACTTATTTTGTAACAGTCAATGGCCTTTTCATATTCTCCTAAACTAGAATAAGCATTACCCAAATTGCCATTGGCACTTGCTATTCCTGACCGATCGCCAATAGCAGTACTCATTTCTAAACCTTTTTTGTAATAGCCAATGGCCTTTTCAGATTCTCCTAAACATCTATAAGCAGTGCCCAAATTGCAATTGTTACTTGCTATTCCTGACCGATCGCCAATTGCAGTACTTATTTCTAAACCTATTTTGTAATAGCCAATGGCCTTTTCATATTCTCCTAAACATCTATAAGCACTGCCCAAATTGCCATTGTTACTTGCTATTCCTGACCGATCACCAATTGCAGTACTTATTTCTAAACTTATTTTGTAACAGTCAATGGCCTTTTCATATTCTCCTAAACTAAGATAAGCATTACCCAAATTGCCATTGGCACTTGCTATTCCTGACCGATCGCCAATAGCAGTACTCATTTCTAAACCTTTTTTGTAATAGCCAATGGCCTTTTCAGATTCTCCTAAACATCTATAAGCAGTGCCCAAATTGCAATTGTCTATTGCTATTCCTGACCGATCGCCAATTGCAGTACTTATTTCTAAACGTATTTTGTAATAGCCAATGGCCTTTTCATATTCTCCTAAACATCTATAAGCATTGCCCAAACCGCCATTGTTATTTGCTATTCCTGATCGATCGCCAATTGCAGTACTTATTTCTAAACTTATTTTGTAATAGCCAATGGCCTTTTCATATTCTCCTAAACTTGTATAAGCAGTGCCCAAATTGCCATTGTTATTTGCTATTCCTGACCGATCGCCAATTGCAGTACTTATTTCTAAACCTATTTTGTAATAGCCAATGGCCTTTTCATATTCTCCTAAACATGTATAAGCATTGCCGAAATTGCCATTGTTATTTGCTATTCCTGACCAATCGCCAATTGCGGTACTTATTTCTAAACTTTTTTTGTAATAGCCAATGGCCTTTTCATATTCTCCTAAACATCTATAAGCAGTGCCCAAATTGCCATTGTCTTTTGCTATTCCTGACCGATCGCCAATTGCAGTACTTATTTCTAAACTTACTTTGTAATAGCCAATGGCCTTTTCATATTCTCCTAAACATGTATAAGCATTGCCCAAATTGCCATTGCTACTTGCTATTCCTGCCTGGTCGCCAATAGAAGTACTAATTTCGAGACATTTTTCATAATACTCAATAGCCTTCTCATACTCTCCTAAATTAATATAGTCATCGCCCAAGTTGCTATCGCTATTTGCTATTCCTGACGCATCACAATTTGCAGTGCTACATTTTGACCCCATTGGCTTACCTTTTAAGCTATTCTTTCTTTAGTTGAGATCTAAAACAAAAGTATATTAAGACTGATTAGCGTGACAGAGCTCAACGTCCATCATTTCATGGATGAGTATCTCTAAGGGTTATACAAATCATTTTTGAGGTGTTACCATGACCGATATCTCTTTATCTTTGCCTTTTCCAGGGAGATCGAGATCAAAATGCATATACTAATGCAATAGTACTTGTTAGCAGTTACAATATGCATGTGATTTTTCAGACTCGTTTTGTTCAGATGCCACGCAAATAACGGTACTGGAGTTGTGACACAAAACAAGGCCTGGAATGAAGTACTGTGCCTTCACTGCCTTGGCATAATCCCCTACCGCAAAGAACGTACTGGTTACACAGTCATTTCGGATGCAAAATCTAGGCCGGTGCAATTGACCTTTGTGAAAATTACTAACTATTAGGATTATATTTTCAATTTTATCCTTTAAAAAACTAATAAACTGGCTTCCCAACAAACGTGTTAAAGAGGGGCACGATTTTATGCATGAAATATAGAACTTTGTAGTTTTATTGGGTTGTTCCTAAAAATATTCACATCATGCCTACAGAGGAAATTTGTTTTGTTCAGAGAGCAAGGGGGTAAATTGACTTTAGATCTCCAAATGGGGTAGGGAAATGTGGATGTAAGTTTGTCCGAAGGATTAAGAGACCTTAAAGAAGCCACTGTGATTGCACCTGATTTTGGCTAGAAAGCACATTTTATAGCTATTAATAACAGAACATTTATATAACAGCAATAATTGATCAGTAAGCAAAATGCAGTCAACTTTCACATGACAACCAGGTAAATGGCTCACTCGATATTGAGCAAAATGTAGCTCATGTAGCTGGTGAACTTCATGTCCGGTTTAAGACAATTCTGATATATATCTACTGATAAAAGTAAACAACTAAGTGAACATAATTCAATCTTGATATTGGGAACTCGTATAGTTTAACATCGTTCTTGATTAATATCAAAGCAATAAATCCTATAAATTTCCGACCTTCCAAGTCATTCTGTTTTGCTTATATTTCGTGCATAAGTCTTGTCGATGCGCGTCAGCCTGCCACAAACTCGAAACTGAGGGAGGACGACAGGACGTTCGCATACGAAACAGAATATCTCATCAACGCAAAGCTGTTTTTCTATAATATTTCGTGTCGTTCTTCGTTAATACCAGGAGCATTGAATTTGTCAAAATTCATTCACCTTTCCTGTTTAGTTTTTAGTGTAGAGCGAACAACATCCAATAACATCGCGGTGCGCACCCCCCCTGATTCGCCGGTCAAAACAAAACTGCATTAATCCGCTACCTGTTATGCACGAAATATAAGCAAAACAGACTGACTTGGAAGGTCGAAAATTTATAGAATTTATTGCTTTGATATTAATCAAGAACGGCATGAAACCGTTAAGGAATTAGTCGCGTCGTCTTGGAGAGCTAGTGCACCTCACCCCAAAAATTTTTTTGGGCTATATCAAATCTTGGCATCATTTCTAGTGTATCCGTGAAAATTATTATTTATTTGGTCAAATCGTTCGATTTTTATGGCAGTTTAAAGTTGGCAAAAAGGCACTTTTTGATGGACCTTGTCCGTCGTTACGAGGAGTCTGGAACGAGTAAATTTCGTGACGTCACACAAGGTACTCGTCAAAATAAACTTTCGGCCCACATGCAAATTCCCTGTATACTGTCGGCCATCTACATTTATATCAGACCTACAAGCACGAAACTGTGCGTAAGATGTTTCTCTTGATCAGAGCTTTCGATCTATGCATCTTACATGCGTAAACATGTCAATTAATTCTTGGTGTTGACCAATCAAATTCTACGTTCAAAAATTGAACGGCGTTTAGTCATGAAAGCTGGGTTTTCTTGCAGGCCCTCATTCCCTGTTCTTCTTTTCCCCTCCAACGAGGGCCGGCCACGCAGGCTAGCATAGAACGTGTGTAGTTCTCAAGAAAATGTGCACGAAAATCGATGTATGTTTAGTGCCATTGAATTTTAGTACATTTTGCCGGTGGGCGAATAACTCGATAAATAATGAACTAACGAACTTGAAATAACCAATAGCTATCCCGTCATGAAGAGAGCTTTATTTTCATGTATGATATGTCTATATAGCTTGTGTATTTCCATTCAAACATTACTACAAATTTTGTATGTTTTCAGCTTTCAAGCGCAGGACTTTAAAGAACGGATACCGGTTTAATTAAAGAGATATACAACCGATCTATTAGCCCGTATAACTTTGTAAATATTGCATCTACAACCTTGAAACAACTTTGAACGTGTTCGTCATGCCTGCAGCTTTCTATCCGTGCATAAAACATGTGTTTATCAACAAAATAGCTTTAAATATATTTTACTAAGTTCATCAAGTGACATTGGCGCTGCGAAAGTGTGAGTAATATTCCATTTGGATATCGCTTCATAAGACATAACTCAGCCAATATCAGACCTACAAGCACGAAACTGTACGTAAAATGTTTCTCTTGAACAGATCTTTCGATCTACGCATCTTAGATGTATGGAACGTATGTAGTTCTCAAGGAAATGTGCACGAAAATCGATGTATGTTTCGCGGGTCAAACGACGAAAATATATCGTGTGTACTAATTGTGTGTAAATGAGCAGGGGTAAACTTTTTTGACGCGCCTCAAGGCGATTTTTTGGTAGATATAGCAGTGGGTTGGGATAAAACACGGATACGGATGGCACGGATACGGATACGGATGAGGGGATAAAACACGGATATGGGGATAAAACACGGATGAGGGGATAAAACACGGATGGGGGGATAAAACACGGATGAGGGGATAAAACACGGATGAGGGGATAAAACACGGATATGGGGATAAAACACGGATGAGGGGATAAAACACGGATGAGGGGATAAAACACGGATGAGGGGATAAAACACGGATGAGGGGATAAAACACGGATGAGGGGATAAAACACGGATGGGGGGATAAAACACGGATGGGGATAAAAAACGGATGAGGGGATAAAACACGGATGGGGATAAAACACGGATGAGGGGATAAAACACGGATGAGGGGATAAAACACGGATGAGGGGATAAAACACGGATGAGGGGATAAAACACGGATGAGGGGATAAAACACGGATGAGGGGATAAAACACGGATGAGGGGATAAAACACGGATGAGGGGATAAAACACGGATGAGGGGATAAAACACGGATGAGGGGGTAAAACACGGATATGGGGATAAAATACGTGGATGAGATAATAATTGCCCAACATTTTTTAGTATTTAAATGTACTGACAAATAAAACGTTGATACTCTCTTCTAAAACTGGAACCCGTGGACTAGCATAGAAGTAAAGTTTCTAAAAGCTGATATACGTAGACTGCGCATTCAATAAGTGCGAACTTCTGCGCGCATTTGTTGGAAGAAGATAAGGTAATACTTTTTGTTTAATATACTTTTGAGAATAACAGATAACCGATGGAGATTTGTTTCTTGTCGGAGGAGTTTCCATTTACGCGGATCTGATTATAACTGCGAAGTGGTTTGTTTCCACTGTTTAAGCGGTAGATTATTTTTATAATGCAACATGAATTTTGCTTGTATAAGGATAACACCAGAGGGATAACACTTTTTAGTTAACCTTAAAATTAAACTTGCCACACTCTCATGAGGTTGTATTCCCACGCTTATATATACAACATAATAATCTACACCATAACACGCGCGCCGGCAGATCACAAGGCGAATTTATAGTTTCATAACCACAAAAAGTACGCGTTTGTCATTTAATTTATGTTACCGGGTTAAATGTTTTCTTATAATAAATTTTCACATAACTTTAACGTTTGCAATACCTCAGTGAATATGTAATATCAAATAAATGTCAAAACAAAATTAGTGATGAATTACTGGAAATTTCAACTTGTGGACATGGTCATGGAAATGTTTTATTTTATACAACTGAGGCTGCACTCAAATACTGCATTTTTCATACGTACGTACGTACACGGAAAACTTTAATTCCTTCTAATTTTTATTTAGCTATAAAATACGTGAACAAATAGATTAATATCAATGATTTAATAATCATTCAAAGTACGTACTAAATGCTACACAGTCATTCATGTGGCTGTTCGGCTGTTCCATAAATAACATTAACTCGATTTAGACTTTCTTGTGTAGACATACGTTTGAAAAACGCAGCACTGGAAAGCACCCTTTATTATAGTCTAGGACCTGTATAGGAGTTTGTATGCGTTTCATTTACCACAGGCAATCTCAACTGTTTTAGGGTAAAATGACCATGGCGGTCAACATGGCATATGTGCCAAAACCTGAATCCGGGACGAAAGTCCTGAAAATGACCACGCCCTGAAACGGCAGTGCCGACATAGCTCTAACTTCCGAAAAGCAGAAGCGACAGCCTTTCTGAAGTGCTTATAGTGTTTAGAAGGTTGCTTTTAGGGGTAGTTATTGGAAGGAAAAATTGGTCTAAGTATAATATGTTACAAGAAAATGACCATGCACCACCCCAGGTCAACTGCTAATTATCCATTAAATAACTAATATACCTGGCAGAGATTAAATTTTCTTATTTCCTAACAATTTTTATCATGGGATGAAAAACTATGCTTAATTTAATATAATTATTGTAGATTTCATAAGGATTGACATTGTTTTGTTTAAATATAATACATTTTATTTTTCACTTTACCAAAACACGATTTCAGCCATATTTTGCCGTCTTGTTTTGCTTTTATCGCCGAGTCTCGCAAGTATCATCAATTGTTGTACTTTTACATAATGATAGATGGCTAAGAGATTTCAACCAAGTTTCGTCAAGTTTTGAAGCAGTGCAGTGTATTTTATCTTCGATATTGTGTCCTTCGATATTTCGTCAAATGGCAGCCATTGCAATGCCTCGCCGTTTCTCTTCGATAAATGCCACTTCTTCGTCTTCATGTATTTAGATTACAGTATCCAAGAGTACTTCATTGTAGAATAGTCCCAATCGAAAAACTAAGTAGTATAGTCGTGCTTGAAAGGAAAAAACCTCCCATAACAAATTTAGATCACAATCAAAGACACAAGTTTAAAATAATTTGAAAGTCACGCGCAATCTTCGCGAAAACTCCTCGTGGGCTACTTGACAGGGGGCAATATTTTTCACGAAACGCTGGTTCGCCACCACAGAACCCAGTAAATATATTATATTTTATGATTTATGAAAAACAATAAATATTTGCGTATTTTCTATTGTTTTTATCATAAATCATAAAAATACAATAAATATAATATATTTACTGGGTTCTGTGGTGGCGAACCAGCGTTTCGTGAAAATATTGCCTGTACTGTCAAGGAGTTTTCGCGAAGAGCGCGTGACTTTCAATTATTTTCAAACTTGTGTCTTTGATTCTGATCCTAAATTTGTTATGGGAGGTTTTTTCCTTTCAAGTACGACTATACTACTACTAGTTTTTCGATTGGGACTATTCTACAATGAAGTATCTTGGATACTGTAATCTAAATACATATGAAGACGAAGAAGTGGCATTTATCGGGAAGAGAAACGGCGAGGCATTGCAATGGCCGCTATTTGACGAAATATCGAAGGACACAATATCGAAGATAAAATACACTGCACTGCTTCAAAACTTGACGAAACTTGGTTGAAATCCTCTTTAGCCATCTATCATTATGTAAAAGTACAACAATTGGATGATACTGAGACTCGGCGATAAAAGCAAACAAGACGGCAAAATATGGCTGAAATCGTGTTTTGGGGTAAGTGAAATAAAATGTATTATATTTAAACAAAACAATGTCAATCCTTATGAAATCTACAATAATTATATTAAATTAAGCATAATTTTTCATCCCATGATAAAAATTGTTAGGAAATAAGAAAATTTAATCTCTGCCAGGTATATTAGTTATTTCATGGATAATTAGCAGTTGACCTGGGGTGGTGCATGGTCATTTTCTTGTAACATATTATACTTAGACAAATTTTTCCTTCCAATAACTACCCCTAAAAGCAACCTTCTAAACACTATAAGCACTTCAGAAAGGCTGTCACTTCTGCTTTTCGGAAGTTAGAGCTATGTCGGCACTGCCGTTTCAGGGCGGGGTCATTTTCAGGACTTTCGTCCCGGATTCAGGTTTTGGCACATATGCCATGTTGACCGCCATTGTCATTTTACCCTAAAACAGTTGAGATTGCCTGTGGTAAATGAAACGCATACAAACTCCTATACAGGTCCTAGACTATTAACTAAATAACAATATTATTAAAGTTCATATATATTATCTACATACTTTGACAAGGTTAATAAAGTCTATACCCATAGATCGTATAACTCAACAGCACTACAAATGTTATGCAAATGTTAGCAAAATTTATGTTAAAATCTTAGCTAAAAATTATGGATACATTCAATGCATTGTTTAAATTTATTAAATGCATTTTTGGTAAGCCGACAATAAATGCCGACCGCGTCAATTTAAACCAAGGGCAACAAAACAACTTGTCAGGTAGAACATGAGAAGCCTTTAATTTGCAACACTTGTCATGAGAAGCCTTTGCAACATTTGTCATGAGAAGCCTTTGCACTAAGACTTCACATGAGAAGCCTTTGCAACACTCCCATGTTTTGGCATTTATTCAAAATCACCTTATTCTGGCTATGATTTGTATCAAATATATAAAATATCTTGTCGTAGACTGTATACAAAAAAACAATAAATAACATCGTGTACTTTTTGTGGTTATCAAACTATAAATTCGTCTTGAAATCTACATAAGAAGCCTTGTCATGTCGCTTCCCATGTTTTGGTATTTATTCAAAATTACCTTATTTTAAGATTTGTATCAAAATTCATTACAAAATATCTTGTCATAGATTTTTAAAAGAAAACTATTTTTAAAAGAAAACATTTAACCCGGTAACATAAATTAAATGACAAACGCGTACTTTTTGTGGTTATCAAACTATAAATTCGCCTTGTAATCTGCCGGCGTCTTGCACTGCGAGTTAATTATAATCAGATCCGCGTAAATGGAAACTCCTCTGACAAGCAACAAATCTCCATCGGTTATCTGGTATTCTCAAAAGTATATTAAATAAAAAGTATTACCTTATCTTCTTCCAACAAATGCGCGCAGAAGTTCGCACTTATTGAATACGCAGTGACGTATATCAGCCTTTAGAAACTTTAGTTCTATGCTAGTCTACGGGTTCCAGTTTTACTGAGAAGAGAGTATCAACGTTTTACTTGTCAGTACATTTAAATACTAAAAAATGTTGGGCAATTATTATCTCATCCACAGAATAGGAAACTTCCTATTCTGTGCCTCATCCGTATTTTATCCCCATATCCGTGTTTTACCCCCTCATCCGTGTTTTATCCCCCAATCCGTGTTTTATCCCCTCATCCGTGTTTTATCCCCATCCGTGTTTTACCCCCATCCGTGTTTTATCCCTCATCCGTGTTTTATCCCCATCCGTGTTTTATCCCTCATCCGTGTTTTATCCCCTCATCCGTGTTTTATCCCCTCATCCGTGTTTTATCCCCATATCTGTGTTTTATCCCCCCATCCGTGTTTTATCCCCATATCCGTGTTTTATCCCCCCATCCGTGTTTTATCCCCTCATCCGTGTTTTATCCCCTCATCCGTGTTTTATCCCCATATCCGTGTTTTATCCCCCCATCCGTGTTTTATCCCCTCATCCGTGTTTTATCCCCATATCCGTGTTTTATCCCCCCATCCGTGTTTTATCCCCTCATCCGTGTTTTATCCCCATATCCGTGTTTTATCCCCTCATCCGTATCCGTGCCATCCGTATCCGTATCCGTGCCATCCGTATCCGTGTTTTATCCCAACCCTATAGCAGTGACCTATATAGTGTAAACAAGTTGTAGTTTTACTCTGTTTTAGATGCCTACACGCGTGCGAAGTTGGATTTTCAACGTGCTCGAACTAAATAATACACTAGTCTTTATACATATATAGCTTAATGCGGCATATTGTTAGATAGCTCTTCTAAAACTGACTCTATCCATATATAGCACTTATATATATCCTGTGTACTAGTCTGTTACATGGTTCAGACATGATAGCCAGAAACAGTATCAGGTAAACTTCGATTGATTCAAGGCAAAGCCGAAATGGCGAATTGAATACAAGCCGATCAATAATAAAGAATAAAAATAACATGATCCCCGACAATCGTTCCTTCCTTCGAAGGATCGCGGATCGGGGTACGAGATTGAGCGATTACTATGCTGAGTCACACTTGCGTGACGTCAGAAAATGGGCGTGACGTCAGAAAATGGGCTAGACCCAGGCTCTTTTTGGTTAGAAAATACGACGGCCAAGGTCCATCGAAAGCTAAGTTCAAAACGCCATAAAAACCGAACGATTTGACCAAATTAAAAAAAAATTTCACGGATATAGTAGAAATGATGCCAAGATTTGATAAAGCCAAAAAAAAAATTTGAGGTGAGGTGCACTTTAACGTTTTTAAGCTGTGAACACTCGGAGATTTTATTCTTGAAGTAGTTAGAATAGATTTAGCTTTTTTAATTTCAATATTTACTTTATTTCTTAACATTTTAAATATATTCCAGTGCGCTTCAGAGCCATGCTTTTTGGCCAGCTTTTTATGGAGGTCCCTTTCTCTCATTGAATTTCTAATAGATGCATTTATCCATGGCATTGACTTGATTTTAGTTCGCCGACACTGGAGCATGTCTATCGAGGATCTCTAGGACAAAAGACTTCCAGAGCTGCCAAGTCAATTAAAAATGACTTACTATGTTGACGGCAGATTTAAATGCACACCATCTCAAGCTGGTTAGAGGTTAGGTATTTACGTTCAATACATGAAAAGCAATCTCTTACATAGATTATAACACCCCCACCATGTCTATTGCGATCCCTCCTGAACAAAACGTATCCAAATATTTCAATTTCGTTATCGGAAAGTTCACAGACAAAGCGTAAGACATAATCTTAACAGTTTTGAAGGGTAGAAGTCTTACGCATATTTATCCGTTTTGTACGAGCTTGAATAGGTAAACAAGTTAAATATTATCACAGGGAGCCCACCCTTGGTCTTGCTGGAGAGCAATATATATTATATTCTAATAAATATAAGAGCCCAGTATAATGCTTTTAAAACAGCCATACACAAATATATGTATAAAAGTTTATATAATAAGTTTATATATATAGCTCAGCGTTGACGTGCGGGCAGATGCCTTGAATTTTGCAGGCTGGTGGCGGGTCACGGCGAGTGAGCAGCAAGTCTGCTCATCACGTCAACGCTGAGCTCTATATATAAACTTATATTATATAAACTTTTATACATATATTTGTGTATGGCTGTTTTAAAAGCATTATACTGGGCTCTTATATTTATTAGAATATAATATATATTGCTCTCCAGCAAGACCAAGGATGGGCTCCCTGTGATATTATGTGGGAAAGAAAGAGACAAGAACCAACAATGAATCAAGATTTGCGAGGAGCGAAGTCCTCGAGAAATCAAAGTTTGCTGAAATTGCGTACTAATTAAAACATGCAGCCATGATTCATACAAAGAAACGTTGTATATAAATTACGTATTTATATGTTATTCATGTACCAAATATCTATTTTCTAATTCCAGTAACTAATTCATATGGTCACAGGTTTAAAAAACATTCTGTGTCTGGTCACATGCATATTGAGACGTGACTAAAATTGAACAACACAATATCAAATACAAACCTCAATTTCCCTTCAAATCCTTAATTTTAGACAACCAGGACGTTTATAGAAATGTTCTATTTCCCAAGATGTTCACATGATTGAAAATATGTTTAAATAATCATCAAAATTTCAGATGTTTACTGCGAATCGATGCGAGAATCGATGTGCATGATATACGTATACTTTCAATTCAAACGAAATTTTAGGGAGTTCCTCTTTGTTATTTGATATCGTATTTCGATATCGTATTACATGATGCCTATACAGAATTTGTTGTGTAACCTTTTAGATTTCAAAATAAGATGGAAAATGCTATGTTTAACCAACTTACGGTTGGCTTGACATAACAGACAGCTTTAGCAAATACAACGCGACGTCAAAGAGGACGTGAAAATGGCGTAAAAATGGCGTGGGCACATCCATAGATGGGCATATCACGCCATTTTGACGCCATTTTCACGTCCTCTTTGACGTCGCGTTGTGTTTGCTAAAGCTGTCTAATAATTTTTATCATATGATAGATTTTTGTTTCTGTAAAATCGTCCGCTGCGCGCTCAGTTTTTGAGGTATTCTTGTGAAATTTGGTGTACACCATGATAAACAAATGCAGAAACTAAGGTCTTAACCACAGTTCAACACATTTAAATAATTATGTAGTTGCCATGAGAATCTTTTAAAATTTCACCCTTTGTGCCGCGAGAATTAAGTAGCGCTGGTTTCACCTATATGAACCACGGAAATAGCATATTTCATTATTTCTCATCACAAATAACAATTTATAATAACCTGAAATCCTTTTACCATAATCTCTCCAAAAAGTCCCCCCTCTCTGATAAGCCCCCCCCCCCTTTGAGATGAAGAAATTTAATAAGCCCCTCCCCCATTCACACAAAAACACAAGTGTGTTGATAAGATCTTTTGGTTTTCTTTACACATTGTACTGTTCTTAACAATATTATCATCATTTTACAGAAAAATAAATAAGGCCCGCCTCTCAAATAAGCCCCTCCCCCTCCAAAGGTGTGTCAAATATATTTAAGATTGAAATTGCTAGCAACAGCAGGTCAGGAATATGTTGTGTACCCCCAATACTTTGTAAAGTGCCCACCACTGTATTTAATAACTTCCATGAAGCTCAGTTTTCAAATGGTGCTATTGATGATCATGATATATTATAATCATAATATATACCATTTCGTCTAGAGTATTAAACTACAAATACTAATATTGCAAAATATTTACTGTCCATAACAACGTTAACTAGTCAACAACTTATGAATGTCAAGTACCATAATGTATTTACAGTTCAACAAATAAATCTCACATCTTGTACAAAAAACTCAGTACACTTGTACACTTATGAATCTTGTACGCTTCAATTTCTTCTTAATAACGTAACAACATAATAACATTTAAAAACATACAAATACAGTCAGTACTCCATTGAAATCACATATCAAACTCAGAGAGTTTATAGAGCCAGTCAAAATAGTTTCCAATTATTACCATAAAGAAGTCCATTCTTTTCCTCAAATAACACGAAGTGTGTCACAAACAACTTGTTAATTCTATCACAACTATTCACTACGAATATCAACAAAAAATCGTCAAAAGAAACAAAATGTTTAGGCAGAAATATCGTGTTCACTCCTTATACAGAAATATATTGGCCGCGCTAAGGATAGCCACAGGGGGTATGGATCCATAGCTCTTATATTGACCAATCAGATTCATTTCTCCAACTCATGTGGCCAGAGCATGGGCCAGAGCCATCTTACTCATGGCAACATGGCTCTTTGAGCCACTCCCGCTTCTCTCAGTTGAGTGGTTTTAATGCCAGACAAATATTAAAATGATCCATGGTAAAAATAAAAACAACAGCACTGCTCCGAAAATGAACATTTCAATATTTTCTAACTTTTGACTATGTTGTAGTCGTCAACATATTTTCGATGAAAAATCTCAAATCAAAACGACACATCACAATATTTACATTGCCAATGTCTAATCCCTTTAATGAAAATATATCAAATTACTTTATTTTTCACCTGTGAATATCCTTGTAACCTTAGCTAACCTAGCATTATTCCTGATGATGACCAAAACATAATCGATTGCTAGAAAATATTAAGTGTTCATTTTCGAAGTTACCGTTGTTTTGTTCATATAACTTTAGTGCTTACAAGAGATTATAATTTGCCGAAGAATACGTAAAGGGTCTTAATACTAATTGTTTAGCGACTCTACATGGACTAGTATACTGGTATATAATATAAATTTGATACTTCAATGACGTCAGGCAATGTACTGAAACGTATAAATAAACCAGTCCGTAGTGTCGCCGGACTGCGTATTTATATATTTCCAAATAACATTTAGTCTTAGAGGATCTTACTGAATTTTCACTTTTATAAAAGATAACTTGTAATAATTGTACAAAGATGCGATTTGTTTATATGGAACCAAGTTACCCCGTGTTTGACCGAATACATTGAGATTACGTCCTCTTTTATACACTTTTGAGGGCTAGGTTGGGCCATGTTGTTTTAGACGGTCGGCCAAGCTTGAAAAAGTGTCTAGAAAACACTGTCGATGGCATTTTTCGTTACAAGCATGAAACTACGCAAGATGTCTTAGGATAGTGTTTACTTAGAGGGTGAGAGTGGTTGCCAACCGTAATTTTGTATTTATGTGCTAAAATTTGCTTTTTTCTAAATCATTTCGAAGGATGGGATTTTTGTCGAATGATGTATTCTACATCAGTGTTTTATTATAATTGGCTGACTATCTAATTAACATTTGTAAAGTTCGGATAATCTTCGTTCGCATAATTCAAAATGACATGCTAATAAGAAACATGGCGCAAATACATCAAAATACGACCTTTCAAAAAGAAGCCAAAACAATCTGTTTGTGTTGTGTTACAGGCAGGCAACAACATCATTTGTTTAGATTACATACGAATCAGTACTACACGCCCAGTTGCCACCCGTGTAACACAATACATTGCTGTTGAGCCAGTCGAGTTTTGGCCTGTAAATGGTTGAAAAGCAGAATGTTGGCGCAACCACGTAGTTTTACTACAACACATAGACCTTCGAAATCGGTAAATATTCGAAACAAAACGCAAGAATTTACGAACTTAAGCCTTTGTGTAACGACCTCATAAATCCATCTTTATTTTGAAACTCGCCTCCACACAGGTATTTTATTTAACAAATGTAATATAGTAATACCATGTTTCTCATTACATGTCACTTTGAGTTATGGCAATTAAGAAAGGAGAAATTTGCACATGTTAATTAGATAGTGAACCAATTAAAATAGGATCATAATATCGAATACTTCATTTAAATGGAAACCATCCATCGAATGTCGTTATAAAAACCTTTCAATTTCGGTACATTAATTAATAGAAAAATTACGGAAGGCAACCATTCTCACCTTCAAAGTGAACACAGTCCGATGACATTTAGTGTGGTTTACTGCTTGTAACAAAAAATGCCATCGACAGTCACTTTTTTCGAAGCTGGCTGGCCGTCTATTTATCAAAATTGAGAAACGTGTTTACATGGAAAATATTTATCTCGCCTAATCGAGATCCCGTCTCTTTCTGCCGGGATCTCGCCATGCATGGCGAGTTACCCGGTTGTGTCATGTAAACATGTACATTCACCCGGGAAAACTATAAGTTTCTATAATAGACTTTAATTCAGCGTCGGCTACGGACATATAGAACAAATTGAGGGTTGCTTCGCGTGTGCCTAAAAGATATAAACAAAATCTCGACGTTTCGAGAATGTGGCCACGGCACGGGACACGTCGACTAAAAACTGAGCAGAATAGCTATATCGTCTCAAAACAGCTTTAATTTTCATTTTTAGTGGGAGTTTCCAATTTAATATCGACGAACAATAATCTGTCATGGATTATAGCATCCAGACCGACCAGACAAAGGGCCTTAGCTCGAAACATCGAAGGTCTTGTTATATAGTTTGATCGGCTACAATCCCTCACGATTATTACTTTGTCAGTTCTATTTTATCTTTGCCTACGATGGTGGCCCGTACACTGTTATTTTCAGGGAGTTATTTGAACTCCCCTACTACTCCTTTTTTGTGGAGTATTTGGAGTTAAAATAACTTGTTGCAGGAGTTACGCGTATTTGGCGAACTAATTAGCCTAGTATGCGCGATTAACTCTCTTTTGCTGGAGTTACTCAAATTTAACTGAGTTATTTGTTGTTGGAAGAAGCAAAATGGCATCGTATTTTCGGGAACTTTGACAATTTCAACTCGCTCGGATAGCGTTCTTTAGACTTGTACACAAGAAAAGAACGTGCCTATAATTGCACAAAAAGTAGAAAGGGACTGCACTGTTTATGTTTAGGTACGGGAATAGTTTTTTTACTTGTTGTTTTATTTTTAATAATTGGTTAAAAAGTCTTTGGAAATATTTAAAATATTTTAAAATCATTATCATTTTTTCCTAGACGTAATTTAATGCGATAGACACCGTAATTCGATAGACACGGACGTTAACACCTCAAAGTTTGTTTTGAATTCCGGAAATACCTTGTCATAACTCTTGTCATAACAAAACCCACGTTACTTTGATGAGGTTCTAAGGTTCAAGGACACATCGTGATAAAATTTGTATTGAGTGCAGAGGTTTTTGTCAAACCAGCTCAATAACCAATGACCATTTGAGGACTTATTGTCCTATGTCATATTAACCAATATACATAGTTATTATATACACAAGCTCTGGATATGAGGTATTCTGCAATCTGATTGGTTCTCTACTAGCAGGATATTAGCTCATATCCTGCTAGTAGAGAAAAGTAGAAAAATGGCTGGCAGATTTGGACAATTAAATAAGAGGAAATTCAAGTTTTACTTGAAAAAAGTACGCCAAAATGTTCTGTTCATATCGAGAGCTTGTGTATATAATAAAACAGTTATTCTACTCACTCTCGTCGTATATACGACTCGAGTTCGTAGAATAACTGTTAAATAGACTCCTTGTAGACTCTTTCTAGACTTCCTTGCCGACGAGTATCTCGTATCTTTTTAACTGTTGTTTGCCTTGGCGCAAATCATTTGCATTTGTATGGATAATTATCCAGAACGCAATGCGGTATGGGAAGCTGCATGATTTACCTATATTCCCTACCTTGCATGACCCTAGTTAATAAATCTAAATACACACTTCGAAGGTATATATATATATATAAATTACGTATTTATACTGTATTCATCTACCAAATATCTACTTCCTAATCCCAATAACTATCATGCGGTCGCAGGCTAAAACCGACCATTTAAACAAACATTAACTGTACAGTCAGGTTACGAGCATATTGAGACGTGACTAACGCATTATCAAATAATCAAACACAGACCTCCATTTTCTCTCAAAAACTTCCCAAGGTGTTACATAGTTAAAAATAATTTAAAATAATGTCCAAAATACGTATTTTACTTTTAAAACGAAACTATAACTTTAGGGAGTTTCAAATTGTGGTTTCATATCGAATGCATTGGTATTTCCAGAACTATGTTCGTATCATATTACTTAAAACACCCTACAATCGATTGGACATGCCCTAGTTGTGAATTGAACTTTCTATCAGACAGTTTATTCGATGAAACTCAAACACAAAGCGAAGTAAACAATCAAACGGATTGTAATACAATGAATGCTAATGATCTGGCAAACAACATTTCCATAACTTCACAAACAACAGATTCTGATGATAATAACTCATTTCCATCAGATTTAAAAGAACTCACCACACAGCTAAATCTATCTCTCAAGGATCTTAAAATTGCCCACTTAAATATTTGCAGCCTGAGGAACAAGATAGACGAACTAAGATACCTGCAAGAGACTTGCCAATTTGATATAATAGCTATTACTGAAAGCCATTTAGATGCCGCCGTTGCGAACACGAAAATAGCTATAGACGGTCTAAAGTTCGTTCGATTAGATCGCACTGAACGAAAAGGGGGAGGCTGCGTACTTTATTATAAGGAGCACCTGAAAGCTGTTCACCGCAAAGACTTGTCAGTTCCAGGTATTGAAGCAATTTGGCTTCAAGTCAAATTTCCATCTTGTTTGGCTCTGTTTTCAGTAATGTACAGGCCTCCTGACAGATATGATTTTTTCGATAAAATATATGACCCTCTTGAAAAAGCATGGACAAAATCATCTAATATTTTCCTACTTGGAGATTTTAACTGTAACTTTGCACAAAATGCTAACACAGAAAGCGGTCTTGAAGCTTGGGAAATACGAAGAAACTATTAAATATTTTCCAAATGTTTGATTTGAATAATGTAATAAACGAAATGACCAGAATCACGTTAACATCAGAAAGCTTAATTGACCTCATTGTTACTACAAGAATGGATATGGTTCAATCGGCTGGGGTATTCCCATTTGGAATATCCGATCACAATCTCGTATACGCAACGCTCAGGCTTAAAGTCAAAAGGCCCCCACCAGTTATAATAAGATGCAGGAATTTCAAGTTGATGAACGATACTAATTTCAAAGAGATGTCTCCAGAGCACCCTTTCATATCGGTGAAATCTTTGACGATCCAAATGATAAACTTTGGACATGGGAAAAACTGTTCAAAGAAATTTGTGACATCCATGCGCCTTGGAAAGAAGTGAAAATAAGGAGTAAGTCGTTACCCTGGATGAACAACACAATAAGACTTAAAATAAACAGGAGATTTAAACTCTTTAAGAAAGCTATAAAAACCAAATGCGCAGAAGATTGGAACAATTACAAGAACTTAAGAAATGAGATTACGTCAGAGCTAAGAAAGGCAAAAGCTGATTATTTCTCGAACATGTTCGGCGAGGTAACGACTTCTAAAGCATATTGGGATTTAATAAAAAAATCTGTTTCACCAAAAGTTCGCCAAAATATCGGACCTATCAAGAGAGATAATGGTACCCTAGCAGTGAAAGATGAAGAAAAATCAAACCTATTTAATTCATACTTCGCAATGATAGGTGAAACATTAGCTCTTTCATTACCTAGACCCCCGACGACCACCCCTACGCAAATGAATGACTCTAGAAGATCATCATGTGATAAAATTTGCATATCCCAAGATAACATACAGAGGTATATTATAAACATAAACCCCAAAAAGTCAACAGGACCGGACGGCATATCCCCAAGACTCTTAAAGTTAGCTGGAAATGAAATTATACCATCTTTAATCGATTTATTTATTTGGAGCGCCCAGGCAGAAGAAATGTTCGAAAGTTGGAAACTTGCCAGATTAACCCCGATCTTTAAAAAGGAGGCCAAAGAAGACAGAGAGAATTATCGCCCCATCAGTCTACTGTGCGTGCCGAGCAAGATCCTTGAAGAAGAGGTAAACAACACCCTCGTGAAACACGTCTTCGAAGAAAATCAGTTAATGACAGATCGACAGTGGGCTTATCGTCGCGGCTATTCCACGGAACTGCTTCTGGCTCACTTAACAGAAACTTGGAGAAAGGCTGTCGATTCCGGCTTAAAAGTTGCCGTGGCCTTTATAGATTTTAAAAAGGCATTTGACAGTGTATCCCACCCAATTCTAGAACGTAAGCTTCAAAACGACTTTGGCATCGGTGGCAGCCTGCTCACGTGGTTAAAAAGCTATCTGAGAGATAGGACGCAGTACACGGTTGTAAATGGTAAAGAATCCTCTATCGCTAAGATTACCTACGGAATCCCACAGGGATCAGTACTAGGCCCCACCCTATTTGCACTGTTTACAAACGATCTACCTGAAAATGTAGAATCTGGAGATGTTTATATGTACGCGGACGATACGACGTTATATTGTATCGGAGACTCAGCCGACGAAGTGGTATCGACACTTAACAAAGCCCTGAGTGAACTTTATGTGTGGTGCATAGCCAATCAACTAACCCCACATCCCCAAAAAAGCGAAGTGATGCTCCTCTCAAAACAACGTATAACAGGCCCACTTGCCCCAGTTTTTCTAGGAGAGCAAATGATCAAGTGGGTAAAAAAGACGAAACTTCTCGGGATGGTCATTGATGAGAATCTCAGTTGGAATGAACATATATCGGAACTAAAACTGAATTATGTTAACAAATTAAATCTTGTAAAAACATCAAGGTTTTTGCCGACAAGTGTACTATTAGATTTATACTTTAAAGTCATTCTTCCATCCATTACCTACGCATTAGTTGTCTGGGGTGGATGTAGTAACAAGGAAAACTTCAAGTCATTAGAACGCTTGCATTCACTGTTAATTTGAGGGTGTTAAAATAGCACCTGTATAGGTGCTAAATTGACACCAGGAGGTGGTGTTAAATATAAAGTGCTATTTTAGCACCGATTTGGGTGCCAATATAGCACCGTTAAGTTGGGTGTCAATTTTAAAGTGCTAATTCAGCACCCGAAATTTTTAACACCTTTTTTGGGCAATAAAATAGCACCTCTTTCATCAGCGAAAGTGCTAAATTTACACCCTTTATAGTGCTAAATAATGGAGTGCTATTTTGACACCTTTTTTGGGTCCTAAATAGCACCTCTTTCATCAGCGAAAGTGCTAAATTTACACCCTTTATAGCGCTAAATATTGGGTGCTATTTTGACACCATCAAAAGTGTTAAACATAGGCCACTATAGAGGTGCTAAATTAACACGATTTTTAGGGTTAAATATATTATGGGTGTTTAAGTCAAATTACAGTTTCACAAAAAATCGCAAGAAAGCCCAAGTAACATATTTCTACGGAATATTGTTTTGATAAATCGCCATGTATAATATCTTGTGATACTACATGATTATAGACATTTTATATACACAAACTCTATGGTGTTTTGTTGTGTCGCATCTAGTTTGATGCATACCTTTAAGAGAAACTTTACAGAGAACGTTATATTCCTAAAGCATAGAGTCTAAAATATGACACAAAAATCTGAAATGGTACAAAATACGAGCAGTGTTTTTTGGTTGGGAGTTGTCTCTCCTGAAAGAATTCATAGAAATGACATAAGCACGGAAAGACGGACTGGTGTCTAATTTCCTTACTACGCGCGCAAAGTTTTCTGGGATAGCGTCACTTTCATTTCAAATTTTAATTTGAAAAATTATGTTGGAAAATACAAGCAATATATTTGCTTTTTCTTCTCGAAATCCACAAGAATTTCAAGAGTTATAGCTCAGGAACGCTGGTATAATATTCAGGTAAGGATATTTCAATGTTTTTATGTAATATAAAGCAATTATAAAGGCAAAAATTTACGGATGTATTCATAAATATTTATGTTGCGTGCGTTGTGTCGCCGTAAGAAAATATTTGAATTTTAACGCGGCAAAAATTCCTTGTACTTATCAATTTAGTTCAGAATCAAAACGATAATATAAACTACGGCCTACTTAACAATTATATTAATCTATACCATAGAAACTCTGACATTAGAGTAGACTTAAAAGTTATGAATGTTTTTATATATGAATTATGTGATTGTTTCATAAGTTGAGCATTGTTTCAATGAATCAATGTATAGTCTATTAGTACCCTGAGAAAATGTCTTGACAATTTTAAATAATGTGCAACTTCCATAATATTATAATTGTTATTTAATGAGGTATATTTAAAATGCTTCAATAAAACCTACAGGTCATTGAGATCAATGTAAATGCATGTAGCTGAGTGGATACATGAAATTTTTGAATTTTTGGAATTACCCTGAGGGATGAGAAATATTCGAGGCAAAGCCGAGGATATTTCATCCCGAAGGGTAATTTAGGGAATACCTTGAGTGAAAGGTCTATAAATGATATATTATACCGAACCTTGTATGACTTTACTTGTACTAGATACTAGAAAACAGGCGATGAAATTAGATGACGGCCTGGGTACGAGCGGGTATTAAAAACTCAAATTCCCAGCTCAAGCGTGGTATTCGACTCGAATACCATGCCCCGGGGAAACGACTCGGTACAGGTATTCACTGAAAAATACCACGGTCATGTGGTACAAGCCTAGTTCTCTGATTGGACAAACTTATTGTGAGGTATAATATTATAATATATAATAACTTTCCCTCCATGCTTTTCGGCACAAACCAACAATATATGATGCCCATATTTGGGGGGGTGGCTTACTGACCACTGCTCTCGATGATTTTTGTGGACTCTTCCTAACTCAGCTATACCCTGCTTGTTTCTCCAAAGTGTGCTGCCCAGGAGAGCAGGGTGAAGAAAGCATTTACATAGACCTGTGCATCATGCCTAAGGGAGTTTTGGAATCTCAGGAGGCTAACTACATAAGCAATAGCTAATTGTATTCTAATTATAACCTGTGTGCTCTATAGTAACACTGGACCTTACCCACTTCTAGTGGGGTCACTAGGGGTGTATTTTGATATGGAACTCACTGCAAGAATATTTATTATTGTGTGAGAATTGATTATTTTTTATAGTCTGTGATCTCGTCAAATAGTAGTTAAGTCGGCTATGTCCTGCCTAATGAAAGAGAATATCATAATTATGTATTATTAGCAGACACCTGTTTAATTGCATTCATTAGAATGATGCAAATATTTTAAGTTAATCTGAATTTTGTATTTACTTATGTACCTTACTTTCAATGTATTTTATAGATAACCTAATTATATGTGATTGTGAAGCTGGAAAAATATTGATATTTATGTATGGTTCACCTTGGCATCACGACTAAAGTAATAGAGCAACTTTGTATCGCTGAGGAAGATAACGCAAGGAGTTAATGGTCTGCGTCAAGTTGTGTGTGTTTGATATTGGCCATACTGACAGGAGCAAAAGAATAGAGGTATCCTGATCTCAGAAAATGTGGAGTTGCAGTCTTTTGGCATGTCTATAGACTATGGGGAAATTAGTGTAGTAATCATCAGACTCTATAACTGTTGACTTTATCTAATAACAAATTTGTAACCATTAAACCACAATGATTATCAGGGATTTATAGAAGCACCTTTCTGCTACCCGTAAACGGTTGTAAATAATTCATTTTCTTCATCTGAAAAACGGCAGTAGAATAAAGTGCTTGTATAAATTCCTGATTGTGCATCTTATATTGCAAGTTTACTCTGTCTAATGCCAGACAACTTCACCTGCTAAGGAAAATTGTTAGTTGTTAATGGGTTAACTTAAGCATTGGAGTGACATAGAATAACTCTTCTGACATGCTCCTAGCATAGTACTAGAATTGCTTGGCATTGCCCAGGGTAAAATAATAGATGTATCTGGTTTCAATAGGTACTGTAATTGGTGAGAACATTGCATGAGCATGGCAAGATTTGCCTAAATTTATTACCATTTTAATGTTCAGCTGCAAAGTAATTTTGGAATCAGCAAATATATTATTATTAATTCAATTAAAGGATGTTCATATATTTTCAGATTGTGTTGTCTCTTTGTTAAAAAGTGGAGTATATATTTTGGATTTGCTTTGTAGCAATGAGCAAGTTTTTGTTCACACTAGTGCTAAAATAGCACCTAAATCAGGTGCTATTTTGATGAGAATATTCGGGTGTTAAAACAACTCCTAAATCAGTGCTATTTTAACACTACAAAAGGTGTTGTTTTAGCACCGTAACTAGTGTTAAATCAACACCATCAACAGCGGTGTTAAAATAGCACCCAAAAAAGGTGTCATTTTTTACCTAATTTTTTAGCACCACTTTTTGGTGTTAAATTGACACCCCAAAATTAACAGTGTTGTAGAGCTGCAAGAATTATATACAAATTACCTAGATATATGCCATCGGAAGATGTGCTTTCCAAAGTTGGTTGGAACACATTATTCTTCTACTATAAGACAGCTATATTGAAACTAATTTGTAAAATAATTAAGAATGTAACACCTAACTCGATGTCAGACTTGGTAAACAGACGAGAATGCAATTACTCTCTACGAGCCAAATACCAACTATCTACACCCCGCTTCAAAACAAAAACTCTGAAGCTCTCTATAACGTATAGAGGTGCAACCTTGTGGAATGATATAAATCGAAAACATAGCGAAATAAACATTGATGAATATGACAATGTTAACGCTTTCGTAAAAAAGGCCATAAAAACAATCACCTTTAAAGACTTTGTCTTTTTATAGACATAGTTAGTAAATAGATAGTAATTAATTCTTATATGTAATTCATAACTTTTGTATATATCTCTAAGTGCACGACCCCACAAGCTTATGCTTTAAAAATTATCGTGCTTAAATAAAGTCATATTATTATTATTATTATTATTGACAGTTTGATATTCCATTATATAGTTTCATGTCTATGTCTATGCGGAATTTTTTGTGCGATTACATTTTTGGATTTCCAAATAGAACCGAAAATTCTATCACACTGCTGGCTTGACATAATAATTTTACAACTGGCTTGCAGCCTACACAGATTGAATGTTAATGCTTTATTCACGTGAGTATCGCTGTGAAAGTTATTTTCCCGGAAAATTTCGATCATGAAAGGTTTCTGTTGCCTGTGGGTTATAAACTCCGAAACTTGCTCACGAAATGCAATTTTGTGTTCATTGAAAAATATATTATTGCGCTGCAGAGGTATTTAAATTTTTGGGTATTGTAACCGTCCATGTGTCTATAGACTAGTCTATGCCAAGCCTATATGAAGTATAATCACATCACACTATATATCTCACATTGCATGCTTGCTATGAACATGCACATCTTTGTCTTATCAATCTTATAAAAATGAGGAAGGCTATGTGCTACGGCTTACGATGTGCTATGGCTTACTTAAAGGTTTTACACTAAGCTTGAAATCTCAGTAAAAACAAACAAACTCCTCGTATAGAGACACTTGTTGATTTGTTAAATTCTGCATGCGTTTCTTCTCTAACTTCCAGACGAAGGGCCTTCGCTCGAAACGTCGAAGTTCTTATTGTATTTTTCAAGTAGTTTCACACAACAGTCAACCGCCATATATAATAAGTCTACATTGATCATGCGCAATTTTTGCAAAATATTCTTTGTATAATAATATAGGAATCTTAATTTTTGTTGGCATAAATATAATCTCATTCGCTTTAAGTAAAAGCAAAAGGGTATTGAATATTTACTATCGTGATTTAGGGTCACATATAGACGCGGTCATGAATCACAGCATGCACGTCAATTTGGTTACAAACCCTGAATAAATTCTTCTGCTTAACTAAATATATATAAATGTAAATATTTTATTATAAAGTTTAGAATAACAGAAAATTGATATTGACGCGAGTAACATTTAATATGCAATAGTTCATAGACAAAGCGTAAGACATAATCTTAACAGTTTTGAAGGGTAGAATTAAGTCTTATGCATATTTCTCCGTTTTGTACGAGCTTGCCAATAGGTAAATAAGTTAAATATTATGTGGGAAAGAAAGAGACAAGAACCAACAATGAATCAAGATTTGCGAGGAGCGAAGTTCACCGAGAATTCAAAGTTTTCTGAAATTGCGTACTAATTAAAACATGCAGCCATGATTCATACAAAGAAACGTTGTACAATTACGTATTTATATGTTATTCATGTACCAGATATCTATTTTCTAATCCCAGTAACTAATCCATATTAGTATAAACTTAGTAATAGACTATCACTTTTCCTGCGTTCTGATTGGCTACGCTACTCGTAGACTATTAGTAGCAAAATTCAAAACAATGGCGTGAAAATTCACGTTTAAAATTAATATTAATACTTTTGTTTACTTTTGTATTGTGTTCCCTAGTTCTCAATAAATGCTATAGTTTATACTAAAACAATTAGACAACTCGGCCTCGTTGGCTATGAGCGAATAGTCAACTCGGCTTCGCCTCGTTGACTATTCGCTCATAGCCAACTCGGCCTCGTTGTCTAATTGTTAAATGGTCACAGGTTTAACCGATTTTAAAACATTAACTGTAAAACATTCTATGTCAGGTCGCATGCATATTGTCTATTGAGACGGGACTAAAATTGAACAACACAATATCAAATACAAACCTCAATTTCCCTTCAAATACTTCATTTTAGACAACCAGGACGTTTATAGAACTGTTCTATTTCCCAAGATGTTCACATGATTGAAAATATGTCTAAATAATCGTCAAAATTTCAGATGTTTACTGCGAATCGATGTGCATGATATATATACGTTTATACTTTCAATTAAAACGAAATTACATAATATATATATATATACTTCTAATCTATTTTATTATACTTACATTTGTAGCTGGTTAAACTGTGTAGTCAACTTCCCCGGATAACAACAATAATAATAACTGTGTAGTCACCTTCCCTGGTGCTTGATGTGTTTTTATATCGTCGGAGTGGTCGGCAGTGCTTCCACTATTTAGTTTTGAAATTCCTTACTTTCGTGTCAAAATTTCCTTAGATTTCCTTGACCATGGAATAAAATGTCCTTGAAATTTCCTTGAGAAGAATTTTAGTTATTTTACTGCTTACAGCCCTACCAAAGCCCTACTAACTTATCTTTAGACTGTTTAGTGTTATAGTGCTAATTTCAAAGGCATTGAAATATTACAGTGAAATATTGCTGTAATGAATTTTGACATTTGTCAATTCAATTTGTGACAATGTGACTGTTGCGGTCGTTGGTAAGGTTGGTTCATCTTGATTGGAAAGGTCAGATTCGAAGCCGTCTGACTCTGATGTCTGACCTTCATCAACAGCAAGAGATCGCTTCATGACTTATTCATATTGCTAGACCATGCGACATGTTTGATTTCAGATATGTTGGCATTTTGTTAATGTACCGGGGCCCCGGGCGATGTGAACTGGTATGAGCCAAGGAAACACTATAATACTTCATGTAATAATGTTCTTAAATTGTCTATAGATAAAAAATTGCTGCCAAATATGCCAAAAAATATATTTTGACTGTTTACAACTCTGTTTACAGACTTTTGACAATATTTCCTTAGATTTCCTTGAATATCCTTAGATTTCCTTAAATTTTTCCATCCTTGAAAATTCCTTTTTGTGGTCAGAATTTCCTTGAAAAAGGAAATTTCCTTGAAAGTGGAAACCCTGGTGGTCGGACAATCGTCCGGCCTCGCTTTTATAATTCTGCCACACTCACAATTCTGGGTAGGGCGGAACCAGGAATATTACACACACCGGATGCTTAGGTGACGCTATTTTGGGAATCTCTATCACATCCTCCTTGAAACGCATAGCCTCTCTCAGTTGAAAGGTTTTAATGCCAGACAAATAAATTATCAATGGTAATAAATGAACATTTCAATATTTAAATTGTCGAATGTCTAATCCCTTTAATGAAAATATATCAAATTAGTTTATTTTTCACCTGTGAATATCCTTGTAACCTTAGCTAACCTAGCATTATTCCTGTGGTGAACAAATATAGTTGAAAAAATTGAGAAACGTGTTTACATAGAAAAATATTTATCTCGCTTAGGCGAGATCCCGTTCCTTTCTGCCGGGATCTCGCCATGCATGGCGATCCGCGAGTTACCCGGTTGTGTCATGTAAACATGTACATTCACCCGGTACATTCATCAACTGTTTTTCGGTAATGACCATATTTGTTTATGCAATAGAACATCGTCTGAATCCTGCCTCGTACCCAGGCGCTAAGTTGCCGCTATCTGTGACGTTGCGTGATCGTTGCGTGGAGGGCGTGGATAAATTGACGGGAAACGCCGGGAAGCTTCCCGCCGAATTTTCCGAGTTTCTCCCACGCGCGTTACCCCGCGCGCTCCACACGCAACGGCGTAGCAAGCAAAGCGCCTGGGTACGAGGCAGGTCTGAATCGTAAAAAAACACACAAAAAAGATTAAACGGCTACTTATGGAGCACACGAAACGTTCACGTGATCGGTGTTTCATCCCTTTCTTTTTATTTATTTATAAAAGTTATTTAAAAACGATAGCCCTTCAGCTATTGCTGCTTTTCAAGGGATCGTTTGATATAATACTATAAAATATTAATAACTATTTACACAAATAAGTCATGTTAGATGAAACAATATTGATTACTCATGTTGCAATATTTATGAGCATCATCAACAGTCATTTAATCTGTGGAAAAATAATTGTCGATTAAACTTTTAAAATGAATTGTTGATAGTTGCTCATACCCGTTGACAATGTCAATGGGTAAGTTGTTCCAGGCACAAGCTCCTCGGTATGAAAAGGATTTTTCATAAAATTAGTTTTAGGTTTACCTAACACTAGCTTGCGCATGTTGCTCCGCATTTCGTAATTGTTATTTTGGCTATGAGAGAACATGTTAGAGACGTACTCCGGCGCAATACAACGGATAGCCTTGAATGTCATTAAGATTTCCCTTTTCATAAGAGTAGACTCAATTGGAGTCCATCCTAGAATCCGAAAGATTGTTTTTGACCTTATTTCGTAATTTGAACTAGTTATGACACGAGCGGCCCTTTTTTGCATCTTGTACAGTTTCTCAAGATTCGTTCGATTTCCGTCATTCCAGACGGACGAACAATATGTAAAGTAAGGGACTACTAAAGAGTTGTACATACGAATTAATTCATTTTGAGATACAAAAGCTTTAGCTCTTCTTAGAAGAGTCACAGCACTCGAAAGTTTCTTACATTGAGCATTAGTGTGTTCCTTCCATTTTAATTCTTCGTCAATTATAATCCCCAAGACCTCTTTCTGTTTAACTTGATCAATAAGTGAGTCATTAATTAGTATTTGGAGGTTTTCAGGGATTTGGTTTAATTTTCTTTTTGAGGCTATCAACATAAATTCAGTTTTCTCAGTATTTAATGTTAATTTGTTGGCCTCGAGCCATTTACTTACATTACTCAAGTCAGAGTTTAATTTGAATTCAATTTCTGCAGTTGACACTCCAGAACACGTCAAGTTTGTGTCGTCTGCAAACATTGATGCTTGAGTGTGTTCGAGGCAGTTCGGTAAATCGTTTATGTATATAGAAAATAGCAATGGCCCCAGATTAGTCCCTTGTGGAACCCCACATTGGATTGTTTTTTGATCTGATTTTACGTTATTGAGTACGCAGACTTGTTTCCTGTTGTTCAAGTATGACTTAAATAGTTTTTGGGCTGTCCCTTTTATTCCATATTGTTCCAGTTTCCGCAGAAGAATACAATGGTCGACCGTGTCAAATGCTTTTTTAAAGTCTACGAAAAGAACCCCGTTGATTAGACCCTTGTCCATATTTAATAGCCATTGGTTAGTGCAATGTAAAAGAGCTGTTTCTGTGGAGTGACATGGGCGAAAGTCGGTTGCTGTTCGCAGATGATGTTGTTTCTATTAATATACAAGCTTAATTGATCGCAAATGAGATTTTCGCCAATGCAGGAATCACAGATATAGGTCTATAATTTCCGCACTCAGCCTTGTCTCCTTTCTTGTAAATTGGAATTACTTTTGCAAGTTTTAAGTCCTCTGGAAAAGTTCCAGTTTTTAATACAAGGTTGAATACATGCAATAAGGAATCATATATCGTATTTCCAGCTGCTTTAATAAGTTTGTTTGGTATTTTGTCTAAACCGGGCGCTTTATTCAGGTTTATTTTACCAACTGTGGTAGCTAAATCTTCCTTTGTTATAGTCGCAAAACTAAATTCTGCGGAGCAAGGCTGGCTGAATTGTATCGGATCTATATTTGTTAAAGGAATATTTGATGCAAGCTTTGGTCCAATCTCAGCAAAGTAGCTGTTAAATGCATTTGTTATGTTTACATCGCCTGTTACATTTTCATCTTCAATTTTTATGTCATTAATAGTGGTTGTTTTCGGCGTTTTATTCAGAAGTTTATTAATTAGCCCCCAGCTTTCTTTGCTATTTTTACTGTTTTCCAGGTTTGTCTTGAAGTACTGAGTTTTCGCTTTGATAATGTGGTCAGTAACTTGATTTCTACATTTTTATACGCATCGTGAAAAGCAGGGAATTTAGCTTCACTGCTTTCTTTTTTAGATAGTCTCTGTGGAAACTCAGTTTTTTAATTTCGTTTGTTATCCACGGTTGTCGATCGCTTCTTAGTTTTCTTGAATGCCGGGGTGCATTAATATCTGCTATTTGTAAGAAAATTTTGTTCCATTCGGACAAGGCTGCATTGGGGTCAGTATGTTCATTAAAATTAATAAAAGCTTCTTTTAAATCAGTTTGAAATTTATCGGCATTTAATTTGTAATATTGTCTTGTTTCAATGATTTTAGGTTTCCTTTTTGGTATTCCTATCTTTCTACAAATATAAACAAGGTTGTGATCACTTATACCTAGATCAATAACTCCTGAAGCTATTGTTTTTGAATCATCAATTTTGCAAATGATCAAGTCAAGCAGCGTTTTGGTTGACACAGTTATTCTAGTCGGTTTATTTATAAGTTGCAGTAATTGATATGCGTTTAATAGTTCATTTAATCGTCTGGTGTTGCAGCATTCATTATCTTTGGGTAGTAGATCGATATTGAAGTCACCTGTTATTATAATTTCTTTGTTCTCGTTATCAATGTTCTGAAGAAAAGTTTCAAAGCAGTCAAGTATTCCTGTGTTACTAGACCCTGGTGGTCGGTACCATGTCGAAATTATTATTGGTTTGGATTTTGGCTTTTTGATTTCAAGACAGATTGCCTCAACGTTTTCTGGGATTAGAGATTTTCTTTCTCAAAATGGTATAACATTACGTACGTAGATTGCTACTCCCCTCCGTTTCTGTTTCTATCGTGTCTAACAAGGTCGTAGCCTTGAATTTCAACTTCCGAGCTTTTGATTGTATTGTCTAGCCTCGTCTCATTAATGCATAATATATCGAAAGGTGTTTTGGTAATGAAAATTCGGAGTTCTTCGATATGTTTTACTAAACTAGCTATATTTAGTTGTCCTATAGAAAAACCTTTCAGTTTCGGGTAAGGGTTAGCTTGGCTATGCGGTGATTCTGCGCCGGAGTCATCTCGTGATACATTCATTGAATAGTCTACTCTGTTATTATGTTCTGGCGCCGATATGTTTACAAAGTCAGGTACATTATTAACATTTATTTTCAGGTCTTGAATTGGAGCATTATTGATGCGAAGTACAGGCAGTCAATTACAATTATTTAAGAAATATTTAAAGTTGTTGGCCAACTTTGCAGTTCCTTGTCTATTTAAATGAAGGCCATATGGGTTTAAATGGACTGTAGATATATTCTTATGCGTAATGAGTTTCCAGTTATTATTTGAACATACCTGAGATAACTTTGTGTTAAGTTCTTCGATTTTCATATTTAAGTTAGGATCGTCATTTCTTGTAATCACTTCTGATATTACAAGATTCGTCATAGGAAGCTCTTTTTTAATTTCTTGCCCAAGTGTGGACATAGAACTGGATATTTTCTGAGGTGAGCTGTGTTTTAGGTCGTTTGTGCCAATGTGTAAGATTAAATGATCGGGAGCACGGGCCAAGGTTGGTTTGACATAGAATTTCATGTCATCTACTTTGGCCCCTGGGAATGTTTTTATCTGGATGTTAGCTTTGGTGCTTTTTCGCAACTGTGCAGAATTCACGTACTTCAGCATAGAATCTCCAAGGATGGCCACGTTTACAGGTTTCCGATGGTCAGTCTGCATCCGTGATTGCTCATCGCGACGATGATTTTCATAGGCCTCGTCTTGGTCTTTAGTCGTCCGCTTGATAGGTTGCTTTTTGTTACAATTGACTGTTTGTGTTTCATGATCAGTAACTGCTCGGTTATGGTCTGTTTTGTTCCCAGTAGCATCGCCACCGTTTGAAATGTTTTCTTCTACATTTAGGGCGGTGAATCTATTTCTTGTTTGAATATCTGGGTTTAAAACTTCGATTGTTTGTTGGGTGCAGTCAACCGAGTCGCGTTGGTCGTTATGTACAGTGATCATATCACTCTGACTTGTGCTTGGTGGGTAACCTTTGGGATACGATTCTTCAAATAGTAATCGCATTGCTGTAGTTAGACTGTCCCTTTCATCTTCTGCATTTTTTACTCTTTCTTGAAGGTTGTCGTTTAGGTTTTTCAACTGAGTGTTTTCGCTCACAAGATTCAGGTTTTCCCTTTTCAGTTTTTCGAGTTCGTTTTCCGTAGCTTGTTGTTTTCTATGGTAGTTCGTATGTTCAGTAAATAGATTAACAGCGGCTGAGTTTGCGTCTACTTCTTTGGTGAGAGTTTTTAATTGCTTTTGAAGTGACTCTAAGGAAAGCGCCGGGTCGTCTTTAACAAAAGAATGAATTGAATTCTCGTCGTTATGGTCGTCATGGTCTGGAGTTTCTTCGTTATTTTCGATATTTTTCAGCAGTTGTTTTGATGTAGAAGCTAGCGAATGAAGCTTTTCTTTGATTGGAGTTTTTAATTGCTTTTGAAGTAACTCTAAGGAAAGCTTCGGGTCGTCTTTAACAAAGGAACGAATTATATTCTCGTCGTTATGGTCGTCATGGTCTGGAGCTTTTTCATTATTTTCGGTATTTACCAGCAGTTGTTTTGATATAGAAGCTAGCGAATGAAGCTTTTCTTTGATTTCGTTCTCTAGTTTTCCATTCACAGTGATTGATTGTGTCGTAGGATACCAGCGAATGTCTAAGTCTTCATTCTTAAACTGCTTCGCTTCGCCGCCAGGACAAGTCCAAATGCCGTTAGCGATATTCAACACTTCTTCTACAAACAGCTGTAACGATTCTAGCGAATCGGCCCATATCAGTTTGCCTTTTTCGTTCGTTGATATGCCACGCAAAAGGCTAACTCTGTTGCCTTGAACGAAGCTCGATTCTGATTTTTGCATGTTTTTGTCGGAACAATTTTTAGCACGTCTTGCCATACTGGCTATCAAACAATATGAGGTCTTCCCTCGAGCGCCCGCAATCCTTGCTGTTATTTAATTGCTCGAAACGTCATGTAATAATTTCGTATTATCAATAATAATTTCGTTTTGAATCATTGTTCGATTTGAAGCAATGTTTGAAGCTATTCACTGCATAATATAAGCTCAATGATTTATACAAGTCAGTCCAATAATTTGAATATACTATGCTATATTTAGTCCTGCTCGTCACAGTTCTTAGTTGGACTCCCTGTGACCCAAAAGGTGATTATTCATAGCATTTTTTCGCACGAAAACGTGGACGATATGTCATATGAACACGAGATAAGAAACTTCAACATGCCTTAAGGCCGGGCTCCACTTGCACGTACGTACGCACAATTGCACGCACGTATGTGTTTATACTTTCGTGAAATTTGATTGGTTAAAACTTGACGGCCGCACAGAAAGTAGAACACAGTTCTACTGTCATACGTACAAAAAGTTAGCCGCGACGGTCAAGATTAGCGATCATTTTCGAGTCACAGAGCATGCGCAAAATCGGCCGCGCTGGCCGTACGTGCGCATGCTCTGTGACTCGAAAATGATCGCTAATCTTGACCGTCGCGGCTAACTTTTTGTACGTATGACAGTAGAACTGTATTCTACTTTCTGTGCGGCCGTCAAGTTTTTAACCAATCAAATTTCACGAAAGTATGAACACATACGTGCGTGCAATTGTGCGTACGTACGTGCAAGTGGAGGCCGGCCTTTAAAGCTTCGGATACATGGGCAATATGTTTGCTGCGATTGTGACGCAACGGTTGATAATGGTATTGCAGTGCCGTCGCACAAGGTGGCTACTCTCTCCTTCGCAGAGGCTTGGAGAGAAATTATAAAAGGATACGCTAATATTGGATAATAAATAAAAGAATGCGCTAGATGGTAATAAACAAAACGCCGCTATGGAGTATGATAACCATTTAGCGCGTTTCATTTATTACCATTAATATTTAGCGCATCTTTTATTTATTATCCAATATTAGCGTATCCTTTTATAATTTTTTTTATCCAAGCCTCTGCGAAGGAGAGAGGGTGGCTACACCTGCAATATTTCGGGCAATTATAATAAAGTTTGCGATAAAAACAACGCTTTTCATTGGCTGGTCAAGAAACCTGTCAATCATCAGCCTTGACCACACCTTCTAATTTTCGGCAATCGTTGCCCAAAATTCAATGGTTTGGAATTTCGGCAACGACTGCGTGAAGCTTTGCGTTGCCGTCGCAGAGCATGATACACGAGCAATTTCTCTCTCGCGACGGCAATGCAACGATTTTACCACCATTGCATTGCCGTCGCGAGAACAATATTGCCCGTGTATCCGTAGCTTTAGTTCGTAGGCGGTGACACAAAATATACAAAAGATATTCTGGTTTAAATTTAGCCTCCAGGCTCCCTCGAAGTTATCAAGATATGCAAATGCATTATTGATGATAAATTCTCTCTGACAGCAGAATCTTTACTAAATACAAACCGTACTTAGAGTGATATTATACAGTACAGGGTGTATAAAAAAAGGTAATCCAAATTTAGCATGTTGTCGCGCGTTTATTATTTAGGTTATATATTTGCTTTTTTCATACCAATATAGATCAATATTTTAGCTGTTAAATTAAACCTTTTACGTGTCATTGCGGTCAAAATTGGCCAAATACGATACGTACGATTAAAAATTGCCGGCCGCAAACGCATTTTTCCACCTTTGGGAGATGAGCGCAAAGCTATTGTCTGCCTATTGAAATTATTCTCATTTCGGATTCATGGTGTAACGCATGGGTTATTTATCAAGTTTTGGTAAATTTAAGAAAGGTTAAAATGGCAATTTTAAAACGAAATTTCATTGGTGGTTAGAACATTTTACGAAGCAGAAATTTGGCAGATTGAATTGGCATTGCTGAACGTTTCACAAATAGGCAAGCATCATTTGGGCAAATGGTTGAAAATTCGAAGGAGGAAAAATGTGATCCAAAGGTGGGAAAATGTGATTCCTACCACTCTTTTTTTATCAGATCGTATTGGTCCATTATTGATCGCAGTGATGCAAGAAAGGTGTCATTTGACAGCTAAAAAACCCCTGATCTTTATTTGTTTGAAAAAGGTAAGTCTATAAACTAAATATTATGCGCGCGATAGCATGCCAAAGACTCAGTTGGATTACCTTTTTTTATACATCCTTTATACATAGGCGTAGGAAGCAACTTCAAGTTGGGAGGACTTTGTCTTAAGGGCACCTCTACTATTAGAAAAGGGCACTTTGAAGAAAATTTTTAGCTGGAGAAAAGGGCACTTTGAAGAAAACTTGGGGGGGGGGGTGGGCACATGCCCCCGGTTCCTACGCCACTGCCTGTACATGTCTATTTAATCAGTTTATTTTCACACACAAAAGGTTGAACAAAATGGCAAAGGTTTATACGGTTAACGCGGGCAATAGATTAATAATAGATTTTTTTGTCGAGTAGGTTGTCGCAGTGATTGTTTATTTTATGATAGATGTTCTCATGAATTGTTGCCTCTGAGTTACTGACACACGTGTAGTATATAGCTATATGTCGTATTGTATTCAAATGTAGCACTATATCAAGCGTGTAGTATCAAAGCAGCATATTTGCTTGAGCGAGCGCATTTGGAAAACGTTGCTCACCAGCAAAATGTCCTGCTCATGCGCATGCATTAGATGTCGCACTTTAAACGTGCCGCAATAACCACCAATTATAACCACCTTATAAACACTTCCCGAATTTGCTCCAGTACACACGAAACAATAGCTTGAAATCGAGGCGGACAATGTAATCCTTTGTAAATAGACAGTTTACAATGCCAGCCAGCAAATTCGGGAGTGTGTATTGTGCTGAAATTTTGAAAGATAAGATGATATCGTTTAGGTTTTTTATACCAAATGGCAAGGCAAATGTTTCTCAGAAATGTTTCCTGGTTTACGCACGTAAGAAACATCGTATTATTCGTATAGTTTGCCCAGGTCTAACAAAAGATGTTGCTCACTATATCATTTGTGGTACGGTGTGCAGGCCAACATTTTCGAACTACTCAGTGTTTTGATAATACACAAAACAATGGAAACGCCGAAAGTTGTGGAGTTTGTCCCCAAATTAAGGAAAATTATTCAATTGTTTACTATCAAGCGATTTAACTAGCAAAAACCTGGGACTTCTGAAATCGCAAATACGGGTTCCACCGTTCCAGTGCAGGTAGTACACATTGTAAGTCAGCTAGCGCGTAATTTAGTGTTGCAAACACGTACGTTATAGTTCCAACACTAAACCACGCCTCTTAAATCATACAATACGAGACCAATCTGGAGCATGAACATAAAATAATTTTATTATATAAAAATAATTATTTATATTATTTATACAAGATTCTATCTACCAATTTGGGGCCATCCAGTTAAAGCATCTCAACGCCATTTCAAATCCAAGAAAACATGCCTAAGAAAAAGCCATAAAAATGACATAGTGTAGATTTACACTGAGTTGGTATCCAGACTGCTGCATCTATTAAACACTTAAAAAGTGTAAATGTACGATTGCAGCAGATTTGAGAATTCTATTCATCAATAATATATGCTATAGATTTTAAACAGGCAATTATAAAGAAACTACTATCCATGCAAAACAAGGATATTTGTCCACTCTCTAAAACTATAAACAATGAAAAATTTTGCACCATGGATATCCACCTTATCAATATATGCACGTTTATTAAAAAGCATGATTGCATTGTTGAATATATAAACAACATACTGACAACTAGGATACTGAAGAACAATTTAACAGACTTACCGCGTTTGCAGGAAATGCTCGTAACATAACTGGCGTCAAACCATTAAACAAAGCCTTTGGACCTTCTTCTCTCATCTATATAGATGCAATATATATACAATATGTTAACGTACAGTATTTAGATAAATCATGTTTGTATTTAGATTAATCACGCATCAGACATGTTCCTCTGCGACTAGATATGGCTCTACAATTAAGACGTACGTTATGTTAAGTACAGTTTGCAAGGAAATTGCTATATGATGTCCTAGAGTTAATATAGGATGTTGCAAGCTCAACTCCTCTAACTCATGAAGGTAAAATAAAACAAGTATATAAATTCTTTACCATATGTCTAAAAACATCGCGTACACCTTTAGGATAGGATCCTTCGGGAGCTTCGTAATGAAAAGAAAATCTGTTACTTAGGCATCATTTACGTATATATATATTAAATGACATGCATATAAATTGACACATTATACTAAAAGTAAGGCCTTGCATCTAATATCTTCATGATCTAACCAGGACCCACACTCGTTCACTTAAATCATATGCTACCTATTTTAAAACTCTGTCTCCCTGCAGGTGTCATGTGTCTCCCACCATTTCTCTATAGCTATATACCTACCTGTTTGTCTACCTTTCTAAAGATTCATAGCTAGTATATGGTCTAACAAATAGATATATGCCCAAATATAAACAACAATAAAATATGATGGACCATATACTTTATATGAAAAGATATTTCGTGAATATTAAGAAATATCCTGGAATAAAAGCAAAACCCGTACCTGTCTGAAGTCTAGATTTAAGAGAATCTGGTGCAATAGATGGTATCCAACACATCATTCCGGCAAGTCCTACATTAATGAAATTGGAAAAATAATCTTATCAAACAGAAGGTGAATTATATACCTATAAAGAAGACATGCAGATACTACAACAAACGACAAAAATATCAGGACTTGTGCGTTTATTATAGGCTACGTTCCAGGTAAATGCAAACATTATTTACCTCCAGCTACAAAAATTTTTACTGGTCCAAGGTTGGCTCGACTAATACAAGAAAGAGAGAAAAGTTATTGTACCAAACAAACTACAACTTGTGCCCAATTAGAGTGATTTATTGCACATCCACATAACAGAAAACAAGAAGAATGAGCACCAGTACCTTAATTGGGTCGTTATTTATAGGTCGCTATTTATACCTTATACTATTTCAAGCCAGTTGTGGTGGCCCGATAGTCCATACACGTTCAATGATAGGGAAACTGGTGTCTAATATACGCAGTGCCGCGGTTCGTTTACTAAATTGTGACGACATTTTATTCCTTATCCGCGATAAATCTTTTTAGGTTAACTTTATATAATTTTCCTCTTAGAACAAAAAATAGTAAATTTCAATTTTAGTTTTTCGGAAAGACAATTAGACCGCCTAAAGTACACAGTAAAAAAGGATTGGTTAAAATAACCAATTTGAATTGGTTGTCTCAGATGAACTTATTTGACCAAGATTTTATTGGTTAAAACAACCAAAAATATGGTTATTTTAACCAATATTTCGGTTGTTTTTGACCAAATAATGGTTTAACAAATAGACGATCAGATCTGCCTGATTTTCAGAAGTTTGATGTGTATATTGGGACTACATTGTAACTTAATTATGTGAAGGTAAAATAATACAAGCAACAAAATTGCTGATTTTAACGCATGCTAATTAAAAATGTTCACAACAAGTTCAAATACACGAGGCAACATACGTAAGTTTCTACTTGTTAACATGCGTTAAATTCAGCTTTCGTTGCAAGCTGCAGCGATTTTGTTGCTCGTATTCACCTTTATGTTTCAATAAACGTAATGACTAATGTTCGTTTCTATATGATATACCAACCTCGTGCGTTCACTTACGTTTCCCCTTCCGATGTCATAAATCTTAAAAACATTTCATATGTCATGAAATATACGCCATTACCAGGTACATCTAAAGGCAAATATTTTCAAATTTAAACATTAAAATCACACGAGAAAACGTACTCCCTTTGCGTGCTATTTGTGAAATTGAACTCAGTATGTTTCGTGGATCAAGGCATGTCTAATCACTATTGATGGCGTTGGTTTGCCTTTGTCACATGTACAGACAATTAAAGATTTACAAAAAAGAATAAATTGCACGAATACATACCTCTTAATAATGTGACACCAGTTCCTTTATAAAGTCCTCTTATTCCACTTTCTTTAAATATCTTCCATGCACAATCTACAGGACTACTGTACTTCGCTTTCCCGGTAGACGCTTGTTGAATCTAAATCACAACATAATTGTTTGTTTAGTCATAGGATAATTGGGAAGATTGGTCTGGCTCTAGACAAACCTCCAGTGGGAAATTTTGAAATTAGACTCTGCAGAAATAGCATTTCCCGGAATCTGTGAAAGATTTTGCATGCAGAAATCTCTACTTTGAAAATCTTATCCACCCACAATAACAGTTTTTAGTGACATATAAATGAGAATTGAATGTTCATTACTCCCTCAGCCCCCGGTTCAGCCATTTATTTAACAAGTAATCCAGTCGATATCACTGTCAAAGTTTAGAGTCGTGCACCTGCAGCCAAAACGACGACATAAAAACGAGAATAGTGTCATATATAGTCCAAACTGCAGAATATTAATCAGAAATCAGAAATGTAGCGGTCCAGATTATTTTTATAGTTTGTTGAATTTGTTAGACCTGCAATGCTGCATGGCAATTTGATTGACCCAATTTAAGGGAAAACGCAGAAATTCACAAGTTACCCTAGCCTGTGTACAGACCTTACCCAGGCTGTAGTTATCTATCTAGTCGTAGTTCTGACAATGTAAAAAGAAAGAAAAGTTTTATCGAAGTCATGCGGGCATAAGGCAAAATGGCAATTACTAGGTCAAGCAAAATTTGATTTTCAAGCTATTTCTAACGATAAGCATTATTATGCCTGTGTAGGAATTTTACAGAATGAAGATTTTGATTATATAATATATATCCAAACAATTGAAATTAGAATAGACACGGAACGTCATGTTCACTGTACCACTATAGGTTAGATATACGTTCGCTGGACAAACAGGTTAACGATATTCGTACCTGCAACAAGCACTTGATCCTATCAGCAGGCACCATTACAGTGGTTGCAAACACAGCAGCCAACATACCAGCCTTAAAATTTTGGATATTGCTAAAGTAGCAAAGAAAAGGCTCTTAAGCCTATATATTTTCCATTTATAGTTGTAATTGTTGTGACCAAGTGATGTTCGACGATGTGAAATAGTCTGCATCTATCTTGTCGTGTGTGAGTATTGAGCAGTATATGCAAATCAGTTATAATGATTGCAGAGGTATATCGGCATGCGCATCGGCCGTCTTGATGTGTTGACGGCCGTCTTGATGTGTTGACGGCCGTCTTGATGTGTTGACGGCCGTCTTGATGTGTTGACGGCCGTCTTGATGTGTTGACGGCCGTCTTGATGTGTTGACGGCCGTCTTGATGTGTTGACGGCCGTCTTGATGTGTTGACGACCGTCTTGATGTGTTGACGACCGTTACGACTAAATGAAAACAAACTTTACTTCGTGCATGACAGGACGCAAATTGTGCATGCTTAATTATGTTGGTTATCACTACAGTCTACATACTAGATAAAATTGCTTCGTTTTCTTTAAAACCCCACTTATTTTTTGTCCACATGTGTACGTGCAGTTTAAGTTTTCTTGACGAATTCTGCACGAGAAAATTCTCCTAGCGTACAATAGCATGCAACATAACTTTGTATGGTTCCGATGTATTCCTGTTAAAATATATTAATAAAATTACATTGATTAAAATGTAAAATCTAATTCGACCAATTTTATACATCAAGACTATATACAGAATGTCAGAATTCATTGACTATTTCAGAGAAATAGATAAAAACCAGAGCAAATAGTAATCCTCTTAACTTATTGTACGGTATATCACTGAAAAAAGCTTATAGGCGTATCCATTAAAAAGACCAAAGAAATGGCACAAGAAAAAATTATAACCTAATTCTAAATTCCACTTCTAATATATAATAAATACACGGGTCAATTGATTCGTACACATGCAAGGCATCTTGATAAAAAATCTCCATCTGTGTTGGACTGTGAGCGGTCGTAAAAATCATTTACATTCGAAAATAATATTGCATACCTTAATTGGTCATTAGGGTGTTGCTGTTGAAGACGTTTACCAATAGAAGATCCAAGAAAAAACATCGCACACATTGGAGTCGCAAGAAAGATTGGTGTCGCCATTCCTTTATACAACCCTCGAAATCCCTACACAAAATATATCAGTCAACGCTTCAATTAGGAGTCTATTAGAGAGAGGCATTTATTCTTAGAGTGAACAAAAGTCTAACCAATAGTTTAACTTTCGTACCTCTATAACACTCCATTAAACGTACACTACAACATTGATAATTTAATCTAGTATATTAATCTGGTCTATTAAATACGGGGCGTTTAATAGAGAAAGGGGAAGGGGGTTGTCACAACATGCTGACTGGGCGTCTATTAGATATACGAGACGTTTATACTAGAGAGTTGACGTTTATCATGCAAGGCTGAGATCAAAAGAATTACTACCTATAAAATTAAGGCAAAATAGCAATACTAACACATAATTTGCAGTAAATAAAATTTCCAATCTCTAATCATAACAAACTATATATTGAGCTGCTTAGCAGAAATGAGGGCTGTTTTTCTCCCAGTTGACTCAGCTGCAATATAGATGATAATAATTTCCCCCTAAACCGTATTATGATATATACATGAACTTGTGGTTAACGCTTGGCAACTGGACTCTGTAGCTCAGTGGTCAGAGCGCCGCACCGGAATCGCAGGGCCGCAGGTTCGATTCCTGTCGGAGGACTTAGAGTTGCATTTTTCGCAGCCGTTCCCGTTCAGGTCTAAAATATTGTATATATTATTTCACTCGAAATATCCATCCACCTAAACCTACCGTATTATGAATTGCCTAGTAGTGAGCATTTCAGTTATCATATTTGCATATATACTGGTAATATACCAGTATTCTTTAAAATAATCGCTTCATATAGCAAAAATACTCTATGCGTAGTTCTTACAGCCAAGACGTACGATAGAGAACCATAGCTTGACAAATTCTGTATGCTGGAACTCAATACGTTCATTGTAATTGATAATCATGTAGTTTTTCCAGTTATCGTCTCTCAGTGTTGATTGTTAGATTTCTTTTGCTAATATAGTAATATTCTGATTAAAATTTTATTTTAAAAATAGTAAATCTAACAATACTGCTTCCTTCCTTTTAATTAAATCCAACCAATCTTGGTTTTCACATTTGATTCGTTCTTTCTTACATTAACGATGTACTGGCTGGTTACTGTCATCACATTTCAATGTAAGACTATGTAGACCTCCAGAAAACTACGAAAAGGTTTACTTTGGTTTAAAACGTACATATATATCTATTCCTCCTTGGATTAAGTGCGAAATACTTGAACATTTAGACAGAACCTCTCTAAATATTGAAATATTGCCTATTTAATTGAAACATTTATTCCCCATCCAAACAAACTTTTGTCTGTTTTTCTTTTCATCTTTGACATGTGCGATGTTTTGTAAAACGCGCCATATCGAGCATCGAGAGATGGTTAGGGAACCAGGCCTTTTCAGTATGCCCGTTTTGGTCATTTTTACTGCAACCTCTCTTCCTCACACACCTTGGTTCCTAATGACATCCAATGCTACTCTTGACTAGGAAGTAAGAAATCTGTTCGGCATGGAACAGCTGCATCTACATTCGGGCGCCTCTTTATAAGCGGAACAATAAACACCTGTCTACTCAATTTAAATTTTGTACAAAATACAAGAAAGTACACCGAGTGCATTCAATTCCGTTCCATTTCGATGTCGTCGTTCCATTCTTGGAACCTCATCCATTATCATCCAGGCTCAAGTTCATTCGTTTGCGCTGGGCAGGTCATGTGACCAGTATGGAGGCACACCGACTCCCCCGTCCCATACTTTACGGAGCGCATGAGCGAGGAAATCAAGCTGTTGGACGTCCCAGACTAGGATTCAAGGATGTCCTAAAGAGAGTTTTGGTTGATTTCAAAATCCCTACCAGGCAACGGATCTGACTGAACGTCTATGTTGCGTGATGGGATTGAATCATGACCACCAACAAGCGAAAAGTAGATGTATTAATGATATCTCATGAAATTGTCTTACTTTAATGATATAAGTTTAGAGATAATTGTATCCTTTCAAATTCTCGGAATGATCGAAAATACGTAAAATAATGATTCTAAATACAAATAGATGTGGTTTTCCTTGGTGAAAGAAACTACGTATAACGTACAGAATAGCAACAGAGTGCACTCATACTAATGGATAAGGATATGTATTATAAACAACCTGGCATTTCTATTCGCAGTTTGTGACTAATAGTTTCCAGCCCCAGACAACGACGTTCTAAGGATGTTCTAAGGATATGCTAAGGAGAGATTTGGTAGATTTCAAAATCTCCACCAGACAATGGCCTCTGTTGGTTGGCAACCGATCTGACTGAAAGTCTATGCTGCGTGATGGGATGAATCATGACCATCAACAAGAAGACAAGTAGATGAGAGAAAGACGTAAATGATATCCCTTGATGCAAGGCACCCTAAATACACATTTGTTTTCTTGTCCTTCGATCCATTTCTCTCAGTTTCTTTTACATTTATAAATGTACCATATCGTGCTTCAGAAGATGGCGTGGTTAGCGCATTCAAGCCTTCTCTTTTTGCCCGTTTTGAGTCATTTTAAGGTGGCTCCCTACAGTTCTGTAAAACTTTGGTCACTTTTCAGTAAATTTCGCTTTCAACCAAATTTATATTGGATACACTTACGACAGGGCAAAATGAGCATTTCCAGGAATGAAAAGAGGTCTTGGGCTGTCCATTTATGGACAAACAGGAATAGTGTTCGTGTTACTATGGCGACCATGGTGTCTTATCTTTTGCGCTTTTATTGTCTAATTTCAGATTGAATCGACAACATATATTTTTTCCTTCGGTCAATTTTTCTGAAATTGTTTTGGAAGACAAATGAAATTTGGATATATTTTTCTTCTTGCCTTGTTTAACAATTGTGCAGTTTTAAAAATTTTCACCGAAGGAAACACGAAAAAAACAGCTCGAAAGTCCAGTTGAACTTGCTGACTCGACATGATCGCATTTTGCGCATGCGTGTGAATTATAATGCGTGAACAACACGAATTGAAACGAAACGTGTGTAGTTTTATGCTTGGTTCTTTTTTGTGTTTTTTTTATACCGACTTCTTGGCTTGTGCCAAATATTCTTTACTTGTTTGAGATGAAAATGGAAGATTAATTACAAAAACATTAAGAAATGGAAATATTATTAATCCAACGTCTCTTCAATTTGTTTTTGTTGTTAAAATTGGTGTGACAACTTTTCAAAACATTCAAACAACATGTATTTTTCATAAGACAACTCGTATTAACTGTCTGCATTGTAGTTTTTAATATGACTGTGCTAGCTTAGCAGGTCAAACACTAATTGTGAATTGAGTTGAAAGACAGGAGTAACATAAGTTTCAAACATTCAATTTCTTTAAGACTATTATATTACTTTGACAGTCCTAGACTGCCTTGAAGAGAATATAAAATATAATTTCAGAATTTTTTAGTCAATGCAACAAGTCAAAGATTTTGAACATTATAAAAGATAATACTGAACGTATATAGGTAAAAACACACTAAAAGATAGCTTAGAAACTGGTTAAAAACATACGTACTGCTTAAATTTCAAAGATTTGCGGGACGCGAGGATTACTTCTGATCTATATAGATCGTGTTTCAAACTGTACTAACTGTAGGGAGCCACTGCGTTCCCTCTTCTTATTTGACTATAAACACTATTAGGCATGGTTGGGAATATAATTTCAATCCCAACTTCACTTCGTCTGACTGCTTATAAAGGTGTCGATCAGGAAAATTAAACAATATTCTATTCCACCTGAAACAATGACGTCTAAAAGGAACAATCGTAGTTATAGGAGGAAAAAAAGAAAGTTAGAAAGAAAGGGCGCATGTGGACTCTATATCTTGCCCTTCTGTGGTAAAGGACCAAAACTATTGCCATTACGATGTGGGTCAAGTAAATTAAACAATATTCCCTTCCGCCAGTAACGATAGCGTCTTAAACAACGGACGTCATCGTCACAGGAGGTAGAAAATAATGACATTGTGATACTTGTAGGTTTTGGCTGAGAAGAATTAAAGAATACATATAAATCCTTCCACTTACATTATTATTACTAAAAATATAAATTTTAAACAGCGCATTGCTGTTGTGTGCGTAAAAACGAAAAGAATAGGTGAAATGACAGAATGCTTTTGAGGTAGTGGGCCTAATATAAATTTAACATTATTTCACATAAAACATTGATATATGAAATATTTTATCAGTTTATATACTAGATAGAAAAGAATGTTTAAATAACAGGCTGTGTGATTTTAAGGTAGACTGGTTATACCCTTTATGCCCTTCATATGAATCTTTTCCTTAAAAACTGAACAAGTTTTTCTTCCTCCCATAACGATATTTATGACAACACAATATTATCGTAATGGGAGGTGAGAAAACCATGTTAGAATGCTGGATTGTTTTGACATGCACTATACAAAATTTGTATATTAATTCATTCGTTGTATTACAGTAAGCTGTCTAACTATAAATAACATCATATTCTATTGACACCACATTCTATTGAAGGACACAAATACATAAACAAATATATACCGTCTCCCTCCGATGACGATGATATCTCAAACAATACAGTCATGGAAGCGATAAAATGTCTTCTTGATTAACGTTTACATCATTTTATACACATTGATATTGTCATTAAGGTGTCCGTGAGGAAAATTGAACAATATTCCCTTCCTCTTATTTTTGCACAACCATTTCCTTTCCATATTGGTTTTATAGATTTGGTTTCTTTTTTCTTACACTAAAGATGTATTGATGCCATCACATTTTCAATGTAACACAAGCAGACCTCAAACAAACAGCAAAAAGGTTCACTTTGTTGATATATATCTATGCCTCCCTGGATTAAGTGCGAAATACTTGAACATTTAGAGAGCCTCTCTAAATATTTAAGTATTGCCTATTTAATTGAAACATTTATTCCCCATCCAAACAAACTTTTGTCCGTTTTTCTTTTCATCTTTGACATGTGCGATGTTTTGCAAAACCAGGTCTTCCCAGTATGCCAATTTTGTGTCATTTTTACTACAACCTCTCTTCCTACAACACCTTGGTTCCATAATGATCTCCAATGCTACTCTTGACCACGAAATCTCTGCTCGGCATGGAAAAGCCGCATCTACATTTTCTCCAAGCGAGTATGGAACAATAAACACCTATATATCTATATATCTATACCCAAACTAAAGTTCGCATACATGGCCAATGCACAGGAGACAAGAAAGTAGGCTGAGTGCATTCCACACAAGATGTTCCCGTTCCATTCTTGAAATCACTTGGAAGGATAAACTATCAAACGAAGAGCTATTCAAAATAGGCAAGTCTCAGCCATTATCATCCAGGTTCTATGGTCATGGATTCATGACCATTAACAAACAAATAAAAGGAAGAGAGAAAGATGTAATTGATAGATATATCTAAAATATTATTCGCGATAAACGTCTGCCAAACAACCAAGTAAATATCCTCAGCAAAAAAGCTTTTCTTCCACCCATAACGACATTTATGAGAATACAATATTGTCGTGATGAGAGGAGAGAAAACCATGCCAGAATTCTTGATTGTCTTGATTTGCATTTTACAGAATTATCGTTGATATTACACTAAGAATGTTCTCATTCAAAAACTTGTAGATATTGGAGTTAGGAGATCTTTAATTCCATGGATTGCAAACTTTCTGTCTGGGCGAAAGCAATGTGTCAAACTTGGTAAAGCCGTTTCTGACTGGCTGCCTGTTAACGCCGGAGTTCCCCAAGGTACGAAATTGGGGCCAATCCTGTTCTTAATTATGGTCAACGACTTGCAAGGAACCACAGGAAAGTCGGACATTTGGAAATTTGTTGACGATGTTTCCCTCTCCCAAACTCTATCAAGAAATGACGAGTCGTCTGCAATCCAGTCGGACCTAAACTCCATGAGCATATGGGCATCAAACAAACTGATGAAACTAAACGCCAAAAAATGTAAAGAGATGTAAATTTGTTTCTTTAGGAACAGACCTGAACTGTCAAACCTCGACATTGGTAACCAAGTTTTGGAATCCGTAACATCTCACAAAGTTCTTGGATTGATTATTCAGAATGACCTTAAGTGGAATGAACATATTTTGATGTCTGTTAGTAAATCGTCTAAGCGATTACATATTTTACATGTTCTGTGCCGAGGAGGGATTCCTCCACATGACCTCATCACCATGTACTACACCTTGATTCGGTCTATTTTAGAATGTTGTTGTACTGTTTGGCATTTTAGTCTGCCCATATATCTGTCTGAAGAAGTTGAGAAAATTCAAAAACGTGCACTGAGGATTATCCTACCAGGTCGATCTTATAGGGAAGCATTAGAAACACTGCAGTGCCCTAGGCTTGATAAACGTCGGGCAGATCTTTGTGAGAGAACTATGAAAAAGATAGTGCTAGGTGGCCACCTATCGCGTCATCTCACCCAGACGAGGGAAAACGAACACAAACCATTTTTCTTCTTTCAACTGTAGAACTGACAGGTTTAATAACAGTTTTTTTCCGAGTATGATACATACTTTGAATAAATATACATAATTTTATACCTTATAGACATTTTTATAAATATTGTTGTAACATGAATTTACTATAATTTTTTATATTTTTTATATACCTTATGTAAACACATTGTAATTCATATTATTATGCGATGATATGTCAATAAACACGAAATTAATATTTTTTATTATTTTGTAAGCTGCTACGGCTATACCTAAATATAGTTGAAAAAATATTACATTCTATTCCAGGATAATTGAACAAATAAATACCGTCTTCTCCAGATGACGATGAAATCTCAAACAATACAGTTATGGGAGCGATCACATCATTTCATACACATTGATATTGTGATTAAGGTGTCCATGAGGAAAATGAACAATAATCCCCTTCCACCTAGAACAACGAAGTCTAAAAACGACCATTCTTCATCAACCATACCTGTCCAAATGTCCAATGTACGTTTGCTTTCTTTCACTAAAGATGTAATGATACAATTCACACATTCATTCCATATAGAAACCGACCTTTACCACATAGTTCTTCAGCGTCCGAAGATGGCATGGCCAGCAAATCTAGGCTTTCTAGGTTTGTCCGTGATAGGCTTTTTCACTACAAACTTGAATGATAAAATGTCTCGTCCTGGGCCCAGAATTTTCTCTTCACTTTCAGTTCGCCAAATTCCAGCCATTTCAACAATTTCTACACAGTCGTTTTATCTTTCTGCCTGAAATATTTCCCATCTAAATGGTTTCTCCTTCCAGCTTTGCATTCCTTCCATCTTTCTCTCCTTCAAATTCCTCACGTGATTCTAAGATTTGTACATCTACATGATTCTTTGCTGACATCATGCTATCTTTACTTCCTTGGATCTCAAATTCACCTTCTCCAAGTCCTTCATCCTCTCTTGCCAAGTCATCAGTGCCTTGGATGCAAGGCACCGTATATGAACATTAATTTTCTTGTCTTTCGATCCAATTTTGATTTCGTCTTCTAACGAATCCAGCCCATGTTTTCAAGTTCATAAGGGGATTTTCAACATTCTATTTCCTGGATATTGTCTTTCTCCCCCTCCGAAAGTGTTCGTCCTCAACCAAATCCAGTCCATCTTGTTTCATACAAAGTACATACTTTGTTTCGTTCCTTCTTACGCGAAAGATGTATTATTATCATTACATTTTTAACGTCAGATCAGTAGACTTCAACCAAAAAGATTAAAAGTTATATAATTTACCTGCATCTATGCCACATGTGTGATGCCATAAACAATATTTTCTGCCTCCTAAAACGATGACGACTTAAACATGCAATCATAGTCATGGGTGGCAAAAAACAATGTTAGAAAGAAAGGCTGCCTTGGTTACAGGTAATGTCCAAGATTATGCAGTCTTCACTTCCACCTGGATACAGAACACAAGACAATATCGACATCATTTTACATGAATTTCAAGTGATTTCAATATCGTACGTGTAAACACTATCTTGAAACTCTGTCGTGAAGGACCATGTTTGATGACAGGTTTTTTTGGAGGATTCACATTACTTTACAGATATTGCCATTAATGTGTCAGTAAGGTAAATTTAATAATATTTCCTATCTCCTACAACAATTAAATGTTAAACGAAGCCTCATTGTGATGGGTAAGAAAAAACAATGTTAAAATAATCCTGCTGTCCAGCTTGGAATTCATCAGCTAACTGACACTGATATTGTCATTACAATGTGGCGAGATAATTGAAACAATATCCCTTTGCATCTCTAACGGCACCTTAAACAATGAACGTCATTGTAACAGGAAAGTTAATAGAAGAAAATAATGTGAGAGGGACTAGATATACTGTCACATCTGCACTTTACTTGCTTAACAATATTGTTTTTACCTTTTCATACTTCATAGAAAAACTGAAATAGAATTCATCCTGGTTAGGAATCAAGATTCCAATCCCAAAGGGAGGAAAGTCCTGTTCCTCAAAGTTCGATGATCACGGAGGAAATACTCTTCTTTGTAGTTTCAATAAAATTTTTGAACGTTTAGTACAGATTTCAAAATAAGATACGACGTCGGCCTCATCCGCTTCAAGGCGCCTATCAAGCTGAACGTGACGCCTTGACGACTTCATTTGTTATTGACGAGTCAATTAAGCATTGCTGCGAGGAAAACGATAAAGTATTTGCCTGCCAAGATGGAGCAAGATTGGATGTTGTTGCAGAGAACTTTTGGGAACGCGACAGGCAACGTGCATTTTTTGACGTACGGGTTTTTAACCCTTTTGCACCGAGCAACCGCAATACCTCAATTTCTCAATTGTATCAACAGAATGAACGAGAAAAGAAGAGAGCGTACGACGAAAGAATACGGGAGGTGGAGCATGGTTGTTTTTCGCCTTTTGTTTTTTCTACATCGGGAGGTATGGGACCAATTGCCACCGTGGTCTACCGTAGAATCGCTGCTCTTATATCAGAGAAACAGAAACAACCCTACAGTCGCACTTTGTTCTGGGTCAGATGCAAACTAAGCTTCTCCCTTCTTCGATCCTCCATCATGTGTTTAAGAGGTGCCCGATCATCACTTCGCAGACCTGCAGCCGCTCTATTAGCAGAGCCCATTGACTTGGCTATACAATTGAGTGTCGAATTCCCAAATACATTTTTAAAACATTTCACTATAATCTATACATATATATTCTATTATGGAATTCACAAATTTTTAGTTGGAACAATATTAAGTAATTATTAGATATTAGTTTTTAAAGTTTTTTAATAAAAGAGTTGTACAGGTTTTTTTTAGTAAACGATGCATTAAATCCCGGATGAAGATGTCTCCAAGGCATTTGACAAAGTATGGATAAATGGAATGTTGTTTAAATTATACCACAACGCAAAAATTAAAGGAAAGTGCTGGAGGTTAATCAAACGTTGGTATTCAGACATGGAAGAATACGTTTTTTATCATAGAATACGTTCGAGACAGTACATTATTTTACAGGGTGTTCGACAAGGTGGCGTGTTATCACCATGGCTATTTCTTCTTTTCATTGATGATATGATCAGAGAGTTAGAAAGCTATCCACTGGAATAGTTATTCAAAATCTGTATATTGGATCGCCAATGACCTCACGTTGATGTCATGATTAAAACGAAGTCTTGATTGCATGCTTACACAAGTCCATCATTACAGCCTAAAATGGAGACTTACTTTTAATGAGAAAAAAACAGTTGTGCTGACCTTCGGCGGGAAACGAGATATCATGTCGGTAATCATAAACAGGAAGTGGCTAATTGGAGGCAAAGAAATCATGGAAAAAAGTGTCTGGCATAATCTTGGAAAAATTTGGCACACGGACCCATCAAGCCTTGCTCCAATATTGGAAGCTGCCAAGATTGGTCTGGTACAGGGTTAGAAAACCTGGTGTAGGACAAATGGAATAAATCCACTGTAGAAAAGGTTGGTCTACCCAAAATGTTATATGGAGCTGAGCTTTGGAGACTCAACCAAGTAAAGGTGCATAAATTAGAAAAGGCACAAAATACATTTCTTCGCGTTTGTTTGGGATTACTGGGTGGGACGTCCGGCTCTGCCGCACGTGGATTCCTTGGTCTTTGGTCTGTTGAGGCTGAGATTGACAAACGTAAACTTATCTTCCTGAGATGACTGCTATGCGCAAGTGACCATTGCACTCATCGCAGAGTATTTATGTTACGACTAGTTAGATGGAAATGGAATCCGAACAAAACCACTGGATTTATAACGGACATAGTATTTTTTTTGAATAAATATGACCTGTGGGATTATATGGAGCATTTTTTTTGCAATCTGGAAATTTCCCTAATAAGTCTGAATGGAAAACGTTAGTTACTAAAAATATAAAATACTCAGAGTTTCTAGCATGGAAAGCAAAAATTCAAAGTTACAGCAACTGCGATTATACAACAATGTTGTTAAAGAACTAACACCCAGTATGTGGGTAACTCTAGGTTTGGAGAACAGTGAAATGGCTGGTTATGCGTCCACGATTGTGAAGATCCTTTGTGGTTCATTCTATGTCAATGGGGCGCGGTTCATCGATGAGGATATAGTATTTTTCTGTACGTCTTGTAGCCGTCAATACAACAATACAGTAAAACATTCCTTGATCTATTGTCGTGAGACGGCATTGTCGAGGGAGAAATCAGTTTGGGATTGCATAACGGATGGTCTTCCCATAGCATTCGTGGCAAAATTGAACACACTGGATGATGATAGCTTCACATTCTGTTTGGTAACACAGATATATTACACGAACATACTAGCGAACTGCTACAGAGCTTTTACACATTTGCAGCAGAATATATTTCAAACTCAATATTAAAGAACTACTAGTTATATTGACATGTTTTTAGATTAATTAACTCACTCACTTAATGAGACTTTGGATAGAAAGTCGACAATAAACCTAAAGGTGGGAGGTCATAATTCTGCTTGAAAAGCCAAGAACACAAAGATGAAGGACAGTGTAGATGCAGGTTGTGCAACTAATATAAACATGTGTCTGACAGTTCGAGGAATTAGTTGAGGTGGATTTAAACAAAACATGTTTGAAATTTCTTATACTGGTATTTTTTTATAAATTATTATATTCAATCAATCAATCAATCAATCAATCAATATTTAATATTTAAAGAGGAGACCTCACTCACCAAACTGTATTTTTCAGGAGGGTCCTCAAATTACACGTTAGATTAGTAAGATAATCTATGATATTAGGTTATAAGACTACATTAAAATACAGTATTAGATATATATACCATAAACAGTGTACACTATACAAATAATTATATACTAGTCAATCGCACGTCACTCGATTCATTCCTAGTGCTTTCTATGTGACCTGGTAGTGTTTTGTTCTATGTGCCTATATTATCCTGTGTCCTTCACATGACCTAGTACAGTAGACACTGTCTGGGCATGTGTATTTGTGCACCATGGCCGGGACACTGCATGTATTGGGTGGGACCAGTGGTGGACAATATTGGGGGTGCAAACTTAGGTTGCCAACATATAACCATCCTTTTGTTGCCACAAATCTCAATTCTTAAAACTTTTTTGGCTTAAATTTCATGCAAATTTACTTAAATTATAGTCATTGAAAAGCACACACTCAGTCATCTTCTAATTACATATTTACATGACATCTCAAAATTTATCTTGTTCCAGGCTCCTTTTCCAAAGCCCTGCCCAAGCCACATTGAATTCAACACATGAAAATGTGACATTTGAAACCATGTCATTAATATGTGACCAAATATTACACAGCTGCTCTTAATTGACATAATTACCATCATATAAAATGGTACCATATAAAATAAGGTATTTCATTTGGTTTAATAATAACATATATAATATGTAGTAAATACAGTACCTCTTTAGAAACAGTTTTTCTAGCACAATCCAAGGTTCCTGCAAACTGTGGCAATTCACCAGGTGCCACTCTTGGCTGAGTTTGTAGACGAACCTGGACAATGTAAATAATGAAGATCATCTTTGTTGAGGTGCCTGCAGGGGGAGGGGTTACCAAATAGGAAATTAAACTGGTTCCAGGAGTTACACAATTTGAATATTTGTAAAAGCTTGATCTCTTTAGCCTTTGCAATAGAAACCTTGGCATATACTGTACACAGATCTTCAATAAGTTAATACTGTATAACTATACTTGCACCTATAATTGGCCATCTCTGGGAATACAAACAGGATATACTAACAGGATTGAAACACATGGATGATGGGTATAGGGCATTAGAGGGGAATGTCCCCCAAAGATTTGGAGGAATTACTTGTTAGGGAATTGTGATGAAACTAAGGGCATAAAGGTCCAATTGAGTCATCTCGGAAGAACACAAGTTCAACCTCACAAATATATGTTTGGGCTCTGAGAAAGACTGAGATTTGCTCTGAGTTAAAATCTGCTAATTGCCCATTCAATTTCCATTTAATAAGCTTCATTAACCCATTAACTGGCAGTAGGGTGCATTGCCAGCTAGTTAAATTTCATAACTCACAAGTGTTGGAAGAATAATTAATTCTAATTAAAACAAGTGTTTTTCACCATCAAGAGGGGCTTGTAGAAATACTACCCTTAGGGAAGAACGGCCAACAGGGAACGATGCACTTTCAAAGTTCAAACGATTTTTGAAAGTACCCGGGTTTTATCTCCAGGGATTGCCAAATTCCGATCAAGATAGGTGCAAAATCCTTAATATGGAAATCTATTTCAGAAATTAAAAGGGCGGTAAAAACCAGCTAAACCTTGAGATTGGGCTATGACATTTAATACCCGCACTCCCCCCCCCTGTCGAGGACCTCCGTTTCCAGAGGGTTTTTACATCTGTGTTTTTCCAGAAGGATCCTCATCATTACCTTTCCAGAGGGGCTATATAAAAGTTAGAAAAAAATTCCAGTGGGGTGAAAAATTATTTCCAGACAAGTAAAAGAGTAATAAAGGGTATTTCCAGAGGGGTAAAAGTTTTTCAGTGTTAAAAAGTGTATTTCCAGAGGGGGTGGTGAGGTATTTCCAGAGGGGTTGTAAGGCATTTCCAGGGTGGTTGTTGGATAATATTTCCAAAGGGGTTATTTCTTGTTTCCAAAGGGGATTTATTTTATTTAACTTCGCCTCAATGGCAGGGAGTCCACAACAGCGTCAGCCAATTACTGTGGCCCCATTGTTAGCTCCTAAGGGTTAGTATTAGAGGGAGGAAACCGGAGTACCCGGGGAAAACCCCCGAAGCACAGGAGAGAATCTCAACTTACAGGAGTTATTTGAGCACACTGCCGATCTCATGCGAGTACCAACAGTGATAAGTGGTAAGAGGCAGCGCGCTAACCGCTTCTGCCACCCGTGCTATGTCTGCACCAATGGTCTGCACTGCCCTTGATTGGGCAGGGTCGAGGACATTTTTTTCCAAGGGGGGGGAGGGGGTAAAGTCAAGAAAATTTATTTCCATAGGGGGCTAAACACTATTCCAGAGGGGGCAAAACCTCTTTCCTAGGGGGTTTTGAGACAGAATTTCCAAGGGAGGAAAACCATTTTTTTCCAGTTTCCAGAGGAGTAAAAATAGTGAAATACGGAGGTCCTCGACAGGGGGGGGTGCGGATATTAAATGTAATAGCCCATTCTAAATTGCAACATTTTAAGGGAAATGCATAGAGTATATCAAACACAGTAATTAATTTAGTACCTCAAACATTCGTAGATTCATAAATTCACTCGTAAATTCATAATAATCGATCGTGAAGCGTGTCTAGTAAGAAGTGAATATTTCTCACCTTAATTGTATCTAGTGGATGCCCTGCAAAAACAAGAGCAATTCCGCCAACACCTCCAGCTAAAAAGTTCTTTAAAGCCGAAGAATTGGCGTTAATATTTTTTCTCTTCACATCTTCCGCCATTTTATAACAACACACCGTATCGATCTTCACAATAAAGCGTGACTGATTCTAAATATTTCTGGTATGTCAGTTTGGAATGTGCCGTAAATATAATTACCCCGAGGCGTACAGGGTGTCCCCAAAAAAGTCCCCCTATAGAAATCACTCTTTTGTTGTTAAATGTGCGTTGTTATACCTCTGGAAATTTAAAATAGCTTCTAAAACGAACAGCAACACAAAACTGTCAAATTACAAATTTGTCTTACCGTCAGTTCGAGTAAGAATGGTTCAACCACAGAGGTTCAACTGACTGCAGAGCACCGTCAATCGTGCCTGATATACAGGGTGTCACACAAAAAAGTCCCCCTTTAGAAATCACTCTTGTGCGTTTATACCTTTGGGAATTTAATTGAATTATACATGAACGGCGGAAGTTTTTACAACTTCTCTTCGTCCAAATAATTTAACGCGACGTGTAAGTTGTTACGACAACTACTCGTTGGGATGGGTGTATTGGAGAGGGAAGCTTGTGGTTATAACACGAATAGGGGGGGGGGAGTATTAACAGAGATATGTAGATAGCCTCTCTTTAATTTCAAACAAACTAGTGGTGTAAAAGATATAGTATATCGCAATATTTAACAATTACACAGTTAACTCTGGGTTAAGGTTAGGGACCGTTCATTATTTATACCATAGGGTGGGGTGGGAAAAGATGAGGGGGGGCTATACAATGGTCAGCTTGTTCAATGGGGCGGGTCCTTGTTTTTGTTACAGTTGTTGGGGGGGTGGGGTGGTGGTTATAATATTTGTGGCGATATTACATCTCTGTTGAATGGAAAATTTTTGGCAAAAATGAAATTTTTTATTGTATACGTGTAAAATTTAAAGGAAAAACAACAAGTACTACATTTAATGAAACTAGTTCACAAAAGTTCACAAAGTTCATTTAATACGTCCAAACAGTGATACAATCGATTCCGAAATTTTTAGTCAACAAGGCATGAAGGGGTATGGGGGCATGCTCCCCCAGAATATTTTGAAATCTACAGCCTCTGAGATGCCATTTCATGCACTTTGGGGGAAGATTTGAGAGCAATGTCACAAGAATTCTCTTCAAAATATTTGTTCGAACGAAAAGCTGCTGACCACCAAATCTAACGATCGTACCTACGCAAACGAATCATTATTTACTGCGAAGACTGAAGAAGAGAAAAAAAGTGCCTAAACATTCATACTTTTTAAAAAATCGATCTGAAAAGTCGCACCAAAAAGTCCGACGATTCCCTGCTGTTGCTAGGATAGGCTATAGCCTTAGACACAGCAGAGATCTTGAATTAAGGTTTTCTCCAGTTAACGTCTTTATGGTTGCGAAAATTTACAATATGTTTAACTATGCCTATTCTACTGGAAATCACAATATGTATGACAGTTATAGGTACAAATTATAGGTACCGGCTGTGCAGGGCATATTTTAAGGATTTCTAAGTGGGGGGCCAATTGTGAAAAAGGGTCCTTAATCTGAGTGCTGAAGGCGCGAGCCCTGTAGGGGTCCGAGGGAGTTTTATCCCGGGAAAATTTTGAAATCTGGAGCTCTGAAATTACCAATTCTGAATACTATAAGATTGAATATTTTACTTGTAATCCAATAGTATTTAAATGTTTTAACTAAAACTTTAAAAATGTCTAACTATATAAGCCATAAAAACAATATTTCGTTAAACACAGACAAATAATTTACGCTGTAAACGACCCAATGTATAAAGGGCCCAGGGAGTGGGGGGCCAATTTTGTGTGAGCGGGGGGCCATCAAGAGGGCCTGGGGGGCCAAATGGCCCCCCAGTATATATGTTAAAATATGCCTTGCGGCTGTGAGCAGGTGCTAAGGTCACTTATTGACAATTCGTACTAATTATTATAATTGATATGTTTTGGAACAGTATTCATCGTATTTTGTGTTGATCTGTACAAAATCAATACAGAATCAAAATGTTCTTACGTTAAGGAAATGAATTTTTTAGTTCAACTAATCTTGTTCTTTTGGTCTTTTTTTAAATCCTTTGCGCATTCATAACCCTCAAAGAAATAGCTATTCCAAACGAAAGGCGGAATAAATAGAAAAATCCGAACACGCTTTTTTAGAACAACTATTTGGCTGTAAAAAATGACATTTCCAAAAATATATGTTAAAAGGTACGTACCGCGATTTTAAATTTTCTAAAATACTCAAAAATATTTCATTTATTATCGAATTCACATGCATTCTGCATGTAGTTATCAACATTTGGTGAAAATTTGTTAAAAATCGGACTAATATTAAGCGCGCAGTAACGATTTTCTTAAGAGAGCCGGATAGGGTGTCCTGTATACTTAAGGCTCTGGTTTAGATTTGTTTACAAGTTGGCTCCACTGGTTGGCTCTAACGTATCTGGGTTGAGTGGAGCCAACGGTTCTCACAATATCGCACCTGCAGTATATCGCAAAGTGTCCGGCACTGTTTACAGGATACCAGGAAGCCAGGTAGAACGTGTTTCGAAAACCACGCAGCAAAAACAATTTGTCGATTTATCATAATTTAGAATATCAAATGTTTATTGACATAAATTGGTTAAATAGCGAGCAAAATTTATACAAGAAAATATTCAACCTTAATCTTTGAATTCCATAATTCCTACCATCATTTAATGGTGTAAGCAATTCATTGACTATATAACTACCAATTTGGTGCTATCCAGTTTAGAAATTTCATCGTCATTTCATAACCAAGGAAACATGCCTGCAATGATATTTAATGATATGAAAACATTAAAGAAAGATTTTCACATGTTGTTGGTCAGTGAGATATACGGCACCTTACACACTGACTTTACTTCCATGTTTATTTCTCAAGGATGACTTACCGCATTAGCTGGGAATGCTCTTAACATTATTGGTGTCAATCCTTTAAATAAACCTTTTGGACCTTCTTCACGCATCTAAAGTGTAAAACAATCACAAATACCGTATTCCGATTTATTAAAAACAATTATATGCACCTTTCAAATGACGATCATACCCTATTGACATAATATTGTGTCCAATGCATGGAATACAATAAAGTCAATCTTATAATATAATGTAACTTACTAATTGTTTAAAAACATCACGAATTCCATTTGGATAGGTTCCATCTGGAGCTATAGAAAAAACAGAATAAATCTACGTGGTGAATACATGCAAGCCCATTTCTGTACTCTCTTCACGTTATACCAGAAAGATAGAAATATCCTTCCAATAAATAGTACCTGTTTGAAGTCTTGATTTCAGTGTATCTGGAGCGATTGAAACTGTCCAGTTAGCCATACCAGCACAACCTAAACATGACGTCATAAATATAAAAAGTATCCAAAATAAGCTCATAGGCAGTTGTATACTTGTTGAAAGATTGTAAACAGATTTCTGAAGAGAAAAATTCTTCTGAAGATAGCTTGAATTTGCGTTCTTTCATATTCATGTATCATAGCAAATTAATGGTTATAGGTTCAAATGCAAACCAAGGTTTAATTATTGTACCTCCAGCAGTTAAGATCCTTAACGGACTAATGTCATTACGTCTGTAAAGAAGATATATACACTCTCAATAAATTTGATATATGAAATAAAAATGGGTCAAATACATTCAACTAGCTTCATTAGGCTTTCGCCCCCCCCCCCATCCAATGTTGCTATTATTTTCCCCACACTTCAAACGCAATTTGACGACATTGTCCAGGGGGAAGGGGTATTTTATGCAAGATACATAATTTAAACTCTGACAGAGACACCTTAGAGGTTTTGTCCACGATTGTCGGATGAACTAGAGTTCCATTTAGGAATCCAAGCCAAGGGCACAGAGGGCGAGGCATTGGCTCGATCTAGTCCTTTTAACTCTACAGGAACCAGAGATAAACATCGAATGAGCCACTTGCTCATGTTACTAAGTTTGGGTGTGTAGAAAAATTAACAGTCAAATTGTGTCTTCCTTGCACCAACATTTTACAAACAATATGCTCATTTATTTTTCTAGCTAAAACAAGCATGTATAACACAATCATGATTGTTAGTGGTTATACATACCATGCGTTTAAATACTATGTACATGCAATACTCTTGTGTTTATCATAAAGGATTGAACTTACGATTTTCCTTCGGGAGTCATCCATTTTAATAATACTTCATATGCCATAAAGTACATGCCACTGCCAGGTAAATCTACAAAATGTGACAGAAATATATTAATTAATTATTTTAATTCAAAGGATAGCAGTTGGGAAAAGCAGTTATTGTGCTTTAATTCAAAGGATAGCAGTTGGGAAAAGCAGTTATTGTGCTTTAATTCAAAGGATGGCAGTTGGGAAAAGCAGTTATTGTGCTATACGTGTGCATTGTGCATTAAGGGGGTACGATAAAATTTTGTCTAAGAAAAAATCGAAACATGAAGATATCGATATATTATATACATTTTTATAACCTGCCAAAAATTTCCACTTTTCAGCTAGAAACACTTAATAGATATAATTCAATTGATATTATGGAGGCCGCACCATGTAGTCCAGACACGTTAACTGTTTTAGCGATATAGTATAAAACAATCCGTCATGTAGAAATATATAGGACTCCGATGTTTCGAGAAAAGATCTTTCGCGGGTTGTTCATGTAGACGGTGCATGTAACGTTATCACTATGTATATAAGAGAAAAGGTCCACATTTGAAAACTTATATCAGTACTGTATATATATTGAAGTAAATTTACAACCATAACATACCTCTTAATAATGTGGCGCCGGTTCCTTTATAAAGTCCTCTTATTCCACTTTCTTTAAAAATCTTCTTTGCACAATCTAGAGGACCACTATACTTCGCTTTCTCAGGTGACGCTTGTTGAATCTACAACATAATGCCCAGGGTTCATGTAAAGTTTGTAGCAGTTCACTTTCTATTTAAAATTTCTGGTGAATAATTAATGTATTTCACAGTAACATGCTAGAACTTAATATACAAATCTATACGGATTTATTCTTATATGCATGGTTGCATGCATGCGAACATAATTTGTTTTTGGTTTAATTATCTGTATTTGGTTTAATTATTAATAAACATTCTATTTCATTCTACGGCACTTATTAACATGATACTTTTATATCATAAGAACTATACTCGCATTGGTCTATTGACCTGACAATTATTAAGTTTTATAGTAAATTTACAGCCAATTTAAAAGATAACATATACCTTCTTATCTGCAACGGACAAGCCAATTGCAATATATGTTCACGTTTCAGATAACATAATTTACAAACCTGTAATAAACATTTTATTCTTTCTCCAGGAGTCATTATACCAGTTGTAAAAACACCAGCTACCATACCAGCATTAAATATCTGTAGATTGCTAAAACACATTGTATATAAACTTAAATTTTAACATTCTCTGATTTAAACAATAAATATTGTATGAACAATATTTTTAAAAAGTACAAAGACAAGTTTTTAACAACGTAAAGCACCAGCTGACTACGATATGCGGTCAAGATGTAACTATGACAATGATCTATGTAAAACTGAACGTTTTAGAAAACCGTTTTTCTTTAAATTATCTCTAATGAAAATGAGGGTGTCCAATACTGTCGAGTCTACTCCATCCATGCGATTCGTGAATTTTGCGAGGGAGTAGGCACAGAGTACTGAATTTTGGGAGTGTTCTAAACCTGGCTTTTTGCGAGTGCATTCGAAACGAATGGAGATTATTGGTTCGATCGTGCGATCCGTCCATTCGACACGAATGGAGAGATTCGTGCATCATCCTTGTAGCAAATAGGCATAAGGTCGACCTGGATTAAGGAAGCTTAATAGATCCGTCGAATAGTTCGATTAATCAGATAAGAGGATGCAACTAAACTATTTTCTCAACTATCGTTTATGTAAGCATACTTTTAATATTTCTTTGATGAACATTAATTACAGTGTAACTATTATTTATATAACAGCGAAGGGTGTATTACTTCAAAAATCCTAGTACACTTCCTCAGAAATAAAAAAAAATCTTTCCGAAAATTCCTATAAAATCCCTAAATTTGCCATAAAATGCCTGAAAATCCAAAAATCTCTTTCAAAATATGCCAAATCCCTCTCCAAAATCTCCTTTAAAATCCACAGAATATTTCACAAAAAATCCCAAAATCCCTGCATGGATATACAGTATCGCAGGGATTTTGAAACTCCAAAAATCCTCGTACGCATTTTTCTGAGTAATATACCCCTCGTATAACAGGGCTGAAAATAACGTTTCTTGTAGGCCGATCATGCATTTGTGACGGGTCAAACGCGATTTCTGCCCTGTTAACTCTCACAAGCATCCGCAGTTTTAGTAATAATACGCGAAACGAATTTTACGTGATAAAGACAGATGCAACCCTTGATCTTCAAAGGTTCTTTCTCGGCGATATCGTTTTGCTGGCAGCGATACGCCGGGATTTAATACCAAGAAAATCGAAATACCAACAAAAAGAACAAATTGACATAATATTTAACGGGTCCACTGCAACATCTCGAAAATCAATCTCGTCCCCAGAGCCAAAATGTAACATGACTGGTAATATTAAAAATTTGAGCTCTGTATTATATGAATAAAAATAATTTCTCAACAAATACAGTCAAACCTTTCTAATACGGACACCGATATGAGGAGGGAGAGCAAAGACAAAGACTATTGTATGCATGGACATGATAACTCAACACAAAATTAGCACTATCAAGATCAGATGAGTATGAAAGTTGATTTATAATTTGGTTCTATACTTCATGAGCGTACCTCAGTTCTTCATTAGGATGCTTTTGTTGAAGTTTCTTTCCAACAGAAAATCCCAGAAAACAGAACGCATAAAGTGGAGTAACTCCAACAATAGGTGTAGCCATGCCTTTGTACAGTCCAAGAAATCCCTAGGTATGATCAAAATAAATATTGCATTTATGACTCCATGTAAATAGAATGAGAATTTTCAGGTGGACGTGCCAGAATTGCGAGTCGTTACGGGTCGAGAGAGATTTGTATAATGGTAGTTACCATACAATGTGAAACTGTTTCATATTAGCTTAAGCACGCATTAAAGCAGTAATGCAACGCGATCGAGACGATGGCTATAAACAAAGATTGTCACAGTAGCACAAAAAATGAATAATTAAAAGTCAGAAGGGCGTTTAAATGGTAAAGAGAGATCACATATTTCAGTGTTAAAGTGTATCAAGGTGTATACTTAAGGTAGAAGATTGCAAGTTTCACCTCCTTTGAAATAGTCTTCCTTGCACAGTCGAATGTTCCAGTAAAAAGCGGAGTTTCTCCAGGTCCAACTTTTGGTTGGGTTTGAAGACGGACCTGCCAAAAAAATGATTGTTGCAAAATGAATGTTCCTTGAGGTTATATCAATGTTGAAGTACAAAACAGCTTGTCAGGGGTTGCACTTGTGCATGTTCTAATTATCTGTTGAGTGACAAGAAGCTGTTGCATTAAGTATGGATTGTGGCAATTAATTTTCTATCTAATTATGTACAATACAATTTTTAAATTATCTTTAATTGAATTAAATTAACATTAACAACATTTGGAAAACCCCTGTGGTAGGCCATTTCACTATATTTTCTGCCTGCACTGCAGGGAATTTGATAAATTTTCATTCAAAAGTAGAATGCTCTGGGGTTTGCCCAGGAGGAGGCAATATGTACAGGCAAGATTGAATTTTGGGTATCGTGTTGTGCGCATAGGCGGATTTTCTAGGGGGTTGCGGGGTTCATATAATACAGAGCTCAAATATTTTGCACCCCCCCAAAAAGTTTTCCCACCCCACCTAGAGAAATTTGCACCCCCCCCCAAAAATTTAAGTGCTCATTGGGATAAATCACAGTAGTGTGATTGAAATAAAGATTTTGAACTAAGTAAGACTAAAAACAAGGATTTTGAACTAAAAATCTCAAAATATTCTGGGGGCTTCGCCCCCTTACCCCCATTGGCAACTATGCCCCAGACCCCTGCTGCAGCTTGCTCGGCGGCGCTACGCACCTTGTCGCTCACCTCTCCCCCTAAATTTTTGGCACCCCCCCCTAAATTTTCGGCACCCCCCCCAGAGCAAAATCTGAAAATCCGCCTATGGTTGTGCGGGCAAAATCTTGCATGGGCAATATTCCATTTTTGAGCTTTAGATATACAGTTTACTATAATTTCTATTACATTATATTTTTAGTGCACTGCCAAGTGAACTTGTCTTTCAGAAAGTGTGCAGCTGGGGATGCAAATGACCAAAAAGTGTGTGGGGCACTTATAACCCTTGTGCTACAATTTTCCAATCTAAACAGGCTTGCCTGAATATAGTGTTATAAGACCAGGCATGGAAACACGAACAAACATGACAGATTTTTAAGTTGCTATCTGCAGCTACTGCTATCCACAGCTAATCCAAATTTGCTGACCTGGGAGCTGATAAGTCGGCATTTAGGTTGGTGTGTTATTAAAGATTCATTTTACTCATTAGAACTTTGTTGATTTCGTAGTTGAGTTTTTGTTCGCTTGCGTACACTTTTTGTCGCATTCAAGTAATTAACTTTAAATTGACAAAAAGGCAAGAGACACAAAGAGTTGTGCACAAAAAGTGCACAAACATTCGTACCGGTGTGGAAAGAGAAATATATAAGTGAGTAACTTACAATATTTGAGGAAAACAAAATGTGTTTTTTTTAGAATTTGTTCACAGCAGAGCAATGCATTTGATAGATCCTTGATTAGACAAAACAGAAGTGCTTGCTATATTTGTTTGTTGATCTTCAGTTCAGGGGTCTTGAGGATGACGTCCCAAATGTCAGAAACATTAGTCATTAGCTCAGCTGAGACTGAGCAACATAAAGGAATAGTGGGTTTTCAGACAGAATAGTAAATTTCAAAATTTACTATTCCGGTTGTATAGTAGAACATACATAAATTTCGACCCCTGAGAGCTGACCACAAGTTCATGTATATATACTAGGGTGATGTCAGTGTGTTGTATAAGGGTAAATAATCCAAATTCTAGGCATCTCACTCAACAATCCAATTCATGAATGATTCTTGAAGTCTTGAGATCATCTTTAAGTGTTGTGGAGACAACTTATTGTGACATGTTCCATCTCTGTCTGACTACAGTCCAAGATCTTACTTGTTGGATTGCAACATGTACGCAGTGCGTACCTATTTTTGTAGATGTGGATATTTAATTGCCTGAAATGGCCTGAATATAGGAACATGTTATAAAATAATTATATAACAAATTGAATACATGCCCATGACTAAAGCTGAGCTAAATAAATAATAAAAGGATTATACTGCACATGCAATATATATTTATAAATATTATATAATATAAACTTTATAGAAACGAAATACAGCACACATCATTATCAAAATATCAAATTACTACTGTAGCTGGTTGGACTTTGGACTCACAACATGAAAAGTCACTAAGCCACACAAATGTTCACAAAAACAATTAATTATACAGTACAGAAAGTAGAGAAAGAACCTAAACAACAAACAAAATCTTATTAAACAATATTTATTTTGAAATAAGTTTGTTTACGTACGTTTTATAATTCATACGGTCATACGGATTTATTTTATACGTCAACAATGGAATATTGGGATGTCAAAACGCAGTCATATTAAAACATTCTCCAATGAAAACAAACCTTGATAGTGTCCAAGGGATGACCTGCAGCTACAAGACATACTCCACCAACTCCGCCAGCCAGGAAATTCTTTAACGCTGAGGAATTTCCGCCACTTTCTGCCTTCTTTTCTTCAGCCATATTCCTACGTGGTTGTTACTTGGGTTGTTAGTGCTAATATATGAATGTTACATGAAGTAACTTACCAAGCTAGCACGTCATCAATGTCTGTGTCAATGTTAAGGTAGCTCCATGCTATCTGATGCTATTTTAAATGTTTGAAATAAAATTTCATTTTATGTTGTTTTAAAAGTGTAAATTTGCACTTGTTATTTGAGATGATATATAATTGTTTTTAAAGACGCTTTTGAGCTGCAAACAACATTAAAGTATTAGCATTTCAGCCATGTAAACGGTCAGATCTTGTTTTGGATTCGGCAATCACCATGACAACAAAGTTGCAGTTTGAAGTTAAAATACAACATGGATGGAAATCTGACTTGATCTGGCGTTTTGGTCCTGAAGGATAGAATGTAGAACTTTCGATGATCTACTTTACTCAGTGAAACTTATTTTGAAGTGAGACGTTGTAGACAAGCAAACAATTTGGCCAGATTTATAGATAAAAAATATATAAAAGACAACTATGACAGCCACTTTGACTTCATTATTGAAGGAACCTTCAGAAGGTAAATCAGCTCTAGCTCCTGGGAAAGTTAGTTCACATTGGAAACTGTTAAAGTCCTTGATAGATACTGATGATGAAGAGAACGGGAAACATGTTAAGGGCATAGATGTTGATAAATTCCCAAAAATTATTAGTCACGGAATTCATCATCAAGGCAAAATAAACATAAGAAATGCACAAGGACAGACGGTAAACTTTGTGGCACTTAATTCTACGTTGGATTGTTATGCCACTTTAAACAATGAAGGCAAGATTACATTTGTCTCTCCAAGTGGGAAGATCAAACGAATCAAGTCAGATGAATGTTACAAAGGGATGATTTTTTCAACAAAATCAAAACAATGCATTTGCTGGGGTGATAGTGATAAGATAAAGGTATAGTAATTAATTGTACATGTTTGTACAAAATCAGCTATAGATAATACAAGATAATTACCAAATTTAGAAATATTGACAGTGCATTACTGTCGTTCCAATTGAAGTGTTCCTCAAATATTGATTCGATACATTACATAAGTTGACATCAATACATTTGCTCAAAAATCGAATGAATTGACAAACTCTATAGGTAATGAATTGATGCAATATTTTAGGAACACTTCAATTGGAACGACAGTAATAAGTTGTCAGATGATGTTTACCAACCTTTAGCAACCACATATTTTTCAAATATTAATAATGTTCATCTGAACTTAGGCAGTCAAATTCAGCCCTCGTAATATGTAATTCACCTAATTTTGCAGAGGCAAGTCAGAACATTCTCAATTTGCCTTGGCATTTGCTTTGGCAATCGCAGAGTGCTATTAGGCAAGTTACGAACGCTGCAAATTGCAATGTTTATAACCATCCCTTCACCAGACCCAAGTAATCATTGAATACATAAATTATACACCTTCGTAAATTTTCGGTAAATTGATATAAGATTGATAGTGGTCGGTATTTGAAACCAAAGCAGAAAGCAGTTCGTAAATTTTAAAATTTCAAACAACCACAGGCCGTCGGCAGCAATTTACTCATCCAGGATTGTACTTTTGTTCATACTCTAGCTATTTCTTGCGGAGCCAACTACAATCAACTCATCTCTAATAGTTTGTCATTTCTTTCACATTGTGTATATATCAAAAGGAACAAAACCAATTCACTGATGCTTGTAATAGTATACGGAGCAAATATTATTTCAAAACTTGGGCATGAGGTTATAAAAAGTTAAAAGTGTGTTAAAAATCTTGGATTCTAAGGTGTAAAAACTTCACAATTTTTTATTAAATATCCTCTCAGGAAGCACAGAAAATGCACTTCTGAGGCTTCAAAAATACAAAATTTTCCTGGGGGAGCATGCCCCCAGAGACCAACAACAATTTGCTGAACCAAAATGTATGACGGACTAGTAACGTTGTGCACTCGCTGTGGCTTAGCAACTAACATCGCTTTTTTTGCCCTGCATCATCGGTAAATTTTGGAATGAACACCCCCCAGTGGAAACGTTCTCGGTACGCCACTGTCCAACAGACCCAGAAAAAGTCAGTATTATTATACAGTACTATACAATAGGAATCAGTCCCTGCTCAAATTATTGACCATTTGTAGAACAACACAAAAAAGCTTTCTGTGTAGATGAAATGTGCATGTCAGGCAGGGTGGGGGGGGGGGGGAATTGGCCCACCAAGATACTGGGAGATTTCCCAGTGGGCCCCAATCACTCTATCCATACATACAGCATTTGAACCCTAAAGTTCTTCAGGCCCCTTAAGTGTAATTTAGTTTCCCAGCATCTTTCAAGGAGGATGGGTAATTATTTAAATGCAAATTACACTAATCTAGTAAGATTGTGTTGTGTGATATATGCCCTCAACAAGCGTACTGTCTTACTGCTTTTGTTTCCTGTGTATAACTTAATTCTTTGACGTTATATGTAGTTGATGAATGAATCATTTAAACCTGTCAGTACATCTCAATCTGTGGCAGTTATTCATTGGTAGGTCAACTACTATGTTCTTATTAACTATTAGCATAAGGGCTAAGGGCAAAAACATGAAGGTGCATGGCCTAATTTCTTTAAAAACATGAAGGTGCATGGCCTAATTTCTTTAAAAACATGAAGGTGCATGGCCTAATTTCTTTAAAAACATGAAGGTGCGTGGCCTAATTTCTTTAACAGACAAGAATGCGCATTGCTGAAGGCAATTGACTTTCTTACAATTACTACAAAATCACTACAAAATCACTTTGCGTGCACTACAAAATATATTATCGTAACTTACAAAGGGTGACAAGATATAGACCATTAAAGCCTAAAATTAGTTAAAGCAGTTGACTACCATTTTTTTATGTTTGCTTATTTAAGTAACTTAATGCCAACGTCATTCTTTTCTGCTTAATTTCGCGTTGTTTTGAAAGAGATAATCATATAGATTGTTTAATTCTTTCTCAGTTTTTGCCTTGCATGAACTTTTTCTGAAAGTGACTGGCCGTCGCGCTGTAGATCTTTTCACATCCCGATTACGCCTTTAGATTCGCGCATCATTCCTGCCATGCAGCGCGAAAAGAGCTCCCTTATTGTCATTCGTAAAATTGACAAATGTGACAATGTCATTTTTTGCGACAAATGTGAAATCATCTAATGACTAACCACTGCGAACATCCACGGTCGATACTAAGCGATGTTTTCTTACAAGTCAATGATCAATCTAAACTTAAATTCACGCTGTCGTCTACTTGAAATCCAACCTAAAAAGATGTGTGTTTTTTCTAAACATTGTTTGATCTAGTGCTGTGTACAACAAGGCAACACACGAAGTTATAACGGCAGGAGATGGTAATATTACTGTAAGTGTGTTGAAACTATACAGCCATGCCTTCATTATTTTTATAAATATAATGTTCGACACTGAAGTGTATAACTTTCTCTGTATCTTTAAATTGTTTAATAGAACGTGCGTTATCTAGGCCTAGGGCGCAATCACTCTACTTATAGTACGTAGATTATATATAATTTATATAAGAATCTGATTTGATCAATTTTGAACTGATTTCTATGAATCATGATATATTTTTACTATATATAATTTCATGTAGTACATAAAGGCAAACAAAAGTCAAGAAATAATTTGAAATTATACCAGTTTAATTGATACTTCCATAAATTCTAGTACTTCATGTACTTAGAAGTGTAATGTAATCCATTTCAGGTCTTGACTTCTAGATATTTGTCTTTTACTTTCAGTGTTGGAGTTTTCGTTATGGCGGAAAGTTCCTGATGCCTCGTAAAGTTATTACGGTAAGAATTTTCTTTTGCTTTATTTATGTATGAAATCAATGCACAATCACATGCATGCGAATATCTTTCTGGAGTTAAAGTAGCTAAACTTGCCATTCATGGTTTCACTGTAGCGAAAATCCGCCATGCTGCAACTATGAGTAATGAAGTACCGGACACGCAACATTCTTCAAGACGAACTACGCATGCGTCTTAGTGAATGAACTATACGCACGAGATAGTTCTTCTTGAAGAATTATTCCTTGGCTGTTTGCCGTGTTTATACACAGACGGATTATCACACGAACTATATTTTCTTTGCCCACGTCCGCGTCCAGACGAAACATCCCTCTCTAGACTAGTATAAATAGGCCTTTAAATACTTGAAGGTCGTTTGCTATTCACACTGCATGGAGTCAAAATATTCCTTCCAGTTTCCAAGGAAATAATTGTTTCAACTGGTTTTTATATGATCCTACCTTTTTCACGCAGTTTGTCCCGCATATTCGCACCGAGCAAACATGCATGAAATATTTTCGACCAAAAACAACCCTCATAAGAATCGCTATAGGTGTACCCCTGGTGTACCTTAACAAAGCCAAAGGTTGGATAATAAAAATCAGTTGAAATAACTATTTGCATCGAAACTGGAAGCAATATCTTTACTCCAGCAGACATGGAAAAAAGTGGGATCTCGGGATCTTAGATCCTGCAGAGGAACATTTTCCTTAGCAACACGATTGAGGAACATTTTGAATTTTTCACGCGTACTTTAGGCAATTAAGGGAGAATTTTAAGGAATCATATTTAGTTATCTCCATTTGAGCCTATTTTGATATTGGGAAGTGTTCTTCTTGTGAAAATCGAGAGGAATATTGTTCCTCAATATTTCATCTGAGGAACTTCCTGAGCTGAAATGTTCTCTGAGGAACCTGTCTTTTGGCATCAGTGTGACAGTGTATTACATAAATAACATGCAATCGTACAGAGCCTGACTTATGCTGTGAGGAACATATTTTTGGTTTGGAACCTCCTTATGTTGTGAAGAAGCTCAATTATTAAAGCTCTATATTATGAAGAAGCTCAATTATGCAGTCAACAACCTGGAAATTCAGCGCGTAACTTTACATGTGTTGTTTGGAAAGTGCTTCTGCACTGAGGATTGAGGAATGTTAAGTTCCTCTTATACAATGGCCTTTCTGGCTTTCCTCTGTGTATAATTGTGTATATTAAAAAAAATTAAAGATGGCGTCTCAATATAGATTGAATGGAAAATCACAACTTTATTGTTGCACACGTAACACACGGTAACAATTTAAGGAACATTTGAAAAAGGAAAATTTAGAATCCGAGGAACATTGAACACTTTTCCAGGTCTGTATTCCGGTATGAATAGCAAATGAAAGACCGTGTACAGCTCCAGTGCGATATATAATATATATAACATTATATATAGGGTCTAATTTTTAACTGCAAGCCTATCTCCACGACAGTTACGACACGTTTACGACACATATGGAAACCAAGTACAAGATTCGGACACTATATACTATTATATGTTTTTCAGGAGAATTTGCAGAACTGTGCAGTTTCTGGTATATGTTTAGAAGATTCGTTAAGCAAGAGTCAACGTTGTTTTATATCAACTGGTACAAATATCGCGTCATTCAATGTTCTGGAAGGAAAATGTTTATCTTTCCTAAAAAATAGACATGCTCAAGAAATAACCTGTTTGGTCTTTTTTAACCCACTCAAGGTAAACAGTCTGGTATTCCTCTTACAACATTACGGGAACAGCAGCAAGGATTTTCAGTTTGAAAATAAGATTTTTAAATGATGTCTCAATAAAAAATATTGCAAACCCAAAACCAACGCGATTTAATGTTCTATTTTCTATGATATAGTACCTAATATCGGCAGCCAAAGATGGATCTATTAAAGTCTGGAACGATGATGGAAGTTTGGGAATAGCATTCGTAGGTCATCATGGTTGTGTGAACGGCTTAGCGATATATCCATTTGGTCAGTTTATCCTTTCAGCATCAAGTGATATGACATTACGTGTGTGGAGTTTGGAAGCCAAGGATGAAGTAGATAGAATGCAATGTGACTATCCTGTGGGAGGAATTGGAACTGTGATTGGCAATGATAACCTTTATTCATTTACATCACAAGGAATTGATTTGTGGAAAATCAAACATATTCATATTCAGCAGACATTAATTGGGTAATTTTACTACTTCCATTGTCTTGCTGTTATTTGAGCTTCGTGATGATTGACAGTTGGTGTTTATTTAGTAAAACAGTTTCTTATTCAGTAATATTTAGATTATACTAGTCGATTAATAAAGTCGATTTTTTTATATGTTTAGTTGCAAGGTAAAGAGTATAAAGCAAACGACACACCCTAAGGTACTGCAAAACAATGTTTGTTTTACTTTATTAAGGTAGATAGTGGGTGGATAGATACACATCCAAAGTCTTATTTTTTATATGGGAAATAACTACTTCCAATTTTATTATTATCTAAATTGACGTTAATTGTAAATAGCTGTATAGATAACTTATGGTCTTGGGAACAAAAAGCAACATAGATAATACAGTAGCGCTATGTCGAACTCGCTTATCTCGAACTTCTCACTATCTCGAACTCATCATTATCTCGAACTCCTCATTATCTCGAACTTCTCACTATCTCGAACTCCTCACTATCTCGAACTCCTCACTATGTCGAACTCGCTTATCTCGAACTCCCCACTATCTCGAACTCCCCACTATCTCGAACTCCTCACTATCTCGAACTCCTTATTATCTCGAGCTCCTCACTATCTCGAACTCCTCACTATCTCGAACTCCTCATTATCTCGAACTCCTCATTATCTCGAGCTCCTCACTATCTCGAACTCCTCACTATCTCAGACTCCTCATTATCTCAGACTCCTCATTATCTCAGACTCCTCACTATCTCGAACTCCTCACTATCTCAAACTCCTCACTATCTCAGACTCCTCGAACTCCTCACTATCTCAGACTCCTCACTATCTCAGACTCCTTACTATCTCAGACTCATCATTATCTCAAACTCCTCACTATCTCAGACTCCTCATTATCTCAGGCTCCTCACTATCTCAGACTCCTCACTATCTCAGACTCCTCATTATCTCGAACTCCTCATTATCTCAGGCTCCTCACTATCTCAGACTCCTCACTATCTCAGACTCCTCACTATCTCAAACTCCTCACTATCTTGAACTCCTCACTATCTCAGACTCCTCACTATCTCAGACTCCTCATTATCTCAAACTCCTCACTATCTCGAACTCCTCATTATCTCAGACTCCTCATTATCTCAGACTACCCATTATCTCAGACTCCTCACTATCTCAGACTCCTCATTATCTGACTCCTCACTATCTCAGACTCCTCACTATCTCGAACTCCTCATTATCTCAGACTCCTCACTATCTCGAACTCCTCATTATCTCAGACTCCTCACTATCTCAGACTCCTCATTATCTCGAACTCCTCACTATCTCAGACTCCTCATTATCTCAGACTCCTCATTATCTCGAACTCTTCACTATCTCGAACTCTTCACTATCTCAGACTCCTCATTATCTCGAACTCCTCACTATCTCGAACTCCTCATTATCTCGAACTCCTCATTATCTCAGACTCCTCATTATCTCAGACTCCTCATTATCTCGAACTCCTCACTATCTCGAACTCCTCATTATCTCGAACTCCTCACTATCTCGAACTCCTCACTATCTCGAACTCCTCATTATCTCGAACTCCTCATTATCTCGAACTCCTCATTATCTCAGACTCCTCATTATCTCGAACTCCTCATTATCTCGAACTCCTCACTATCTCGAACTCCTCACTATCTTGAACTCCTCACTATCTCAAACTCCTCACTATCTCGAACTCCTCATTATCTCGAACTCCTCATTATCTCGAACTCCTCATTATCTCGAACTCCTCATTATCTCGAACTCCTCATTATCTCGAACTCCTCATTATCTCGAACTCCTCATTATCTCGAACTCCTCATTATCTCGAACTCCTCATTATCTCGAACTCCTCATTATCTCAAACTCCTCACTATCTCGAACTCCTCACTATCTCGAACTCCTCATTATCTCGAACTCCTCATTATCTCGAACTCCTCATTATCTCGAACTCCTCATTATCTCGAACTCCTCATTATCTCGAACCCCTCACTATCTCGAACTCCTCACTATCTCGAACTCCTCACTATCTCGAACTCCTCACTATCTCGAACTCATCATTATCTCGAACTCCTCACTATCTCGAACTCCTCATTATCTCGAACTCCTCATTATCTCGAACTCCTCATTATCTCGAACTCCTCACTATCTCGAACTCCTCACTATCTCGAACTCCTCATTATCTCGAACTCCTCATTATCTCGAACTCCTCATTATCTCGAACTCCTCATTATCTCGAACTCCTCATTATCTCGAACTCCTCACTATCTCAAACTCCTCACTATCTCGAACTCCTCACTATCTCGAACTCCTCATTATCTCAGACTCCTCATTATCTCAAACTCCTCACTATCTCGAACTCCTCATTATCTCAGACTCCTCACTATCTCAGACTCCTCACTATCTCGAACTCCTCATTATCTCAGACTCCTCATTATCTCAGAACTCCTCACTATCTCAGACTCCTCACTATCTCGAACTCCTCATTATCTCAGACTCCTCATTATCTCAGACTCCTCATTATCTCAGAACTCCTCATTATCTCAGACTCCTCACTATCTCAGACTCCTCACTATCTCGAACTCCTCACTATCTCGAACTCATCATTATCTCAGACTCCTCACTATCTCAGACTCCTCATTATCTCGAACTCCTCATTATCTCAGACTCCTCACTATCTCAGACTCCTCACTATCTCAGACTCCTCACTATCTCAGAACTCCTCATTATCTCGAACTCCTCACTATCTCAGACTCCTCACTATCTCAGACTCCTCATTATCTCGAACTCCTCATTATCTCAGACTCCTCACTATCTCAGAACTCCTCACTATCTCAGACTCCTCATTATCTCGAACTCCTCATTATCTCGAACTCCTCACTATCTCGAACTCCTCACTATCTCAAACTCCTCACTATCTCGAACTCCTCACTACCTCGAACTCCTCACTATCTCGAACTCCTCACTATCTCGAACTCCTCACTATCTCGAACTCATCATTATCTCAAACTCCTCACTATCTCGAACTCCTCATTATCTCGAACTCCTCACTATCTCGAACTCCTCACTATCTCGAACTCCTCATTATCTCGAACTCCTCATTATCTCGAACTCCTCACTATCTCGAACTCCTCACTATCTCGAACTCCTCACTATCTCGAACTCCTCACTATCTCGAACTCCTCACTATCTCGAACTCCTCACTATCTCGAACTCATCATTATCTCAAACTCCTCACTATCTCGAACTCCTCATTATCTCGAACTCCTCATTATCTCAGACTCCTCATTATCTCAGACTCCTCATTATCTCAGACTCCTCATTATCTCAGACTCCTCACTATCTCGAACTCCTCACTATCTCGAACTCCTTACTATCTCAGACTCCTCATTATCTCAGACTCCTCATTATCTCAGACTCCTCATTATCTCGAACTCCTCATTATCACGAACTCCTCACTATCTCGAACTCCTCATTATCTCAGACTCCTCATTATCTCAGACTCCTCATTACCTCAGACTCCTCATTATCTCAGACTCCTCATTATCTCAGACTCCTCACTATCTCAGACTCCTCACTATCTCAGACTCCTCACTATCTCAGACTCCTCACTATCTCAGACTCCTCATTATCTCAGACTCCTCACTATCTCAGACTCCTCATTATCTCAGACTCCTCACTATCTCAGACTCCTCACTATCTCAGACTCCTCATTATCTCAGACTACCCATTATCTCAGACTCCTCACTATCTCGAACTCCTCACTATCTCAGACTCCTCATTATCTCAGACTCCTCATTATCTCAGACTCCTCATTATCTCAGACTCCTCATTATCTCGAACTCCTCACTATCTCAGACTCCTCATTATCTCAGACTCCTCATTATCTCAGACTCCTCACTATCTCAGACTCCTCATTATCTCAGACTCCTCATTATCTCGAACTCCTCACTATCTCAGACTCCTCATTATCTGGAACTCCTCACTATCTCAGACTCCTCATTATCTCAGACTCCTCACTATCTCAGACTCCTCATTATCTCAGACTCCTCACTATCTCAGACTCCTCATTATCTCAGACTCCTCACTATCTCAGACTCCTCATTATCTCAGACTCCTCACTATCTCAGACTCCTCATTATCTCGAACTCCTCATTATCTCAGACTCCTCACTATCTCAAACTCCTCATTATCTCGAACTCCTCATTATCTCGAACTCCTCGCTATCTCGAACTCCTCATTATCTCAGACTCCTCATTATCTCAGACTCCTCATTATCTCAGACTCCTCATTATCTCAGACTCCTCACTATCTCGAACTCCTCATTATCTCAGACTCCTCACTATCTCAGACTCCTCACTATCTCAGACTCCTCATTATCTCAGACTCCTCATTATCTCAGACTCCTCATTATCTCAGACTCCTCATTATCTCAGACTCCTCACTATCTCAGACTCCTCACTATCTCTCAGACTCCTCACTATCTCAAACTCCTCACTATCTCAGACTCCTCATTATCTCGAACTCCTCATTATCTCAGACTCCTCATTATCTCGAACTCCTCATTATCTCGAACTCCTCATTATCTTGAACTCCTCGCTATCCCCAACTCCTCATTATCTCGAACTCCTCATTATCTCGAACTCCTCATTATCTCAGACTCCTCATTATCTCAGACTCCTCATTATCTCAGACTCCTCACTATCTCAGACTCCTCACTATCTCAGACTCCTCATTATCTCAGACTCCTCATTATCTGGAACTCCTCACTATCTCAGACTCCTCATTATCTCAGACTCCTCACTATCTCGAACTCCTCATTATCTCAGACTCCTCACTATCTCAGACTCCTCATTATCTCAGACTCCTCACTATCTCGAACTCCTCATTATCTCGAACTACTCATTATCTCAGACTCCTCACTATCTCAGACTCCTCACTATCTCAGACTCCTCATTATCTCAGACTCCTCACTATCTCCAGACTCCTCATTATCTCAGACTCCTCATTATCTCAGACTCCTCATTATCTCAGACTCCTCATTATCTCAGACTCCTCACTATCTCAGACTCCTCATTATCTCAGACTCCTCACTATCTCAGACTCCTCACTATCTCAGACTCCTCCTCATCTCGAACTCCTCATTATCTCGAACTCCTCATTATCTCAGACTCCTCATTATCTCAGACTCCTCACTATCTCAGACTCCTCACTATCTTGAACTCCTCACTATCTCAAACTCCTCACTATCTCAGACTCCTCATTATCTCAGACTCCTCATTATCTCAGACTCCTCATTATCTCAGACTCCTCCTATCTCAGACTCCTCATTATCTTGAACTCCTCGCTATCCCCAACTCCTCATTATCTCAGACTCCTCATTATCTCAGACTCCTCATTATCTCAGACTCCTCATTATCTCAGACTCCTCATTATCTCGAACTCCTCATTATCTCAGACTCCTCACTATCTCAGACTCCTCACTATCTCAGACTCCTCATTATCTCAGACTCCTCATTATCTCAGACTCCTCATTATCTCAGACTCCTCATTATCTCAGACTCCTCATTATCTCAGACTCCTCACTATCTCAGACTCCTCACTATCTCAGACTCCTCACTATCTCAGACTCCTCACTATCTCAGACTCATCATTATCTCAAACTCCTCACTATCTCAGACTCCTCATTATCTCGAACTCCTCATTATCTCAGACTCCTCACTATCTCAGACTCCTCACTATCTCAGACTCCTCATTATCTCAGACTCCTCATTATCTCAGACTCCTCACTATCTCAGACTCCTCACTATCTCGAACTCCTCACTATCTCGAACTCCTCATTATCTCAGACTCCTCATTATCTCAGACTCCTCATTATCTCAGACTCCTCATTATCTCAGACTCCTCACTATCTCAGACTCCTCATTATCTCAGACTCCTCATTATCTCAGACTCCTCCATTATCTCAGACTCCTCACTATCTCAGACTCCTCACTATCTCAGACTCCTCACTATCTCCAGACTCCTCACTATCTCGAACTCCTCATTATCTCAGACTCCTCACTATCTCAGACTCCTCACTATCTCAGACTCCTCACTATCTCAGACTCCTCACTATCTCAGACTCCTCACTATCTCAGACTCCTCATTATCTCAGGACTCCTCACTATCTCAGACTCCTCATTATCTCAGACTCCTCATTATCTCGAACTCCTCATTATCTCAGACTCCTCATTATCTCAGACTCCTCATTATCTCAGACTCCTCATTATCTCAGACTCCTCATTATCTCAGACTCCTCACTATCTCAGACTCCTCACTATCTCAGACTCCTCATTATCTCAGACTCCTCACTATCTCGAGACTCCTCACTATCTCAGACTCCTCACTATCTCAGACTCCTCATTATCTCAGACTCCTCATTATCTCAGACTCCTCACTATCTCAGACTCCTCACTATCTCAGACTCCTCACTATCTCAGACTCCTCACTATCTCAGAACTCCTCATTATCTCAGACTCCTCACTATCTCAGACTCCTCACTATCTCGAACTCCTCACTATCTCAGACTCCTCATTATCTCAGACTCCTCACTATCTCAGACTCCTCACTATCTCAGACTCCTCACTATCTCAGACTCCTCACTATCTCAGACTCCTCACTATCTCAGACTCCTCACTATCTCAGACTCCTCACTATCTCAGACTCCTCTATCTCAGACTCCTCACTATCTTGAACTCCTCACTATCTCAGACTCCTCACTATCTCAGACTCATCATTATCTCAAACTCCTCACTATCTCGAACTCCTCATTATCTCAGACTCCTCATTATCTCAGACTCCTCATTATCTTGAACTCCTCATTATCTCAGACTCCTCATTATCTCAGACTCCTCATTATCTCGAACTCCTCATTATCTCAGACTCCTCATTATCTCAGACTCCTCATTATCTCAGACTCCTCATTATCTCGAACTCCTCATTATCTCAGACTCCTCATTATCTCAGACTCCTCACTATCTCAGACTCCTCACTATCTCAGACTCCTCACTATCTCAGACTCCTCACTATCTCAGACTCCTCATTATCTCAGACTCCTCATTATCTCAGACTCCTCACTATCTCAAACTCCTCACTATCTCAGACTCCTCACTATCTCAGACTCCTCATTATCTCAGACTCCTCATTATCTCAGACTCCTCATTATCTCAGACTCCTCATTATCTCAGACTCCTCACTATCTCAGACTCCTCATTATCTCAGACTCCTCACTATCTCAGACTCCTCATTATCTCAGACTCCTCACTATCTCAGACTCCTCACTATCTCAGACTCCTCACTATCTCAGACTCCTCATTATCTCGAACTCCTCACTATCTCAGACTCCTCACTATCTCAGACTCCTCACTATCTCAGACTCCTCATTATCTCGAACTCCTCATTATCTCAGACTCCTCACTATCTCAGACTCCTCACTATCTCAGACTCCTCACTATCTCAGACTCCTCATTATCTCAGACTCCTCATTATCTCAGACTCCTCATTATCTCAGACTCCTCATTATCTCGAACTCCTCACTATCTCAGACTCCTCATTATCTCAGACTCCTCATTATCTCGAACTCCTCACTATCTCCAGACTCCTCACTATCTCAGACTCCTCACTATCTCAGAACTCCTCACTATCTCAGACTCCTCACTATCTCAGACTCCTCATTATCTCAGACTCCTCACTATCTCAGACTCCTCACTATCTCAGACTCCTCACTATCTCGAACTCCTCACTATCTCAGACTCCTCACTATCTCAGACTCCTCATTATCTCAGACTCCTCACTATCTCAGACTCCTCACTATCTCAGACTCCTCACTATCTCAGACTCCTCATTATCTCAGACTCCTCACTATCTCCAGACTCCTCATTATCTCCAGACTCCTCATTATCTCAGACTCCTCATTATCTCAGACTCCTCACTATCTCAGACTCCTCACTATCTCAGACTCCTCATTATCTCAGACTCCTCACTATCTCAGACTCCTCACTATCTCAGACTCCTCACTATCTCAGACTCCTCATTATCTCAGACTCCTCATTATCTCAGACTCCTCACTATCTCAGACTCCTCACTATCTCAGACTCCTCACTATCTCAGACTCCTCACTATCTCAGACTCCTCATTATCTCAGACTCCTCACTATCTCAGACTCCTCACTATCTCAGACTCCTCACTATCTCAGACTCCTCATTATCTCAGACTCCTCACTATCTCAGACTCCTCACTATCTCAGACTCCTCACTATCTCAGACTCCTCACTATCTCAGACTCCTCACTATCTCAGACTCCTCACTATCTCAGACTCCTCATTATCTCAGACTCCTCACTATCTCAGACTCCTCACTATCTCAGACTCCTCACTATCTCAGACTCCTCACTATCTCAGACTCCTCACTATCTCAGACTCCTCACTATCTCAGACTCCTTATCTCAGACTCCTCACTATCTCAGAACTCCTCACTATCTCAGACTCCTCACTATCTCGAACTCCTCATTATCTCAGACTCCTCATTATCTCAGACTCCTCACTATCTCTCATTATCTCAGACTCCTCACTATCTCAGACTCCTCATTATCTCAGACTCCTCACTATCTCAGACTCCTCATTATCTCAGACTCCTCACTATCTCAGACTCCTCACTATCTCAGACTCCTCACTATCTCAGACTCCTCATTATCTCAGACTCCTCACTATCTCAGACTCCTCACTATCTCAGACTCCTCACTATCTCAGACTCCTCACTATCTCAGACTCCTCACTATCTCAGACTCCTCATTATCTCAGACTCCTCACTATCTCAGACTCCTCACTATCTCAGACTCCTCACTATCTCAGACTCCTCACTATCTCAGACTCCTCATTATCTCAGACTCCTCACTATCTCGAACTCCTCATTATCTCAGACTCCTCACTATCTCAGACTCCTCATTATCTCAGACTCCTCATTATCTCAGACTCCTCACTATCTCAGACTCCTCACTATCTCAGACTCCTCATTATCTCAGACTCCTCTATCTCAGACTCCTCACTATCTCAGACTCCTCACTATCTCAGACTCCTCCAGACTCCTCACTATCTCAGACTCCTCACTATCTCAGACTCCTCACTATCTCAGACTCCTCACTATCTCAGACTCCTCATTCTTGAACTCCTCACTATCTCAGACTCCTCACTATCTCAGACTCCTCATTATCTCAGACTCCTCACTATCTCAGACTCCTCATTATCTCAGACTCCTCACTATCTCAGACTCCTCATTATCTCAGACTCCTCATTATCTCAGACTCCTCATTATCTCGAACTCCTCATTATCTCAGACTCCTCATTATCTCAGACTCCTCATTATCTCAGACTCCTCATTATCTCAGACTCCTCATTATCTCAGACTCCTCATTATCTCAGACTCCTCACTATCTCAGACTCCTCATTATCTCAGACTCCTCACTATCTCAGACTCCTCACTATCTCAGACTCCTCATTATCTCAGACTCCTCATTATCTCAGACTCCTCACTATCTCAGAACTCCTCACTATCTCAGACTCCTCACTATCTCAGACTCCTCATTATCTCAGACTCCTCATTATCTCAGACTCCTCATTATCTCAGACTCCTCATTATCTCAGACTCCTCACTATCTCAGACTCCTCATTATCTCAGACTCCTCATTATCTCAGACTCCTCATTATCTCAGACTCCTCACTATCTCAACTCCTCATTATCTCAGACTCCTCACTATCTCAGACTCCTCATTATCTCAGACTCCTCACTATCTCAGACTCCTCACTATCTCAGACTCCTCACTATCTCAGACTCCTCACTATCTCAGACTCCTCACTATCTCAGACTCCTCATTATCTCAGACTCCTCACTATCTCAGACTCCTCACTATCTCAGACTCCTCACTATCTCAGACTCCTCACTATCTCAGACTCCTCATTATCTCAGACTCCTCATTATCTCAGACTCCTCACTATCTCAGACTCCTCACTATCTCAGACTCCTCATTATCTCAGACTCCTCATTATCTCAGACTCCTCACTATCTCAGACTCCTCACTATCTCAGACTCCTCATTATCTCAGACTCCTCACTATCTCAGACTCCTCACTATCTCAGACTCCTCACTATCTCAGACTCCTCATTATCTCAGACTCCTCATTATCTCAGAACTCCTCACTATCTCAGACTCCTCACTATCTCAGACTCCTCACTATCTCAGACTCCTCACTATCTCAGACTCCTCATTATCTCAGACTCCTCACTATCTCAGACTCCTCATTATCTCAGACTCCTCACTATCTCAGACTCCTCACTATCTCAGACTCCTCATTATCTCAGACTCCTCACTATCTCAGACTCCTCACTATCTCAGACTCCTCACTATCTCAGACTCCTCATTATCTCAGACTCCTCACTATCTCAGACTCCTCATTATCTCAGACTCCTCACTATCTCAGACTCCTCACTATCTCAGACTCCTCACTATCTCAGACTCCTCACTATCTCAGACTCCTCACTATCTCAGACTCCTCATTATCTCAGACTCCTCATTATCTCAGACTCCTCATTATCTCAGACTCCTCACTATCTCAGACTCCTCACTATCTCAGACTCCTCATTATCTCAGACTCCTCATTATCTCAGACTCCTCATTATCTCAGACTCCTCACTATCTCAGACTCCTCTATCTCAGACTCCTCACTATCTCTCGAACTCCTCACTATCTCAGACTCCTCACTATCTCAGACTCCTCATTATCTCAGACTCCTCACTATCTCAGACTCCTCACTATCTCAGACTCCTCACTATCTCAGACTCCTCACTATCTCAGACTCCTCACTATCTCAGACTCCTCACTATCTCAGACTCCTCACTATCTCAGACTCCTCCTATCTCAGACTCCTCACTATCTCTATCTCAGACTCCTCATTATCTCAGACTCCTCACTATCTCAGACTCCTCATTATCTCAGACTCCTCATTATCTCGAACTCCTCAAGACTCCTCATTATCTCAGACTCCTCATTATCTCAGACTCCTCATTATCTCAGACTCCTCACTATCTCGAACTCCTCACTATCTCAGACTCCTCACTATCTCAGACTCCTCACTATCTCAGACTCCTCACTATCTCAGACTCCTCATTATCTCAGACTCCTCACTATCTCAGACTCCTCATTATCTCAGACTCCTCACTATCTCAGACTCCTCACTATCTCAGACTCCTCACTATCTCAGACTCCTCACTATCTCAGACTCCTCACTATCTCAGACTCCTCACTATCTCGAACTCCTCATTATCTCAGACTCCTCATTATCTCAGACTCCTCACTATCTCAGACTCCTCATTATCTCAGACTCCTCACTATCTCAGACTCCTCATTATCTCAGACTCCTCACTATCTCAGACTCCTCATTATCTCAGACTCCTCATTATCTCAGACTCCTCATTATCTCAGACTCCTCACTATCTCAGACTCCTCACTATCTCAGACTCCTCATTATCTCAGACTCCTCACTATCTCAGACTCCTCATTATCTCAGACTCCTCACTATCTCAGACTCCTCACTATCTCAGACTCCTCACTATCTCAGACTCCTCATTATCTCAGACTCCTCACTATCTCAGACTCTCCTCACTATCTCAGACTCCTCATTATCTGGAACTCCTCATTATCTCAGACTCCTCATTATCTCAGACTCCTCACTATCTCAGACTCCTCATTATCTCAGACTCCTCATTATCTCAGACTCCTCACTATCTCAGACTCCTCACTATCTCAGACTCCTCATTATCTCAGACTCCTCACTATCTCAGACTCCTCACTATCTCAGACTCCTCACTATCTCAGACTCCTCACTATCTCAGACTCCTCACTATCTCAGACTCCTCACTATCTCAGACTCCTCACTATCTCAGACTCCTCACTATCTCAGACTCCTCATTATCTCAGACTCCTCACTATCTCAGACTCCTCACTATCTCTCAGACTCCTCACTATCTCAGACTCCTCACTATCTCAGACTCCTCACTATCTCAGACTCCTCACTATCTCAGACTCCTCATTATCTCAGACTCCTCACTATCTCAGACTCCTCACTATCTCAGACTCCTCACTATCTCAGACTCCTCACTATCTCAGACTCCTCACTATCTCAGACTCCTCACTATCTCAGACTCCTCATTATCTCAGACTCCTCACTATCTCAGACTCCTCACTATCTCAGACTCCTCACTATCTCAGACTCCTCACTATCTCAGACTCCTCACTATCTCCAGACTCCTCATTATCTCAGACTCCTCACTATCTCAGACTCCTCATTATCTCAGACTCCTCATTATCTCAGACTCCTCATTATCTCTCCTCACTCCTCATTATCTCAGACTCCTCATTATCTCAGACTCCTCATTATCTCAGACTCCTCATTATCTCAGACTCCTCATTATCTCAGACTCCTCATTATCTCAGACTCCTCATTATCTCGAACTCCTCATTATCTCAGACTCCTCACTATCTCAGACTCCTCACTATCTCAGACTCCTCATTATCTCAGACTCCTCACTATCTCAGACTCCTCATTATCTCAGACTCCTCATTATCTCGAACTCCTCACTATCTCAGACTCCTCACTATCTCAGACTCCTCACTATCTCAGACTCCTCATTATCTCAGACTCCTCACTATCTCAGACTCCTCATTATCTCAGACTCCTCATTATCTCAGACTCCTCACTATCTCAGACTCCTCATTATCTCAGACTCCTCATTATCTCAGACTCCTCATTATCTCAGACTCCTCACTATCTCAGACTCCTCACTATCTCAGACTCCTCACTATCTCAGACTCCTCATTATCTCAGACTCCTCACTATCTCAGACTCCTCACTATCTCAGACTCCTCACTATCTCCAGACTCCTCATTATCTCAGACTCCTCAATATCTCAGACTCCTCACTATCTCAGACTCCTCACTATCTCAGACTCCTCACTATCTCAGACTCCTCATTATCTCAGACTCCTCATTATCTCAGACTCCTCACTATCTCAGACTCCTCACTATCTCAGACTCCTCATTATCTTCTCGAACTCCTCATTATCTCAGACTCCTCACTATCTCCAGACTCCTCACTATCTCAGACTCCTCTATCTCAGACTCCTCACTATCTCAGACTCCTCATTATCTCGAACTCCTCACTATCTCAGACTCCTCACTATCTCAGACTCCTCACTATCTCAGACTCCTCACTATCTCGAACTCCTCACTATCTCAGACTCCTCATTATCTCAGACTCCTCACTATCTCAGACTCCTCACTATCTCAGACTCCTCACTATCTCAGACTCCTCACTATCTCAGACTCCTCATTATCTCAGACTCCTCACTATCTCAGACTCCTCACTATCTCAGACTCCTCATTATCTCAGACTCCTCACTATCTCGAACTCCTCACTATCTCAGACTCCTCACTATCTCAGACTCCTCACTATCTCAGACTCCTCACTATCTCAGACTCCTCACTATCTCAGACTCCTCATTATCTCAGACTCCTCATTATCTCAGACTCCTCACTATCTCAGACTCCTCACTATCTCAGACTCCTCACTATCTCAGACTCCTCACTATCTCAGACTCCTCATTATCTCAGACTCCTCACTATCTCAGACTCCTCACTATCTCCAGACTCCTCACTATCTCAGACTCCTCATTATCTCGAACTCCTCACTATCTCAGACTCCTCACTATCTCAGACTCCTCACTATCTCAGACTCCTCACTATCTCAGACTCCTCACTATCTCAGACTCCTCACTATCTCAGACTCTCAGACTCCTCACTATCTCAGACTCCTCACTATCTCAGACTCCTCACTATCTCAGACTCCTCACTATCTCAGACTCCTCACTATCTCAGACTCCTCACTATCTCAGACTCCTCATTATCTCAGACTCCTCACTATCTCAGACTCCTCACTATCTCAGACTCCTCACTATCTCAGACTCCTCATTATCTCAGACTCCTCATTATCTCAGACTCCTCATTATCTCAGACTCCTCACTATCTCAGACTCCTCACTATCTCAGACTCCTCATTATCTCAGACTCCTCACTATCTCAGACTCCTCATTATCTCAGACTCCTCACTATCTCGAACTCCTCACTATCTCGAACTCCTCACTATCTCAGACTCCTCACTATCTCAGACTCCTCACTATCTCAGACTCCTCACTATCTCAGACTCCTCACTATCTCAGACTCCTCATTATCTCAGACTCCTCACTATCTCAGACTCCTCATTATCTCAGACTCCTCACTATCTCAGACTCCTCACTATCTCCAGACTCCTCACTATCTCAGACTCCTCACTATCTCGAACTCCTCACTATCTCAGACTCCTCATTATCTCAGACTCCTCATTATCTCAGACTCCTCACTATCTCGAACTCCTCACTATCTCAGACTCCTCATTATCTCAGACTCCTCACTATCTCGAACTCCTCACTATCTCAGACTCCTCATTATCTCAGACTCCTCACTATCTCAGACTCACTATCTCAGACTCCTCACTATCTCGAACTCCTCATTATCTCAGACTCCTCACTATCTCAGACTCCTCACTATCTCAGACTCCTCACTATCTCAGACTCCTCACTATCTCAGACTCCTCACTATCTCAGAACTCCTCATTATCTCAGACTCCTCACTATCTCAGACTCCTCATTATCTCAGACTCCTCACTATCTCAGACTCCTCATTATCTCAGACTCCTCATTATCTCAGACTCCTCATTATCTCAGACTCCTCATTATCTCGAACTCCTCATTATCTCAGACTCCTCATTATCTCAGACTCCTCATTATCTCAGACTCCTCATTATCTCAGACTCCTCATTATCTCAGACTCCTCATTATCTCAGACTCCTCATTATCTCAGACTCCTCATTATCTCAGACTCCTCACTATCTCAGACTCCTCACTATCTCAGACTCCTCATTATCTCAGACTCCTCACTATCTCAGACTCCTCATTATCTCAGACTCCTCATTATCTCAGACTCCTCATTATCTCAGACTCCTCACTATCTCAGACTCCTCACTATCTCGAACTCCTCATTATCTCAGACTCCTCATTATCTCAGACTCCTCATTATCTCAGACTCCTCATTATCTCAGAACTCCTCACTATCTCAGACTCCTCATTATCTCAGACTCCTCATTATCTCAGACTCCTCATTATCTCAGACTCCTCATTATCTCAGACTCCTCACTATCTCAGACTCCTCACTATCTCGAACTCCTCATTATCTCAGACTCCTCACTATCTCAGACTCCTCACTATCTCAGACTCCTCACTATCTCAGACTCCTCACTATCTCAGACTCCTCACTATCTCGAACTCCTCATTATCTCAGACTCCTCACTATCTCAGACTCCTCACTATCTCAGACTCCTCACTATCTCAGACTCCTCACTATCTCAGACTCCTCATTATCTCAGACTCCTCACTATCTCAGACTCCTCATTATCTCAGACTCCTCACTATCTCGACTCCTCATTATCTCACTCCTCATTATCTCAGACTCCTCACTATCTCAGACTCCTCACTATCTCAGACTCCTCACTATCTCAGACTCCTCACTATCTCAGACTCCTCACTATCTCAGACTCCTCACTATCTCAGACTCCTCACTATCTCAGACTCCTCACTATCTCAGACTCCTCACTATCTCAGACTCCTCACTATCTCGAACTCCTCACTATCTCAGACTCCTCATTATCTCAGACTCCTCACTATCTCAGACTCCTCATTATCTCAGACTCCTCACTATCTCAGACTCCTCACTATCTCGAACTCCTCATTATCTCAGACTCCTCACTATCTCAGACTCCTCACTATCTCAGACTCCTCACTATCTCAGACTCCTCATTATCTCGAACTCCTCACTATCTCAGACTCCTCATTATCTCAGACTCCTCACTATCTCAGACTCCTCACTATCTCGAGACTCCTCATTATCTCAGACTCCTCACTATCTCAGACTCCTCACTATCTCAGACTCCTCACTATCTCAGACTCCTCATTATCTCAGACTCCTCATTATCTCAGACTCCTCACTATCTCAGACTCCTCACTATCTCAGACTCCTCATTATCTCAGACTCCTCATTATCTCAGACTCCTCACTATCTCAGACTCCTCACTATCTCAGACTCCTCACTATCTCAGACTCCTCACTATCTCAGACTCCTCACTATCTCAGACTCCTCACTATCTCAGACTCCTCACTATCTCAGACTCCTCACTATCTCAGACTCCTCATTATCTCAGACTCCTCACTATCTCAGACTCCTCACTATCTCAGACTCCTCACTATCTCAGACTCCTCACTATCTCAGACTCCTCACTATCTCGAACTCCTCACTATCTCAGACTCCTCACTATCTCAGACTCCTCATATCTCAGACTCCTCATTATCTCAGACTCCTCACTATCTCAGACTCCTCACTATCTCAGACTCCTCACTATCTCAGACTCCTCATTATCTCAGACTCCTCACTATCTCAGACTCCTCACTATCTCAGACTCCTCACTATCTCAGACTCCTCACTATCTCAGACTCCTCACTATCTCAGACTCCTCACTATCTCAGACTCCTCACTATCTCAGACTCCTCACTATCTCAGACTCCTCACTATCTCAGACTCCTCACTATCTCAGACTCCTCACTATCTCAGACTCCTCACTATCTCGAACTCCTCACTATCTCAGACTCCTCACTATCTCAGACTCCTCACTATCTCCAGACTCCTCACTATCTCGAACTCCTCACTATCTCAGACTCCTCACTATCTCAGACTCCTCACTATCTCAGACTCCTCACTATCTCAGACTCCTCACTATCTCAGACTCCTCACTATCTCAGACTCCTCCACTATCTCAGACTCCTCACTATCTCAGACTCCTCACTATCTCAGACTCCTCACTATCTCAGACTCCTCACTATCTCAGACTCCTCATTATCTCAGACTCCTCACTATCTCAGACTCCTCACTATCTCGAACTCCTCACTATCTCAGACTCCTCACTATCTCAGACTCCTCACTATCTCAGACTCCTCACTATCTCAGACTCCTCACTATCTCGAACTCCTCACTATCTCAGACTCCTCACTATCTCAGACTCCTCACTATCTCAGACTCCTCACTATCTCGAACTCCTCACTATCTCAGACTCCTCACTATCTCAGACTCCTCACTATCTCAGACTCCTCACTATCTCAGACTCCTCACTATCTCTCAGACTCCTCACTATCTCAGACTCCTCACTATCTCAGACTCCTCACTATCTCGAACTCCTCACTATCTCAGACTCCTCACTATCTCAGACTCCTCATTATCTCAGACTCCTCTATCTCAGACTCCTCACTATCTCAGACTCCTCACTATCTCAGACTCCTCACTATCTCAGACTCCTCACTATCTCAGACTCCTCACTATCTCAGACTCCTCACTATCTCAGACTCCTCATTATCTCGAACTCCTCACTATCTCAGACTCCTCACTATCTCAGACTCCTCATTATCTCAGACTCCTCACTATCTCAGACTCCTCATTATCTCAGACTCCTCACTATCTCAGACTCCTCACTATCTCAGACTCCTCATTATCTCAGACTCCTCACTATCTCAGACTCCTCACTATCTCAGACTCCTCACTATCTCGAACTCCTCACTATCTCAGACTCCTCACTATCTCAGACTCCTCATTATCTCAGACTCCTCACTATCTCAGACTCCTCACTATCTCAGAACTCCTCACTATCTCAGACTCCTCACTATCTCAGACTCCTCACTATCTCAGACTCCTCACTATCTCGAACTCCTCACTATCTCAGACTCCTCACTATCTCGAACTCCTCATTATCTCAGACTCCTCATTATCTCAGACTCCTCACTATCTCAGACTCCTCACTATCTCAGACTCCTCACTATCTCAGACTCCTCACTATCTCGAACTCCTCACTATCTCAGACTCCTCACTATCTCAGACTCCTCACTATCTCAGACTCCTCACTATCTCGAACTCCTCACTATCTCGAACTCCTCAATATCTCGAACTCCTCATTATCTCGAACTCCTCATTATCTCGAACTCCTCACTATCTCGAACTCCTCACTATCTCGAACTCCTCATTATCTCGAACTCCTCACTATCTCGAACTCCTCACTATCTCGAACTCCTCACTATCTCGAACTCCTCACTATCTCGAACTCCTCACTATCTCGAACTCCTCATTATCTCGAACTCCTCATTATCTCGGACTCGTCACTATCTCAGACTCCTCACTATCTCGAACTCCTCAATATCTCGAACTCCTCACTATCTCGAACTCCTCACTATCTCAAACTCCTCACTATCTCGAACTCCTCATTATCTCGAACTCCTCACTATCTCGAACTCCTCACTATCTCGAACTCCTCACTATCTCAGACTCCTCATTATCTCAGACTCCTCACTATCTCAGACTCCTCACTATCTCAGACTCCTCACTATCTCAGACTCCTCACTATCTCAGACTCCTCACTATCTCAGACTCCTCACTATCTCAGTCTCGAACTCCTCACTATCTCAGACTCCTCACTATCTCAGACTCCTCACTATCTCCAACTCCTCACTATCTCAGAACTCCTCACTATCTCAGACTCCTCATTATCTCTCAGACTCCTCACTATCTCCAGACTCCTCACTATCTCAGACTCCTCACTATCTCGAACTCCTCACTATCTCAGACTCCTCACTATCTCAGACTCCTCACTATCTCAGACTCCTCACTATCTCAGACTCCTCACTATCTCAGACTCCTCACTATCTCAGACTCCTCACTATCTCAGAACTCCTCACTATCTCAGACTCCTCACTATCTCAGACTCCTCACTATCTCAGACTCCTCACTATCTCAGACTCCTCACTATCTCGAACTCCTCACTATCTCAGACTCCTCACTATCTCCAGACTCCTCACTATCTCAAACTCCTCACTATCTCGAACTCCTCATTATCTCGAACTCCTCACTATCTCGAACTCCTCACTATCTCGAACTCCTCACTATCTCGAACTCCTCACTATCTCGAACTCCTCACTATCTCGAACTCCTCACTATCTCGAACTCCTCACTATCTCGAACTCCTCACTATCTCGAACTCCTCACTATCTCGAACTCCTCACTATCTCGAACTCCTCACTATCTCGAACTCCTCACTATCTCGAACTCCTCACTATCTCGAACTCCTCACTATCTCGAACTCCTCACTATCTCGAACTCCTCACTATCTCGAACTCCTCACTATCTCGAACTCCTCACTATCTCGAACTCCTCACTATCTCGAACTCCTCACTATCTCGAACTCCTCACTATCTCAAACTCCTCAATATCTCAGACTCCTCACTATCTCATACTCCTCACTATCTCGAACTCCTCACTATCTCGAACTCCTCACTATCTCGAACTCCTCATTATCTCGAACTCCTCACTATCTCGAACTCCTCACTATCTCGAACTCCTCACTATCTCGAACTCCTCACTATCTCGAACTCCTCACTATCTCGAACTCCTCACTATCTCGAACTCCTCACTATCTCGAACTCCTCATTATCTCGAACTCCTCATTATCTCGAACTCCTCACTATCTCGAACTCCTCACTATCTCGAACTCCTCACTATCTCGAACTCCTCACTATCTCGAACTCCTCACTATCTCGAACTCCTCATTATCTCGAACTCCTCACTATCTCGAACTCCTCGCTATCTCGAACTCCTCATTATCTCAGACTCCTCACTATCTCAGACTCCTCATTATCTCAGACTCCTCACTATCTCAGACTCCTCATTATCTCGAACTCCTCACTATCTCAGACTCCTCACTATCTCAGACTCCTCATTATCTCGAACTCCTCACTATCTCAGACTCCTCATTATCTCGAACTCCTCACTATCTCAGACTCCTCACTATCTCAGAACTCCTCATTATCTCAGACTCCTCACTATCTCAGACTCCTCACTATCTCGAACTCCTCACTATCTCGAACTCCTCATTATCTCGAACTCCTCACTATCTCGAACTCCTCATTATCTCGAACTCCTCACTATCTCAGACTCCTCACTATCTCAGACTCCTCATTATCTCAGATTCCTCACTATCTCGAACTCCTCACTATCTCGAACTCCTCACTATCTCGAACTCCTCACTATCTCGAACTCCTCATTATCTCTTATCTCCAGACTCCTCATTATCTCAGAACTCCTCATTATCTCAGACTCCTCACTATCTCCAGACTCCTCACTATCTCAGAACTCCTCACTATCTCAGACTCCTCACTATCTCAGACTCCTCACTATCTCAGACTCCTCACTATCTCGAACTCCTCACTATCTCAGACTCCTCACTATCTCGAACTCCTCACTATCTCGAACTCCTCACTATCTCAGACTCCTCACTATCTCCAGACTCCTCACTATCTCGAACTCCTCACTATCTCCAGACTCCTCACTATCTCAGACTCCTCACTATCTCAGACTCCTCACTATCTCAGACTCCTCACTATCTCCAGACTCCTCACTATCTCAGACTCCTCACTATCTCGAACTCCTCACTATCTCAGACTCCTCACTATCTCAGACTCCTCACTATCTCAGACTCCTCACTATCTCAGACTCTCTCACTATCTCGAACTCCTCACTATCTCAGACTCCTCACTATCTCAGACTCCTCACTCTCTCAGAGTCCTCATTATCTCAGACTCCTCACTATCTCAGACTCCTCACTATCTCAGACTCCTCACTATCTCGAACTCCTCACTATCTCAGACTCCTCACTATCTCGAACTCCTCACTATCTCAGACTCCTCACTATCTCAGACTCCTCACTATCTCGAACTCCTCACTATCTCAGACTCCTCACTATCTCGAACTCCTCACTATCTCCAGACTCCTCACTATCTCAGACTCCTCACTATCTCAGACTCCTCACTATCTCAGACTCCTCACTATCTCAGACTCCTCACTATCTCAGACTCCTCATTATCTCAGACTCCTCACTATCTCGAACTCCTCACTATCTCAGACTCCTCACTATCTCAGACTCCTCACTATCTCAGACTCCTCACTATCTCAGACTCCTCACTATCTCGAACTCCTCACTATCTCCAACTCCTCATTATCTCGAACTCCTCACTATCTCAGACTCCTCATTATCTCAGACTCCTCACTATCTCAGACTCCTCACTATCTCAGAACTCCTCACTATCTCAGATTCCTCACTATCTCAGACTCCTCACTATCTCAGACTCCTCACTATCTCGAACTCCTCATTATCTCGAACTCCTCACTATCTCGAACTCCTCACTATCTCGAACTCCTCATTATCTCGAACTCCTCACTATCTCGAACTCCTCATTATCTCGAACTCCTCACTATCTCGAACTCCTCATTATCTCGAACTCCTCACTATCTCGAACTCCTCACTATCTCGAACTCCTCATTATCTCGAACTCCTCACTATCTCGAACTCCTCACTATCTCGAACTCCTCACTATCTCGAACTCCTCATTATCTCAGACTCCTCTATCTCGAACTCCTCACTATCTCGAACTCCTCACTATCTCGAACTCCTCATTATCTCGAACTCCTCATTATCTCGAACTCCTCACTATCTCGAACTCCTCACTATCTCGAACTCCTCACTATCTCAGACTCCTCACTATCTCAGACTCCTCACTATCTCAGACTCCTCACTATCTCAGACTCCTCACTATCTCGAACTCCTCACTATCTCAGACTCCTCACTATCTCAGACTCCTCACTATCTCAGAACTCCTCACTATCTCAGACTCCTCACTATCTCAGACTCCTCACTATCTCCTCCACTATCTCGAACTCCTCACTATCTCAGACTCCTCACTATCTCAGACTCCTCACTATCTCGAACTCCTCACTATCTCAGACTCCTCCTCTCTCAGAAGTCCTCATTATCTCGAACTCCTCACTATCTCAGACTCCTCACTATCTCGAACTCCTCACTATCTCAGACTCCTCACTATCTCAGACTCCTCACTATCTCAGACTCCTCACTATCTCGAACTCCTCACTATCTCAGACTCCTCACTATCTCAGACTCCTCACTATCTCGAACTCCTCATTATCTCGAACTCCTCACTATCTCGAACTCCTCACTATCTCGAACTCCTCACTATCTCGAACTCCTCATTATCTCGAACTCCTCACTATCTCGAACTCCTCACTATCTCGAACTCCTCACTATCTCGAACTCCTCATTATCTCGAACTCCTCACTATCTCGAACTCCTCACTATCTCGAACTCCTCACTATCTCGAACTCCTCACTATCTCGAACTCCTCACTATCTCGAACTCCTCACTATCTCGAACTCCTCATTATCTCGAACTCCTCACTATCTCGAACTCCTCACTATCTCGAACTCCAACCTTTTCCCCGTGGATTTGCCGCCCATACTATATAGTTCCATCATCTTTACTATTTTATCTTGAACCTCCGATATAATAAAATTTGTTTTTATACATCTATATACAGGCTCCATTACGTATTGTATGTATCTGTGCGGATGCTGCTGTTCGCCTTATTTCTGGTAAAACTGGTGACGTAATAACAACATCTCTAGTCCCTGATCTTACCACAATAACTGATGCTGTTTACTCGGCGGGAGAAGGTATACCATTTTCTAAATATTCAGGCAGAGCTCTATTCTCCGCACAGGTGTCCTTGATTTTCGAGATGGCACTAGAGGCTATTGACTCGACGCGAAGGAAAGGTGGATGAGAAGAAGGAAGGAACACGAGATGACCTCGATTAATTCCCGTCTTTCTCTCGCGCCCCGTCTTATTATCAACTAACGCTTCCGGTGTTTATTACCATCCACTATCACCATTCCGAACATCCACTATCACCATTCCGAACATCCAGAAAGCCGACCAGGTGACGTATTACCTGATTCACGAGGTTGGCGGAGGGATCTAACTACCGGAAAAGTATAAAAAAGATCGACGTTTCGAGGGAGGGCACTTCGTCTGAAAGTTAGTAGATAGGTGAGGTAGTACAGGCTGATACCAATGGAGGACATTCAGTCTGAACGTAGACTTAAACGTCTTTTACATTATGAAAGCTTATTTACATTAATTATAAAATTAAGGTTCGTTTATTTAATTTCATGATCAAAGTGCGTGAAATATTACCTACTTTCAAAAACTATATACGGATAAAATATTATCAGGCTTCAAAATTTTTAAAGTTTGATTATTTGAGCAGACAGGACGATGCCACTGCCAGGCACCAAGATGAAAGAAACTTGAGAGAGACCAAAAGACATTTGTCAGCAACGTTAGTCATTTAGATTTCAGAAATATAAATTATTTCATGAAGTTTCATACTGTGAACAATCCTTTTTAGATTTACTGTTCACATTGCTTATCAATGGAAAGATTCTTAAAAGTTCGACGGTTACAAACCCTAGTTCGTTGCTGGAGGTCTGGGAGTGCAAAGGTATGTCATGCTGTACTGTACTTTTAAACCTATAGAAATAATATTTTAAACCTACAATAAATAAAACCTCCACGAACAGCTGTTGTTTTTTGGATTTGAATAATCGTCTGCCTGGCGTTAGACTGAATATCTATATATCTATATAATAATGTAGGGTATTATCGCCCAAAACTTTCCTCTTTACGAGTAAAATGGTCTGGCGTTATACAGAGTAAATAGCAATTACTAAGGCATGTTCCAAACGTGTGCTTCTCATGTGCCGAACGCATTAAAAATAATACATAATCAGCTGAAATGCCTCATTATCTATTGTTTGTAATGCGTTCGGCACGGTAGTAGCGCGACGTTTGAACGACGCCTAAAGCGCATTATAGTTATATAGGTCCTTTGAATAAATGTTAAAATAAGTTAAAATAATGAATGACTGGATGGCATGGTTCTAGTGGGATTTTCAATTCATAAAGACGATATTAACTGAATTGTGACTGCATAGGTGGCATTATTGTTACGTAAGCTGATCTGCATGTATATGGAGAGGTTCTGCATTTTCAACTACACATAACGGTTTGTGACAGTAAACAGAACTGTGAAATTTATTTGCATGCTCGAATTATCTAGATTTGACAAGTCCTTGCACGTGCTTGTGTCTTTATGAATACATTTTCGAGGTAAATATATTATTCTGTTGTTTTACATAACATGCTATATTGTAGGTTTTCGTCAGGAATTCCATGCACTTTCAGCGCAAAACAGAGTCAGTCAGAGCTAGAAAAGATGATGTTTTCATGATGAAACTTCTATTTTAACAATGTTATGACAATGTAGTGAAAACGTTTCCTGACTGAAAACATTCTAATTAATATTAGTATAGCTCATATATATAAACACCACAACAACTACCTTAGAGAAGTCTTCAATCTAGGTCCTTAAACATCTTCTAAATTTCCTAAACTAGCTTAGCAAGAATAATATAATGGGAATGTTACTGTACAATGTGATGTATATGTTGTATTGACTAGGCGCAGGGCCACACAGAGTCATTTGAGGTATTTTCCATCCTGAAAGATCTTTGTGGTCATGTCTTGTTTAGAAAACTGATTTCCATACTCTTGAACTTCTGGATTACGTTCTGTAGTCTTTAACGTTTTAAATAACGTTCTCAATCCTGCAAATTGAAATCTGCAAATTGAAATCTAAGGTCTCAGGAATGGCAAATTTCCCACATTCTCAGAGACTATTTGACAGTAATATATATGCATATTTCACTTCATTTCTATTTGGGCCCCCCCTTTAGCTGGCTTTGCCTCCCCCCTCTGGGCGGCCCTGACTAGGTGGTCTACTATAGCCGTACTAGTAAGTAGGAACAAAACAAGTGTGAGAGAGGAAAGCCCTGGGTATGAGGTTGGCAATAAAAGGCATTTGACCTTTTAACAATTCTTTTTTTATAAATATTGTGTGTAGGACCTACTTGCAGGCACAACCTGGCAGAGTGTAATCCAAGCCGCTAAAGCTCAACAAGCCAATGAATCTTTAGCAAATGACAGCAATGATCGAACACTGCTATTGGGCGGGTGTGTTGATGGTTACATTGTCGTCTTTGACTGGAAGGATAAGAAACATCCAGGAAGAGTGATATTCAAGATTGAGGTAACTACTGTTATACGACAACATATATCTACAGGTATTTTTTAAAAATACGAGAGGTGAAATGGACTATTACGCAGCTATGTCTTATATATAGTAGAAGAGAGTGCGCGATAGTTATTTGAATTTCAAGTGGGCGAGAACTCATGAAAGTTGGTCAAAGTGGCAACTCTCAGGAACAACAAAACTTGTCTGATTAATTCATGTACAGATTAAAACAAAAATGATATACAGTGACACTCTTTATGTGTTTTCTCTCCACCAAAACGGTTTTTAATGTTTCCAGGCGCATCGTGATGAGATAGTTAGCATGATATCAAATCCGAAGATTGATCAAGTTGTATCATCTGGCCTGGGTAAGTATTGTTTTCTCAATATAGCATTCATTTAAGCAATACAATTGCACTACACGGAATATATAAAAACAGAATTAATTATCAAATTGTTCTATTGTAATGTTTATCAAATCAGTCATGGACATGCAGTTAAGCCAAAACATTGCTATGACGAGGAAGGACCAAATTTGTGCATGAACGTAGACACAAACATACACAATGAGTTATATGATACTTCCATCAAATTTCCAAACCTTGCAGTTCTCACTTTCACTGGATCGTACATGGATCCTCTTTATATGGTTCCATATCAGGGATTATTTTAAGGAAATGTTATCACTGCACAAAGAGCAGAAAATTGGATAGCATTTGAATGTAGCGTCATGTTAAACAGCATGGAACCAAGGAACCTAAGACAAGGCCAAGGGAGCTAACTATAGGAGGTGGTTAACTGATTCTGTATTTTCAGACACAATTTTTGATATATTTCATAAGAGAGACTGAGTATTAGGTACAAAAACAATGCTTGGTTATGGGAATCTGTACTCTTCTTTACTTATAATATAATACCTATTTCTATATATTAATGAAAATTTTATTACTGCACAAATTCCCATTTATCACTGCACAAATTGGTTATCACTGCACAAATTGGTTATCACTGCACCTTAAAATAATCCCTGTTCCATATTGCCGGTATGCATCGAAAGAATGTTTATTGATTCTCCATGCGGTTGCTTGTTTTTTCATGAGATATAGATTCAAGAAATATGACTGCAATCGTAAGCCGAACGTAAGTTGAACAGAATACAGCAGTAAGTAGGATCTAATCAACAACATTATATGGTTGTTTGTTTCAATCTAAACCACCCAACGGAACCTCCCATTCCGTCCAGAGAACTGATGACGAGTGCAAGTCAGTCTCAACAATATAGAATATCTGAAGGACGACGGGAATAATAACATCATGAACAACTTTTACTTTTTTTCCAGACAACATCATAAAAATTTGGCGTCTCTTTCCTTTTGCTGAAGAAGCCTTAGCTCCACTGATGACTCTCTATTTTGACGAGCTGCCGCGTCATCTTTGTGTATCACATCATAGATTACTGGTAGCTCTTTATGAACGTTCACGAGCTAATTACGCCGTTACTGTATACAAGACAACACAAAAAGGTAAATGCACAATATGCATTAAAACCTTAGTTTCAAGTAATAAGCAAAAAATCATTGGTGTATTATGCTTATTTATTTATTTACTAAATGTCATGCATGACAGAAAAACATGATATGTTATTATGCGGTACAACGTGCATTGCCTATTATTGCATGGTAATATCAGATACAATATCGTCCCTCTCGACCACAAGTTGGAAAAAGGTTTAACTCTTGTCTGTATATATATGACTGTGTGTGTGATATATATATTCCACAACAGGGGTGTGTATATAGAATTTTCCTCTGGAGGAGTTAAATTCTTCCTCAATCTAGAGATGGTTAAAAAAAAGCAATACTGTAAGACTGAGTAGTAAATTGTTATGCTCGCTTTCTTTCATCGCTAAACGGGGAAGGCGGGGACGCATATAACTAAGCGATCTATAAGTCCAAACGACTTTACTAAGCGACCAGGAATGCTTCAAATAAAAATAATTCTAGAAATCAGTTAAATATCCTTATATTGTTCTCCTCCCGTTCAATACTTTTCCTTTTTTATTTGTTTGTTAGAACGGTTCGACCATCGCACAGAAGACGACCACAATGATGAAGTGATCAGTGTGAGCAGTTGTTTAAAAATGAGATTATTTGCGACGGCTAGTTTAGATGGAACTGTTCGTATTTGGGATGAAAGTAATCGTTTAAAACGAGTCATAAAGTTAAATGCTACGCCTTCAGCGTTGTGTTTTTGCAGGGAACGTGGTGATATCATGGTTGCCATTGGGAATTCTCTTCATAGAATCAAATACGCAACATGTAAGAACATTTATCGTGTTATTCTATGCAGTTGAAATAAACACATGCAGAAGCACACAAACTAAAATAGTAGGCTATATTTTCATTCAGGATTAGCGGCTAATTGTCTTGGCCGTCAAATAAATTGTTATTAGAGATAGGAACGCCTTATCTATGACGCAGCTTTGCATGTGATATCCTATACATCATATAACGTACGCTATGCATGTGTTGTCGATATAGCATATTGGAAGTGAACATAAACACGGAAATTGAATTGACTGGCTTACGTTGTTTTTGTTTATCTATTTCAGACCTGCCTCAATCATATGTGTACAGAATGGTTGGTATGGCGTTCAAAGATTTTTACAACGATTCAATCATCCCTATTGATGAAACATTATTGAAAAGTCTGAGTACTGTAGACCTGCAACGTTTAACAAAAGCCCACTCATATTCTTCAAAATTTACATATGCGCCTGATCCATTGTCTGATGATGAAACTGAAGAAAAGAAACAAGAAGTAAAACGCCGTGCAGTGGTAGGCCATGATTCAAACACAGCAGAGAACGATAGTTAAGCCCAGCGTGGGAAACTAGCAAACGTTGTTGCACAAATATTTTTTCACATAGCCATATTTCTGAACAACGACCCCAACAACGACCCCAAATCTGTATTGTGATCTTCGTGTTATATGTATCTTCGTGAGTATTTTAAAGATTGCTTTCTTTGTGATTACCTTTTTAGGCGATGGAGAAAATCCAAGAACGGGAAAGTGATCTGAAAAAATTACGAGATGGGGAACTTCGTAGCTCGAAAAAGAAACCAAAAATGGACGAGAATTTACAAAATGAAGCCTTCGAGAAATATTTATCTTTGTTCTATAATAGAACGTCAGTTTCCTTACCAGAAAACTCTGATGATGAGAGTGAAATACCAGTGTACAAAGATGAAGAGATATATATTCCGGATGTAGAACCTAATGGATTTTTCTGCATTGATCATCAGTCTCCATTGAAATATAGAAATACCTTAGAGGATGAGAAAGATTCTGGTGATGAACAATCCCTTGATACAGACATAGGTACACCACAAAACAGGTTAAGATCACAATCACTGCCTATCATAAATGAAGAACCGTGTTTGGAATATGATAAAAATGTTGTATTAGAAGACACTAGTATTGAGCTACCAGACGACAGAGCTGCATTATCGCCAACTCAGGATAAGAACAAACCAAAAAAGAAACGTAAAAGTAGTTCCGCGGACAAGAAATATAAACATCGTGTACAAAAAGAAATAATCGTAGGAAAATCTCCAGGAAGTTATCCTTTACCTGATGAAGCATTGCATGATGTCTCGCGAGAGAGTGCTGAACTAGCGATGGTGGAAGATGAAAATGGTAAACAATACGAAGCAATATTGATAGCACCTGATGGGTATATTCCAAACTCAGTTGTTGTGGCTTTATTTGATGATATGAGAAGTAAGAAAGAAGTAGAAGTACAACAACAGGAAGTCATACCATATAGACCACCGCAATTGACTCTAACTCAGTTGTTAGAAATAAAAGCAAGTGGTACACAGATTACGGTATGTATTGTGTACATGATGTATTATTTCATAATTTACTCTGAAATCTATTTACCTATTGGTTAAAAACAATAATCATCAATTATTTAGTCCAAATAGGAACAATAAGTAAGCTTTGTGATTCGTACCAACCAGCGTTGAAAAAGATATGCACTTCTATCATAAAAAAGATATACTCTCTTACGTATGCGTGTTCAGACTGTTTCCATAGCGGTTCTGGTCTTAAATAGTGTATATATTTTTATGCAATACAGGTATAATTACTTCCACCAGAAGGTTATGTTTTCACCTCCATTTGTTTTTGTGTACGTGTTTGTCTGTCATGCAGCAGAATAACTCAACACATACAAGTATATGTGGAGCTATAATGGACAAATTGATTTTTATTCAATTTGGATGAAAATTGAATGAGAAATTTACAACATTTGTCTTGCTTGCTTCTCCGGGATGAAAAGGATGGATGCGTAATTAAGGCATGCATAATTTATGCTCATGCATATTCCGCTGGCGGAGGTGTGCAGTCGATCTTTGAATACCCTATAGGTATAATTACGTGTATATGGCCCAACCGTAGCAATAATTTGAAGTATATACAGGTGTATGTACCACAGAATACCGCAAAAATTTACATGGTCCATATCTTTTGTCAAATATATATAATTTAATATTTTTTAGTATAGTTTATCGCTATATTTTTTCTTCCTGGGGGTTTTTGGGCTAGATTTCATAGACTTCAGTATTTTTTTTAATTGAACTTTCTGTGGAACAAACTCTAATGTACCACAGAATACCAGTGCGGAGATAAATAAGCAACGGTTTATCAAATTGTACCAGGATTTGGTGTGTCATGTTGTGTGATGATACTGTACTGATATTGCTAACTTAATTTAGTGAAAGGTAAACACTAAAATCATTACCGCATACCAGTGGTGTAACCAAAGTATACCAGGTTTATCAATAATTTTGAAAAATTCAGTTTTTCAATGGTAAAATTGATTCCTCGGTGTGATTCCTGTATAGTAATAATGTTGTGTTGCATAGAAAAAGTAGTGATCAACATAAATTATACTGGTTTGCAAACTTATTTTTAAACTTTCGAATTTTACAGGCGGGAAAAAAGTATCAAAAACATACAATGTTATTTTTTGTTAATCCTGATTATTTTAAAGAATTTTATGAAAATATTCATTTTTTGTTTTTTATATGTCAATTAAACTAAAACTAATATATATTCACAAAAATAAAGTATACAGTATGTTTCCCCCAAATTTTATAAGATCAATAAATAAGACTGGTATTCTGTGGTACCGTGGTATTCTGTGGTACATACACCTGTATATAATGTGAAGCTCAGCCATTATGAGTTAAACGTTAAAGGTGATTATTTGTTCTTTCTCCAGGAAGCAACTTCAGAATTAAGTTCAGAAGATGATATTTTATCAAAAGTCAACATGAACTATGAAGAACAGTTACAACGGGTGTTACGCGATACTCCATCACCTGAAGCATTCTCTGATGAAGAATTTATAATGCCTCCAGAAACTCCTAAAATAGAAACACCAATCGAAACTCCTAAAACAAAGATCCCCGTGCTAAAATCTGCCACAGAATATTTTGCCACCAGAAGTCCTTTAAGAAGTCCTTTACCTGTGTCAAGGAAAAGTTATTCGCCTTTAAGTCAAACAAGAGATGAACCAGGGTAAGTTGCAACTTGGAATAATTGTAACACATTGGGAATAGATATAGGCCAACATAGACATATATCGATGCCGAATTTCTAAGCAATAACAGCGACGTATTTAAAGGCACACAGTGCAATCATTAGTGGTTTCCAAATCACCATCACCTAATCACCAAAAATGCATTTTAAGACTTTAAGGTTCAAGAATCGCGAAAACAAAACTTCATACTATATGAAAAAATCCGTGTGACCATTTGTGCGCCCGGGAATATTAACGAAATAACTTACACAATGATCTGACGTGGGCAGTTCCTCGCGCCATCTCGCGTGTTACATACCGTTTCATAGCGCATTGTTTTTCAAAAATGGAATTTTTTAATGTGACATCTCATTATTTTGTCCGGTGACCTATGTTCAAATTTTGCATGCTGTATTGCACCCCAAAAATCTTTCATTGTACCAAAAAAATTCTGTAATGCCAAAATATTTTTATCGAAGAAAACGACATTTTTGCCTTTTTCAAAAAAATGGCATTACAAAATTTGTTTATATTTTATTTATTGTTAGTCTGTCTTGCAAGTAAAATAATGCACGAAAATAAATTGGGGGTCACCGTGCTTCTTTTCCAACTACACGAGGCGATAGGCTATTTTGGAGTGAATTTCGTGCAACGAACTATGTGTTACTAAATTTGAAAGTAGAAACATCAAATATATGAAAACCCTAAAAATACGGAGTTTAAAAATTTCAAAGTGTTGAACACCTGAATTTTTTAAAACTGTATCGAGCCTGTAAGTTTTATATTTCATCACTTTGAGGTGGACAGAGAGACTAAAGAGGTTTTGCAGCCCAATTGATAGATCTCCGAAGTCCTAAAGTTTAAAACGACTTTTGACGTCATTTAGATGCATTTAGACGTCATGGTCTAACCTTTCATAATCCGATGTCCAAACAACAAAGTGCTGATTGGGCTTAGTTGGGATTTAACAATCGTTTCGATTTTGTATGTCCAATATACTGTATGCGCCACACTCTTTCATTAAAACTCATCCCAACGTTTAGTCTCACCCATTGTTCTTTATCTTTCCCGTAGTTCCGAAGTGGTGACACCTCGAGAACCTGTCCCAGCACCCGAGCCAGATGTCAGAGCAACAACACCATCATTTACTGAACAAGCTCCACTTCCACATTTTATAACACAATTCAAAGGAATAAAATGGTTTGATAAATTGTTTCCCAACGCCAATCCATCGGTAAGTGTTTAAATTACTATTTTCAATTAATAAAACTAAACATCACAAACCATGTTTCGACGGGAGAGCCCGAGCGCATGCAACCTCGTCCCTGTAGGTGCTTTGTGAATGTCACACAGGTACTGTACGACATTACGGAAACTGCGATTGGGCAGGTATCCAGTTCTACAGGGTATATCAGCTATCCTGCGTTTATTATTTAGTTTATAATTATATATTTACTTTCTTCATACCAATAAAGATCAATCTTTTAGCTGTCAAATAATACCTTTTTTGTATCATTGCGATAAAAAATGGCCAAATACGATACGATTAAAAATTGCCGGTCCAAAACGCATTTTTCCTCCATTGGGCATTGGGAGTTGAGTGCACAGCTATTGGTATTCTAATTTCGAATTCAAATTTAAGAATTTTAATAAAGTGGCGTAACCCATGGGCTATTTATCTATTGGTAAATTTAAAGAAGATTCAAATCGCGATTTAACAACGAAATTTTGGGGTTGAAACATTTTACGAAACAGGAAACTTGCAGACTGAACTGACAATGCTGAACGTTTCACAAATAGGCAACCATCATTTCTGCAAATGGTCGAAACTGGTCCACCACTCTTTTCTCATCGGATCGTACTGGGCAGTTATTGATCGTAGTGATACAAAAAAGATGTCATTTGACAGCTAAAAGCTTGATCTTTATTTGTGTGAAAAAGGTATTAAATCCATAAACTAAATATTATGCGCGCGATACCATCCCAAAGTTGGATTACCTTTTTTTATACACCCTTAATTTGTAGTGTAATACTGTCAGTACTAATACTGCATGTACCGTAATAGTATATCAAATAGTACCGTTAGGTTGCTGTGTAGTCTAGTTGAACATTTTCACAGCACAAAATGATACAATTAATGCAGCAAAGCACGTGTATACATTTTAGATTATAAGACTATAGATTCTTGTACTATACGGCAAGAAATCTTACTAGTTTTCAAATTTTACTTCTTCAAAACAAAATACTTGAAGAAGTTTTAATTTCATATTTGGAATATGAAGATGGTATTTTCATATAACCCCACACGCGGATAAGAAACCAGTTGTAATGGACGCTAAATATGCAGAAAAAAAATCATTATATGAACTTGCTTTTCCTATGGTTCTACATTTTAGGCGTTTCTGCTAAAAAATCTCTTGTTAATGTTTTACAGACGTTTCCCAAGCCATGGACGATCGACGCTTTTGTTGGACTCCTGCTTATCTTTCTTTCAAAAAGTCCAGATTACGAAATGAAACAACATATTTGTGCTGTAAGTAAAATTACATTTCCTTTTTTTCATTGATTTTCACATTCATGCAATCGCTCATATTATCACACAAAAATCATTGATTACTCGCATAGCAAAATAAAGCTGGACATTTTAAAAACCAATACAATTGTGGATTTACACTGCAAGTTGCGACCATGCAAATATTCTACTTAACATGTTGGGCAAGAATACTTCTCTTCCTCTACTAAACCTGACGAAGGGCCTTCACTCGAATCATGAAACAAAACTATGACAGCTTATTATAGAATACTATATCTACAATGGACCCCCACGTTTGAGATTACATCACCATCATTATGCATTCGTCACCTCTAGGCAATAATATTACTTCGTGGTCAAGAATCATTTGATGACGGTTGTGTAAAGCAGATTATAAGCACTTTAACACAAGAACTAAACATATCAAGTGGTTCTCTGACGAGCTGGAACTCTAATACAAAACAATTTGTTCGATCAGCTTTCCAACTGTTAAGATTGATGAAGAAATACACACCAGATGTAGTGGCGCTGTTCATGTCACACTTTATCTTAGGTGATAAAGAGATCAGGTAAGCAGTGCTGAATACCACATCAGAATGAAGCTATCAGGCCAAACATGTAAAGGTAAATCTATTATATCTGACTCTGGAGACTCAGTTTCATGTAATATATATACTACATGCTTTCTGGAAATTTTCATTATGGTTATTTCAGTATACGGTGAACAGGTACTGTACTTTTTTGCATGCCATATGTTGTAACTGTTTCAAAGAACATCGATGTCAAAGAACAAATATTTCGTTTGTTAGTGAACGTACACAAAAAATGTGAGCATTGATAAAACTGTACGGAGATTGATTTCTTGCAGTACAGGAAAAATTGAATCACGTTTGGTCGACGTTTTGCATGGCTACTGTACGTTCATGCTTTAAATACACCATCAGCGCATGCGTATTTTCGCTTGCTAAAAATATTTGGATAACACTTGCCAATAGGGATGTTTGTAATTTTCTATATTTTTAATGTATTCACCTGTTGTATTTTAGAACATTCGTTATTGATGTTTTCACTGAAATTGGAGTGCAGGAGGCAAACCGCTATTTCCTTCGAGAGTTGGACGAATTTGACACTTGGGTAACGTACTAGTTTGTATTATACCATAAACTAGTAATTTCTAATAGAAAGATAATTGCTGCGAGGGGTCAGATCAGTCCTGATTAAATTTAAAACCTTTGAAATATTACCAGTAGATCTTTGTAGATTACATAAGATCTTTATTTATTATTAACTACTAAACCCTATTATTAAGAACCAAACCCAACAGAACTATTAACTACGAAACCGAACTATTCACCACCAAACACAACTATTTAATGGACAGTTTGTTGACCTGATAAATTGTTCGTGAACGTTTAGAAACAGATACCTTTGTAATAACATAAATTAAACCAACCATATTTGTTTATTTGATGTATTGTAATATATCGATTATTGTTCATTGTTGAACAGTAAGTATTTTGAACTGAACAGTATCATAGGCAATAGTTAACTGTTTGCCACCTTTATCGTTAGGTGCTAATGTTTATATAGCCACATATATAGCCACATGGCTATAAGACTTTGCAGGTTCATATCTTCGGTTCAGTGCATGCTATGTAGATGACAATACCACCGTTCGATTCAGCGTTTTACGATCTCTTTAGCCAAGTAAATTGTGTTTGTTTACAACGCTATGCGGCCGCTTTATCCCCATTCAAACGCCTCTGAACTTTGTATTGTTTACAAATTAACAATAATACAAACTAATTAAATATTCATTTCGCTTTCCTACCTTTGGTTTACAGTACTTTACACACTACATACTCGTAAATACCACCATTCGACGGGGATTTCCAATCCCTTTAGTTTGATACCATTTTTATAATCATAGGACATAATCTAGCCCTTTTACGGCAATTCTCGTTTATATTGTGTATTTGTTGCGACTTGAAAAGGACGTGCGAACATTGCGAACACGTGTGTCTGGTTAAAAAAACTCTGAAAATCACTGTCGCTGTCCAATACATCGCAGGCTCAGAGGATCATCTCGAATGAAAAATACCAAAATCGACTATATCCACGATTAGTAAGCTGCTCGCTTCGCTCGCAGCAATTAAACATTCTACCAAATACACAATGAGAAAACCCTAACACATCATATTATATGGACATTAAAAGTTGTCAAAAGTTAGCTAGAAGTAATCGTTACCAAAATCCCTGAGTGACGTCATGTATGGTAAATTCTATTTCCATGAAGTTTTGCTTCGGAGATATATTGCATTTCTTCAAATATTGCAAAATTCCATTCATGAGATAGGGTAACTTGCAAATTAAAGAAGTTGTCATTTCCTGATTCAAGCAAATTCTTTAAAAAGATCATAAAAATATATCAGATTAAACATTAAAAAATCTACCATGTATAGTAAACAGTGACCAATTACGACCTACAGGTAACAAACAGAATATCTTTAACAACCTTTCACTAATCGATACAAATCCGAAAATCAATTATATCCATATCAGATCCACACTTGTACAATCAATCAAAAACTTTATTCACTCTATTCTAGTATATATGTATATGAAATAATAGTAATAAAGAAATGTATCAAGATCCTTGCAGGAGAATCTAGAGGTTAACCTTATGATAAGATCCCCATAGAAGAGTATAAAAACTAGTGTCTATATATAAACAATAAGTTAAAAATTAAATATTATACTATAATACTAATTTAAAAAATCCACTAGAACAAGTCCATGTGCAGCTTGACTTGATTTTTAAACTTTGTAAGATTCTCAGCTTCTGCAACATGGTTAGGCAAAGCGTTCCATAATTGAATGACTCTTACAAAGAAAGAGTGTATATAGCAATTGATTCTTGGTAATTTAGTATACAACGTGTACCTATGGTTTACTCTAGTCTTATTCGAGGGTTTAAATTCAAGAATTTCCGCAAATGTTATACCGTTAAGATTGAATATTGTTGTATAGAATTCAACAAGAGATAGATAGACTCTACGTTTCTCGAGAGTGTCCCATTTCAAAAGTATACACCGTTGTTCATACGGCATTTCTCCACACTTCTGATTAAGTGCTAATCTCGATGCCCTTCTTTGAATACCCTCTAGAGCTTTCACATCTTTCACTTGATAATGGGACCATACGGGAGAAGCATACTCTAATATAGGTCGCACCAGGGCTATATATAACTTTGCAAAAACAACCGACTGTACGTTTAATTAGACCCAAAATCCGATTGACAAGGGAGAGTACAAGTCATGCACAATTATAACCATCACCCAAAAATAACCTCATGCTTTCTCAGTTAAAATTTAATTTCACTGTACGTGTTTATTTTATTCTAGGGTGTACCAGAAAATGCAGTCAAAGCTCATGTTCACAGATTATGTCTCAACTGGTTAGATAAATGGTTAACTCAATTTAAGGAACACATCCGATCATTGGCAGGCAAGATCAACCGCGCTCGCAGTGGACAGGTTGTCAGGTATACCCTTATATTTATCAAATACTACATGAAGATTGTACAATTAAATATTATATTATTGTGGGTAATTGAACACTTTTTATGGGATAATTATTTTTGCATAGGGGTACTAAAAATCCGAAGACGCCGTCACAAGTCAAAGGAATTTTAAAGGGCAAAGAGGTGAGTATTGAATTGTCGCAATAGAATACAACATCGCATTAAGATATCTATATGTACTAATGATTTCGACAGTTTTAGAAATGTCATCTGACTCTGGTAATGACATCAAACGATATTTTTCTTGTTAAATCTTAAATATGTATATTGCTTTTATTGCTTTTTAGTCGAAGACTAACATGAAACAATCCGGAGGTAGAGTAAAAATTTTTTTTGTGAATTTCATCGCTATATTTTGTTTTTTAATCATGAGGTTTCTTTGGAGACAACATTCTTAAACATACTCCTCGGGAAATATTATTCGGAAGTTCGGGCTCTTTAAACTGTGATGATTTTCGTGTACTGTAATTTGATATTGTATCTCAAAAGCGTTCTATATATCCTTACTGTAGTTTCCTGGAATTTCCAGACAATGGGTGACGCGGCAGCAGATAACGCCTGTGCCGTTGATGCAATCAATTATTTCTCGGAAATGCAACTTCAGTCTGAAATAGAAAAAGCTAGAGCAAGAAGATATTCTCTGAAACGCTCTGATGGGGAGGACGAGAAAGCTAGGAACACCGTACTTATATTGCCTGCCATTGATACGTAAGTCAATTAAAAAAAGTAAGACGGTATTATCTTATCATTCTGTGCATGGAACAGAAGATTAAACTAATTGTATGAAACTAAATTATTGCTCTAACGTCCGTCGTATTTTGAAGCCAACTTTAAATTCTCTGGCCTCAAGTTAATTGTGTTCATTTTCTACTCTAATTCTAACGTATCACGAAGGATCACGATCAACGAGGAAGGTTGTTGGGGAAACTTCCCTTTTGTATTGAATTCGTCTTAGCCTTAACGTACACCAAGAACAATGGCGGACACTGGCGCGGTGATGGGCTGTCCCCTCCTTAAAGGGTCTAAAAGATAGCTCATTGACTAAGATTTAGCATTATATTAGCATATCTTTTTAATTAAGAAAATTGGCTTTAAATTTGCAGCAGCAGAAGGGTCTGAATATTTTGGCAACTAAATTCACACCCCCAAAATTTTTCCTGATTGATTCCGCCATTAATTTAGTAATATTTCGTTTCCATTAAAGTCCTGTGTTAGTCCTTACTAACATACAAACCACGACCCTAAGTATAATATTTTTTGTATTGTCCAAACAGGTCCTATGAAAAGGCGGTTTCTATGCTAGAAAATCACAAACTGGATGATCTTTCGTTATAAAAAAGTATATTTTATTGTTTCAGGAAGCCAAGTCTTGCTCGGTTAGGAGAGACACATTGCAGCCACTGTCATCCTGAGAGGGAAACAGCGCTATCATATGGTATGAATCAATCATTTGTCTTCTAGGTCAAAATAGGGCATAATTCAATATATTATATACAGGGTATCCTGTAATATAATCATGGAGGATTTTTTAATTCTTAAATTTTACAATGGGTATACATTTTGACACTTTGTTCTGTATTTTTACGATTCGTTATTCTGTAGAAAAACACAACGAAAGACAAATTTTTCATGTCGACTTATTCAAAGTTGACGTTTTGCCTCGGTATTTACCTAACAGAAACACGAGGACCGGGGGTATATGAGGGAGTTCCCCGAAAATAAATGCAAAATCGAAACTCGTTGTGATAAATATTTTACGTCTTATTCCCGAGGGTGCTAAATATGATTTTATTCCAGTTAGGGTACTTTAAAATAATTCAAGTATAAAAACCTTCAGTTGATGGCCAAACCTTTTATTATTACCTAAGGCCAGACTTTTTATTAGTTGGTTTACGGATTTGATTTAAAAAAGTAGTCGGTAGGTCGGAATTTTTTTTAAAACACTGAGTAAAATTTATAACAGAACCAAATTTAATATAATAGGGTCTTTGAAATCGATATTGTTATCCTCCAGGCATTCAATATCTACCTGGAAGAACAAGTTTTAAAATTTCCATAGTTTGTGAAGCCATGTAAATACGAGAGTCAGCAGCACTTACAGTATTTTAGTTAATTGTGTACTTCATGTCAGAGCCACTTTTTGCAATCATACGTTGAATTTTTAAATTTTTTTTTTCACTTTCTGATTTTTTACGGTCGGCGTGTCCGCAAACCAACTAATAAAAAAGTCTGGCCTAATCTGTCTTTTTTATACATTTACATTCAATTCCTTTTCTTTAGGATTCCGATTACCACCGATTCATCAACAGACTTCTATAGCAGTAAACAACATTGCATTACGTCTAAAGACAATCACATTAAATCCTTTCCCTGCGAAAAACGACACAAATATCTACGAAAGTTTTCAACATCATGATCTCTTAACTTTACGATCTGCCCAGAAATATTTTATTCCGTCACGATCATATGTTCAACCAGAAATAGTGAAATAATTTCGATACCAAACAAAGAACAACCCTTCTGCCGGCCGTGCAATATTTTTTATATTTTAATATTAAAATTAAATATGTACAAATTTTGAAATTGTTGTGTATTGCTAGAGCTCTGCTTTTGACCAGGTTCTAAAGTATTCACTGCAAGGAATGTAAAGGTATTTTAATCACCCCGTATATGGATACAACGACAATGGGTAAATACCAACCTAAAATGAACATGTTTTGTGAGTGGCTTCCTTAAACAAAAGAGATCAGTGTTTTTGTGACTTGATCAGTGTTTGTGACTTGCTCAGTGTTTGTGACTTGATCAGTGTTTGTGACTTGATCAGTGTTTGTGACTTGATCAGTGTTTGTGACTTGATCAGTGTTTGTGACTTGATCAGTGTTTGTGACTTGATCAGTGTTTGTGACTTGATCAGTGTTTGTGACTTGCTCAGTGTTTGTGACTTGCTCAGTGTTTGTGACTTGATCAGTGTTTGTGACTTGATCAGTGTTTGTGACTTGATCAGTGTTTGTGACTTCCTCAGTGTTTGTGACTTGATCAGTGTTTGTGACTTGATCAGTGTTTGTGACTTGATCAGTGTTTGTGACTTGATCAGTGTTTGTGACTTGCTCAGTGTTTGTGACTTGCTCAGTGTTTGTGACTTGCTCAGTGTTTGTGACTTGATCAGTGTTTGTGACTTGCTCAGTGTTTGTGACTTGATCAGTGTTTGTGACTTGCTCAGTGTTTGTGACTTGCTCAGTGTTTGTGACTTGATCAGTGTTTGTGACTTGATCAGTGTTTGTGACTTGCTCAGTGTTTATGACTTGATCAGTGTTTGTGGCTTGATCAGTGTTTGTGACTTGCTCAGTGTTTGTGACTTGCTCAGTGTTTGTGACTTGCTCAGTGTTTGTGACTTGATCAGTGTTTGTGACTTGATCAGTGTTTGTGACTTGCTCAGTGTTTGTGACTTGATCAGTGTTTGTGACTTGATCAGTGTTTGTGACTTGCTCAGTGTTTGTGACTTGCTCAGTGTTTGTGACTTAATCAGTGTTTGTGACTTGATCAGTGTTTGTGACTTGATCAGTGTTTGTGACTTGATCAATGTTTGTGACTTGCTCAGTGTTTGTGACTTGATCAGTGTTTATGACTTGATCAGTGTTTATGACTTGCTCAGTGTTTGTGGCTTGCTCAGTGTTTGTGACTTGCTCAGTGTTTGTGACTTGCTCAGTGTTTATGACTTGCTCAGTGTTTGTGACTTGCTCAGTGTTTGTGACTTGATCAGTGTTTATGACTTGCTCAGTGTTTGTGACTTGCTCAGTGTTTGTGACTTGCTCAGTGTTTGTGACTTGATCAGTGTTTGTGACTTGATCAGTGTTTGTGACTTGATCAGTGTTTGTGACTTGATCAGTGTTTGTGACTTGATCAGTGTTTGTGACTTGATCAGTGTTTGTGACTTGATCAGTGTTTGTGACTTGATCAGTGTTTGTGACTTGCTCAGTGTTTGTGACTTGATCAGTGTTTGTGACTTGCTCAGTGTTTGTGACTTGATCAGTGTTTATGACTTGCTCAGTGTTTGTGACTTGATCAGTGTTTGTGACTTGCTCAGTGTTTGTGACTTGATCAGTGTTTATGACTTGCTCAGTGTTTGTGACTTGATCAGTGTTTGTGACTTGCTCAGTGTTTGTGACTTGATCAGTGTTTGTGACTTGCTCAGTGTTTGTGACTTGATCAGTGTTTATGACTTGCTCAGTGTTTGTGACTTGATCAGTGTTTGTGACTTGATCAGTGTTTGTGACTTGCTCAGTGTTTGTGACTTGCTCAGTGTTTGTGACTTGATCAGTGTTTGTGACTTGCTCAGTGTTTGTAACTTGCTCAGTGTTTGTGACTTGATCAGTGTTGGTGACTTGATCAGTGTTTGTGACTTGATCAGTGTTTGTGACTTGATCAGTGTTTGTGACTTGATCAGTGTTTGTGACTTGATCAGTGTTTGTGACTTGATCAGTGTTTGTGACTTGATCAGTGTTTGTGACTTGATCAGTGTTTGTGACTTGCTCAGTGTTTGTGACTTGCTCAGTGTTTGTGACTTGATCAGTGTTTGTGACTTGATCAGTGTTTGTGACTTGATCAGTGTTTGTGACTTGCTCAGTGTTTGTGACTTGATCAGTGTTTGTGACTTGATCAGTGTTTGTGACTTGATCAGTGTTTGTGACTTGATCAGTGTTTGTGACTTGCTCAGTGTTTGTGACTTGCTCAGTGTTTGTGACTTGCTCAGTGTTTGTGACTTGATCAGTGTTTGTGACTTGCTCAGTGTTTGTGACTTGATCAGTGTTTGTGACTTGCTCAGTGTTTGTGACTTGCTCAGTGTTTGTGACTTGATCAGTGTTTGTGACTTGATCAGTGTTTGTGACTTGCTCAGTGTTTATGACTTGATCAGTGTTTGTGGCTTGATCAGTGTTTGTGACTTGCTCAGTGTTTGTGACTTGCTCAGTGTTTGTGACTTGCTCAGTGTTTGTGACTTGCTCAGTGTTTGTGACTTGATCAGTGTTTGTGACTTGCTCAGTGTTTGTGACTTGATCAGTGTTTGTGACTTGATCAGTGTTTGTGACTTGCTCAGTGTTTGTGACTTGATCAGTGTTTGTGACTTGATCAGTGTTTGTGACTTGATCAATGTTTGTGACTTGCTCAGTGTTTGTGACTTGATCAGTGTTTATGACTTGATCAGTGTTTGTGACTTGATCAGTGTTTATGACTTGATCAGTGTTTATGACTTGCTCAGTGTTTGTGGCTTGCTCAGTGTTTGTGACTTGCTCAGTGTTTGTGACTTGCTCAGTGTTTATGACTTGCTCAGTGTTTGTGACTTGCTCAGTGTTTGTGACTTGATCAGTGTTTATGACTTGCTCAGTGTTTGTGACTTGCTCAGTGTTTGTGACTTGCTCAGTGTTTGTGACTTGATCAGTGTTTGTGACTTGATCAGTGTTTGTGACTTGATCAGTGTTTGTGACTTGATCAGTGTTTGTGACTTGATCAGTGTTTGTGACTTGATCAGTGTTTGTGACTTGATCAGTGTTTGTGACTTGATCAGTGTTTGTGACTTGCTCAGTGTTTGTGACTTGATCAGTGTTTGTGACTTGCTCAGTGTTTGTGACTTGATCAGTGTTTATGACTTGCTCAGTGTTTGTGACTTGATCAGTGTTTGTGACTTGCTCAGTGTTTGTGACTTGATCAGTGTTTATGACTTGCTCAGTGTTTGTGACTTGATCAGTGTTTGTGACTTGCTCAGTGTTTGTGACTTGATCAGTGTTTGTGACTTGCTCAGTGTTTGTGACTTGATCAGTGTTTATGACTTGCTCAGTGTTTGTGACTTGATCAGTGTTTGTGACTTGATCAGTGTTTGTGACTTGATCAGTGTTTGTGACTTGCTCAGTGTTTGTGACTTGCTCAGTGTTTGTGACTTGATCAGTGTTTGTGACTTGCTCAGTGTTTGTAACTTGCTCAGTGTTTGTGACTTGATCAGTGTTGGTGACTTGATCAGTGTTTGTGACTTGATCAGTGTTTGTGACTTGATCAGTGTTTGTGACTTGATCAGTGTTTGTGACTTGATCAGTGTTTATGTGACTTGATCAGTGTTTGTGACTTGATCAGTGTTTATGACTTAATCAGTGTTTGTGACTTGATCAGTGTTTATGTGACTTGATCAGTGTTTATGACTTGCTCAGTGTTTGTGACTTGATCAGTGTTTGTGACTTGCTCAGTGTTTATGACTTAATCAGTGTTTGTGACTTGCTCAGTGTTTGTGGCTTGATCAGTGTTTGTGACTTGCTCAGTGTTTATGACTTAATCAGTGTTTGTGACTTGCTCAGTGTTTGTGACTTGCTCAGTGTTTGTGACTTGCTCAGTGTTTGTGACTTGCTCAGTGTTTGTGACTTGCTCAGTGTTTATGACTTAATCAGTGTTTGTGACTTGCTCAGTGTTTGTGACTTGCTCAGTGTTTGTGACTTGCTCAGTGTTTGTGACTTGCTCAGTGTTTGTGACTTGCTCAGTGTTTGTGACTTGCTCAGTGTTTGTGACTTGATCAGTGTTTGTGACTTGATCAGTGTTTGTGACTTGATCAGTGTTTGTGACTTGATCAGTGTTTGTGACTTGATCAGTGTTTGTGACTTGATCAGTGTTTGTGACTTGATCAGTGTTTGTGGCTTGATCAGTGTTTGTGACTTGCTCAGTGTTTATGACTTAATCAGTGTTTGTGACTTGCTCAGTGTTTGTGACTTGCTCAGTGTTTGTGACTTGCTCAGTGTTTGTGGCTTGATCAGTGTTTGTGACTTGCTCAGTGTTTGTGACTTGATCAGTGTTTGTGACTTGATCAGTGTTTGTGACTTGATCAGTGTTTGTGACTTGCTCAGTGTTTGTGACTTGCTCAGTGTTTGTGACTTGATCAGTGTTTGTGACTTGATCAGTGTTTGTGACTTGATCAGTGTTTGCGACTTGATCAGTGTTTGTGACTTGATCAGTGTTTGTGACTTGATCAGTGTTTGTGACTTGATCAGTGTTTGTGACTTGATCAGTGTTTGTGACTTGCTCAGTGTTTGTGACTTGCTCAGTGTTTGTGACTTGATCAGTGTTTGTGACTTGATCAGTGTTTGTGACTTGCTCAGTGTTTGTGACTTGATCAGTGTTTGTGACTTGATCAGTGTTTGTGACTTGATCAGTGTTTGTGACTTGCTCAGTGTTTGTGACTTGATCAGTGTTTGTGACTTGCTCAGTGTTTGTGACTTGCTCAGTGTTTGTGACTTGATCAGTGTTTGTGACTTGATCAGTGTTTGTGACTTGATCAGTGTTTGTGACTTGATCAGTGTTTGTGACTTGATCAGTGTTTGTGACTTGATCAGTGTTTGTGACTTGATCAGTGTTTGTGACTTGCTCAGTGTTTGTGACTTGCTCAGTGTTTGTGACTTGCTCAGTGTTTGTGACTTGATCAGTGTTTGTGACTTGCTCAGTGTTTGTGACTTGATCAGTGTTTGTGACTTGCTCAGTGTTTGTGACTTGATCAGTGTTTGTGACTTGATCAGTGTTTGTGACTTGATCAGTGTTTGTGACTTGCTCAGTGTTTATGACTTGCTCAGTGTTTGTGACTTGCTCAGTGTTTGTGACTTGATCAGTGTTTGTGACTTGCTCAGTGTTTGTGACTTGATCAGTGTTTGTGACTTGATCAGTGTTTGTGACTTGCTCAGTGTTTGTGACTTGATCAGTGTTTGTGAAGCTCAGTGTTTGTGACTTGCTCAGTGTTTGTGACTTGATCAGTGTTTGTGACTTGCTCAGTGTTTGTGACTTGATCAGTGTTTGTGACTTGCTCAGTGTTTGTGACTTGATCAGTGTTTATGACTTGCTCAGTGTTTGTGACTTGATCAGTGTTTGTGACTTGCTCAGTGTTTGTGACTTGATCAGTGTTTATGACTTGCTCAGTGTTTGTGACTTGATCAGTGTTTGTGACTTGCTCAGTGTTTGTGACTTGATCAGTGTTTGTGACTTGCTCAGTGTTTGTGACTTGATCAGTGTTTATGACTTGCTCAGTGTTTGTGACTTGATCAGTGTTTGTGACTTGATCAGTGTTTGTGACTTGATCAGTGTTTGTGACTTGCTCAGTGTTTGTGACTTGCTCAGTGTTTGTGACTTGATCAGTGTTTGTGACTTGCTCAGTGTTTGTAACTTGCTCAGTGTTTGTGACTTGATCAGTGTTGGTGACTTGATCAGTGTTTGTGACTTGATCAGTGTTTGTGACTTGATCAGTGTTTGTGACTTGATCAGTGTTTGTGACTTGATCAGTGTTTGTGACTTGATCAGTGTTTGTGACTTGATCAGTGTTTGTGACTTGATCAGTGTTTGTGACTTGCTCAGTGTTTGTGACTTGCTCAGTGTTTGTGACTTGATCAGTGTTTGTGACTTGATCAGTGTTTGTGACTTGATCAGTGTTTGTGACTTGCTCAGTGTTTGTGACTTGATCAGTGTTTGTGACTTGATCAGTGTTTGTGACTTGATCAGTGTTTGTGACTTGATCAGTGTTTGTGACTTGCTCAGTGTTTGTGACTTGCTCAGTGTTTGTGACTTGCTCAGTGTTTGTGACTTGATCAGTGTTTGTGACTTGCTCAGTGTTTGTGACTTGATCAGTGTTTGTGACTTGCTCAGTGTTTGTGACTTGCTCAGTGTTTGTGACTTGATCAGTGTTTGTGACTTGATCAGTGTTTGTGACTTGCTCAGTGTTTATGACTTGATCAGTGTTTGTGGCTTGATCAGTGTTTGTGACTTGCTCAGTGTTTGTGACTTGCTCAGTGTTTGTGACTTGCTCAGTGTTTGTGACTTGATCAGTGTTTGTGACTTGATCAGTGTTTGTGACTTGCTCAGTGTTTGTGACTTGATCAGTGTTTGTGACTTGATCAGTGTTTGTGACTTGCTCAGTGTTTGTGACTTAATCAGTGTTTGTGACTTAATCAGTGTTTGTGACTTGATCAGTGTTTGTGACTTGATCAGTGTTTGTGACTTGATCAATGTTTGTGACTTGCTCAGTGTTTGTGACTTGATCAGTGTTTATGACTTGATCAGTGTTTATGACTTGCTCAGTGTTTGTGGCTTGCTCAGTGTTTGTGACTTGCTCAGTGTTTGTGACTTGCTCAGTGTTTATGACTTGCTCAGTGTTTGTGACTTGCTCAGTGTTTGTGACTTGATCAGTGTTTATGACTTGCTCAGTGTTTGTGACTTGCTCAGTGTTTGTGACTTGCTCAGTGTTTGTGACTTGATCAGTGTTTGTGACTTGATCAGTGTTTGTGACTTGATCAGTGTTTGTGACTTGATCAGTGTTTGTGACTTGATCAGTGTTTGTGACTTGATCAGTGTTTGTGACTTGATCAGTGTTTGTGACTTGATCAGTGTTTGTGACTTGCTCAGTGTTTGTGACTTGATCAGTGTTTGTGACTTGCTCAGTGTTTGTGACTTGATCAGTGTTTATGACTTGCTCAGTGTTTGTGACTTGATCAGTGTTTGTGACTTGCTCAGTGTTTGTGACTTGATCAGTGTTTATGACTTGCTCAGTGTTTGTGACTTGATCAGTGTTTGTGACTTGCTCAGTGTTTGTGACTTGATCAGTGTTTGTGACTTGCTCAGTGTTTGTGACTTGATAAGTGTTTATGACTTGCTCAGTGTTTGTGACTTGATCAGTGTTTGTGACTTGATCAGTGTTTGTGACTTGATCAGTGTTTGTGACTTGCTCAGTGTTTGTGACTTGCTCAGTGTTTGTGACTTGCTCAGTGTTTGTAACTTGCTCAGTGTTTGTAACTTGCTCAGTGTTTGTGACTTGATCAGTGTTGGTGACTTGATCAGTGTTTGTGACTTGATCAGTGTTTGTGACTTGATCAGTGTTTGTGACTTGATCAGTGTTTATGTGACTTGATCAGTGTTTATGTGACTTGATCAGTGTTTGTGACTTGATCAGTGTTTATGACTTAATCAGTGTTTGTGACTTGATCAGTGTTTATGTGACTTGATCAGTGTTTATGACTTGCTCAGTGTTTGTGACTTGATCAGTGTTTGTGACTTAATCAGTGTTTATGACTTAATCAGTGTTTGTGACTTGCTCAGTGTTTGTGGCTTGATCAGTGTTTGTGACTTGCTCAGTGTTTATGACTTAATCAGTGTTTGTGACTTGCTCAGTGTTTGTGACTTGCTCAGTGTTTGTGACTTGCTCAGTGTTTGTGACTTGCTCAGTGTTTGTGACTTGCTCAGTGTTTATGACTTAATCAGTGTTTGTGACTTGCTCAGTGTTTGTGACTTGCTCAGTGTTTGTGACTTGCTCAGTGTTTGTGACTTGCTCAGTGTTTGTGACTTGCTCAGTGTTTGTGACTTGATCAGTGTTTGTGACTTGATCAGTGTTTGTGACTTGCTCAGTGTTTGTGACTTGATCAGTGTTTGTGACTTGATCAGTGTTTGTGACTTGATCAGTGTTTGTGACTTGATCAGTGTTTGTGACTTGATCAGTGTTTGTAAGACTGCTCAGTGTTTGTGACTTGATCAGTGTTTGTGACTTGCTCAGTGTTTGTGACTTGATCAGTGTTTGTGACTTGCTCAGTGTTTGTGACTTGCTCAGTGTTTGTGACTTGCTCAGTGTTTGTGACTTGATCAGTGTTTGTGACTTGATCAGTGTTTGTGACTTGCTCAGTGTTTGTGACTTGATCAGTGTTTGTGACTTGATCAGTGTTTGTGACTTGCTCAGTGTTTGTGACTTGCTCAGTGTTTGTGACTTGATCAGTGTTTGTGACTTGCTCAGTGTTTGTGACTTGATCAGTGTTTGTGACTTGATCAGTGTTTGTGACTTGCTCAGTGTTTGTGACTTGATCAGTGTTTGTGACTTGATCAGTGTTTGTGACTTGATCAGTGTTTGTGACTTGATCAGTGTTTGTGACTTGCTCAGTGTTTGTGACTTGCTCAGTGTTTGTGACTTGCTCAGTGTTTGTGACTTGATCAGTGTTTGTGACTTGCTCAGTGTTTGTGACTTGATCAGTGTTTGTGACTTGATCAGTGTTTGTGACTTGATCAGTGTTTGTGACTTGATCAGTGTTTGTGACTTGTACAGTGTATGTGACTTGCTCAGTGTTTGTGACTTGCTCAGTGTTTGTGACTTGCTCAGTGTTTGTGACTTGATCAGTGTTTGTGACTTGCTCAGTGTTTGTGACTTGATCAGTGTTTGTGACTTGATCAGTGTTTGTGACTTGATCAGTGTTTGTGACTTGATCAGTGTTTGTGACTTGATCAGTGTTTGTGACTTGATCAGTGTTTGTGACTTGCTCAGTGTTTGTGACTTGCTCAGTGTTTGTGACTTGCTCAGTGTTTGTGACTTGATCAGTGTTTGTGACTTGATCAGTGTTTGTGACTTGCTCAGTGTTTGTGACTTGATCAGTGTTTGTGACTTGATCAGTGTTTGTGACTTGCTCAGTGTTTGTGACTTAATCAGTGTTTGTGACTTGATCAGTGTTTGTGACTTGATCAGTGTTTGTGACTTGATCAGTGTTTGTGACTTGATCAGTGTTTGTGACTTGCTCAGTGTTTGTGACTTGCTCAGTGTTTGTGACTTGCTCAGTGTTTATGACTTGCTCAGTGTTTGTGACTTGCTCAGTGTTTGTGACTTGATCAGTGTTTATGACTTGCTCAGTGTTTGTGACTTGATCAGTGTTTGTGACTTGATCAGTGTTTGTGACTTGCTCAGTGTTTGTGACTTGATCAGTGTTTGTGACTTGATCAGTGTTTGTGACTTGATCAGTGTTTGTGACTTGCTCAGTGTTTGTGACTTGATCAGTGTTTGTGACTTGCTCAGTGTTTGTGACTTGATCAGTGTTTGTGACTTGCTCAGTGTTTGTGACTTGATCAGTGTTTGTGACTTGATCAGTGTTTGTGACTTGATCAGTGTTTGTGACTTGATCAGTGTTTATCCAGTGTTTGTGACTTGATCAGTGTTTATGACTTGCTCAGTGTTTGTGACTTGATCAGTGTTTGTGACTTGCTCAGTGTTTGTGACTTGATCAGTGTTTGTGACTTGCTCAGTGTTTGTGACTTGATCAGTGTTTGTGACTTGCTCAGTGTTTGTGACTTGATCAGTGTTTGTGACTTGCTCAGTGTTTGTGACTTGATCAGTGTTTGTGACTTGCTCAGTGTTTGTGACTTGATCAGTGTTTGTGACTTGCTCAGTGTTTGTGACTTGATCAGTGTTTGTGACTTGCTCAGTGTTTGTGACTTGATCAGTGTTTGTGACTTGCTCAGTGTTTGTGACTTGATCAGTGTTTGTGACTTGCTCAGTGTTTGTGACTTGATCAGTGTTTGTGACTTGCTCAGTGTTTGTGACTTGATCAGTGTTTGTGACTTGATCAGTGTTTGTGACTTGATCAGTGTTTGTGACTTGCTCAGTGTTTGTGACTTGCTCAGTGTTTGTGACTTGATCAGTGTTTGTGACTTGCTCAGTGTTTGTAACTTGCTCAGTGTTTGTGACTTGATCAGTGTTTGTGACTTGATCAGTGTTTGTGACTTGATCAGTGTTTGTGACTTAATCAGTGTTTGTGACTTGATCAGTGTTTGTGACTTGATCAGTGTTTATGTGACTTGATCAGTGTTTGTGACTTGATCAGTGTTTATGACTTAATCAGTGTTTGTGACTTGATCAGTGTTTATGTGACTTGATCAGTGTTTATGACTTGCTCAGTGTTTGTGACTTGATCAGTGTTTGTGACTTGCTCAGTGTTTATGACTTAATCAGTGTTTGTGACTTGCTCAGTGTTTGTGACTTGATCAGTGTTTGTGACTTGCTCAGTGTTTATGACTTAATCAGTGTTTGTGACTTGCTCAGTGTTTGTGACTTGATCAGTGTTTGTGACTTGCTCAGTGTTTATGACTTAATCAGTGTTTGTGACTTGCTCAGTGTTTGTGACTTGATCAGTGTTTGTGACTTGCTCAGTGTTTATGACTTGCTCAGTGTTTGTGACTTGCTCAGTGTTTGTGACTTGATCAGTGTTTGTGACTTGCTCAGTGTTTGTGACTTGATCAGTGTTTGTGACTTGATCAGTGTTTGTGACTTGCTCAGTGTTTATGACTTGATCAGTGTTTGTGGCTTGATCAGTGTTTGTGACTTGCTCAGTGTTTGTGACTTGCTCAGTGTTTGTGACTTGCTCAGTGTTTGTGACTTGATCAGTGTTTGTGACTTGATCAGTGTTTGTGACTTGCTCAGTGTTTATGACTTGCTCAGTGTTTGTGACTTGCTCAGTGTTTGTGACTTGATCAGTGTTTGTGACTTGCTCAGTGTTTGTGACTTGCTCAGTGTTTGTGACTTGCTCAGTGTTTGTGACTTGATCAGTGTTTGTGACTTGATCAGTGTTTGTGACTTGATCAGTGTTTGTGACTTGATCAGTGTTTGTGACTTGATCAGTGTTTGTGACTTGATCAGTGTTTGTGACTTGATCAGTGTTTGTGACTTGATCAGTGTTTATGACTTAATCAGTGTTTGTGACTTGATCAGTGTTTGTGACTTGATCAGTGTTTATGACTTGCTCAGTGTTTGTGACTTGATCAGTGTTTGTGACTTGCTCAGTGTTTATGACTTAATCAGTGTTTGTGACTTGCTCAGTGTTTGTGACTTGATCAGTGTTTGTGACTTGCTCAGTGTTTGTGACTTGCTCAGTGTTTGTGACTTGCTCAGTGTTTGTGACTTGCTCAGTGTTTGTGACTTGCTCAGTGTTTGTGACTTAATCAGTGTTTATGACTTAATCAGTGTTTGTGACTTGCTCAGTGTTTGTGACTTGCTCAGTGTTTGTGACTTGCTCAGTGTTTGTGACTTGATCAGTGTTTGTGACTTGATCAGTGTTTGTGACTTGCTCAGTGTTTGTGACTTGCTCAGTGTTTGTGACTTGCTCAGTGTTTGTGACTTGATCAGTGTTTGTGACTTGCTCAGTGTTTGTGACTTGATCAGTGTTTGTGACTTGATCAGTGTTTGTGACTTGATCAGTGTTTGTGACTTGATCAGTGTTTGTGGCTTGATCAGTGTTTGTGACTTGCTCAGTGTTTGTGACTTGCTCAGTGTTTGTGACTTGCTCAGTGTTTGTGACTTGATCAGTGTTTGTGACTTGATCAGTGTTTGTGACTTGCTCAGTGTTTGTGACTTGATCAGTGTTTGTGACTTGATCAGTGTTTGTGACTTGCTCAGTGTTTGTGACTTGCTCAGTGTTTGTGACTTAATCAGTGTTTGTGACTTGATCAGTGTTTGTGACTTGATCAGTGTTTGTGACTTGATCAGTGTTTGTGACTTGCTCAGTGTTTGTGACTTGCTCAGTGTTTGTGACTTGCTCAGTGTTTGTGACTTGCTCAGTGTTTGTGACTTGCTCAGTGTTTGTGACTTGATCAGTGTTTGTGACTTGCTCAGTGTTTGTGACTTGATCAGTGTTTGTGACTTGATCAGTGTTTGTGACTTGCTCAGTGTTTGTGACTTGATCAGTGTTTGTGACTTGATCAGTGTTTGTGACTTGATCAGTGTTTGTGACTTGATCAGTGTTTGTGACTTGCTCAGTGTTTGTGACTTGATCAGTGTTTGTGACTTGCTCAGTGTTTGTGACTTGATCAGTGTTTGTGACTTGCTCAGTGTTTGTGACTTGATCAGTGTTTGTGACTTGATCAGTGTTTGTGACTTGATCAGTGTTTGTGACTTGATCAGTGTTTGTGACTTGCTCAGTGTTTGTGACTTGATCAGTGTTTGTGACTTGCTCAGTGTTTGTGACTTGATCAGTGTTTGTGACTTGATCAGTGTTTGTGACTTGATCAGTGTTTGTGACTTGATCAGTGTTTGTGACTTGCTCAGTGTTTGTGACTTGATCAGTGTTGTGACTTGCTCAGTGTTTGTGACTTGATCAGTGTTTGTGACTTGCTCAGTGTTTGTGACTTGATCAGTGTTTGTGACTTGCTCAGTGTTTGTGACTTGATCAGTGTTTGTGACTTGCTCAGTGTTTGTGACTTGATCAGTGTTTGTGACTTGCTCAGTGTTTGTGACTTGATCAGTGTTTGTGACTTGCTCAGTGTTTGTGACTTGATCAGTGTTTGTGACTTGATCAGTGTTTGTGACTTGCTCAGTGTTTGTGACTTGATCAGTGTTGGTGACTTGATCAGTGTTTGTGACTTGATCAGTGTTTGTGACTTGATCAGTGTTTGTGACTTGCTCAGTGTTTGTGACTTGATCAGTGTTTATGACTTGCTCAGTGTTTGTGACTTGATCAGTGTTTGTGACTTGCTCAGTGTTTGTGACTTGATCAGTGTTTGTGACTTGATCAGTGTTTGTGACTTGATCAGTGTTTGTGACTTGATCAGTGTTTATGACTTGCTCAGTGTTTGTGACTTGATCAGTGTTTATGACTTGCTCAGTGTTTGTGACTTGATCAGTGTTTGTGACTTGATCAGTGTTTGTGACTTGATCAGTGTTTGTGACTTGATCAGTGTTTGTGACTTGCTCAGTGTTTGTGACTTGATCAGTGTTTGTGACTTGCTCAGTGTTTGTGACTTGATCAGTGTTTATGACTTGCTCAGTGTTTGTGACTTGATCAGTGTTTGTGACTTGCTCAGTGTTTGTGACTTGATCAGTGTTTATGACTTGCTCAGTGTTTGTGACTTGATCAGTGTTTGTGACTTGCTCAGTGTTTGTGACTTGATCAGTGTTTGTGACTTGCTCAGTGTTTGTGACTTGATCAGTGTTTATGACTTGCTCAGTGTTTGTGACTTGATCAGTGTTTGTGACTTGATCAGTGTTTGTGACTTGATCAGTGTTTGTGACTTGCTCAGTGTTTATGACTTGCTCAGTGTTTGTGACTTGATCAGTGTTTGTGACTTGCTCAGTGTTTGTAACTTGCTCAGTGTTTGTGACTTGATCAGTGTTGGTGACTTGATCAGTGTTTGTGACTTGATCAGTGTTTGTGACTTAATCAGTGTTTGTGACTTGATCAGTGTTTGTGACTTGATCAGTGTTTTGTGACTTGATCAGTGTTTGTGACTTGATCAGTGTTTATGACTTAATCAGTGTTTGTGACTTGATCAGTGTTTGTGACTTGATCAGTGTTTATGACTTGCTCAGTGTTTGTGACTTGATCAGTGTTTGTGACTTGCTCAGTGTTTATGACTTAATCAGTGTTTGTGACTTGCTCAGTGTTTGTGGCTTGATCAGTGTTTGTGACTTGCTCAGTGTTTATGACTTAATCAGTGTTTGTGACTTGCTCAGTGTTTGTGACTTGATCAGTGTTTGTGACTTGCTCAGTGTTTATGACTTAATCAGTGTTTGTGACTTGCTCAGTGTTTGTGACTTGATCAGTGTTTGTGACTTGCTCAGTGTTTGTGACTTGCTCAGTGTTTGTGACTTGATCAGTGTTTGTGACTTGCTCAGTGTTTGTGACTTGATCAGTGTTTGTGACTTGATCAGTGTTTGTGACTTGCTCAGTGTTTGTGACTTGATCAGTGTTTGTGACTTGATCAGTGTTTGTGACTTGATCAGTGTTTGTGACTTGCTCAGTGTTTGTGGCTTGATCAGTGTTTGTGACTTGCTCAGTGTTTATGACTTAATCAGTGTTTGTGACTTGCTCAGTGTTTGTGACTTGCTCAGTGTTTGTGACTTGCTCAGTGTTTGTGGCTTGATCAGTGTTTGTGACTTGCTCAGTGTTTGTGACTTGATCAGTGTTTGTGACTTGCTCAGTGTTTGTGACTTGATCAGTGTTTGTGACTTGATCAGTGTTTGTGACTTGCTCAGTGTTTGTGACTTGATCAGTGTTTGTGACTTGATCAGTGTTTGTGACTTGATCAGTGTTTGTGACTTGCTCAGTGTTTGTGACTTGATCAGTGTTTGTGACTTGCTCAGTGTTTGTGACTTGATCAGTGTTTGTGACTTGCTCAGTGTTTATGACTTAATCAGTGTTTGTGACTTGCTCAGTGTTTGTGACTTGATCAGTGTTTGTGACTTGCTCAGTGTTTGTGACTTGCTCAGTGTTTGTGACTTGATCAGTGTTTGTGACTTGATCAGTGTTTGTGACTTGCTCAGTGTTTGTGACTTGCT